>OX328132.1:77694255-78033375 GCA_946811695.1 Gonocerus acuteangulatus
CCCAAATTCTGAGGAAAGTGCGTATTTATGCAGCTCCTGCGTGACGGACTTTTTTTACATCCAGCTGAAGAGTATTTCCCGACACATTCCCGAGACAGCTAAAGGTTGTCTTTATTATATGCAAATAAAATGCTATTGTAACTCAATTTCAGGTTTCTGTTGCATATTACCCGAATCCGGAGCATTTATTCCGCTGAAGTTGATTTTTCATTATTTATTTTTATAAATAAACTATAACCAAAAATTTCAATTCGATACATTTTTTAACGTTCTTCAACGTGGTAGTGCCCCAATTTTGCACAATTTCTATCCCCTTATCCAAAGGAAGGTCGTTTCATTTATGGTGCGACCTGGGCCTTGAGTGACCATTTGAACACTATATTCAACATACGGGCATTGTGCGTGTCACATGGAATTCATTCGACCCAGGGGTGCTCGCCTCATGCGGAGCTGATCCCGTATTTCTGTTCATCCCATTACCGAACCAGTAAGGAGGCAGCGGTGAATGGGTTAATAAAATATACGTTTTTCATGCATCCACTGTTTTTTATCGACTCTTTTACATCATTTACCCAGAAAGTTATGTTTAAAGTATGAGTGAGGTTTCGAGTAAAATAAACATATTCTATTAACAGACGATGAACGGGTTTAGATTTTTCGTACATGTCGTTAACATGGTTAAGCTTCCAGTTAAATTTAAAGTGATTAAACGCGTTTTTTCTTTGTGTGTCTTTGAGCTTATCCTCAACCACTCATCAGTAACATAAAAAAATTGAATTGGTTTATTAGGTATTTAATTTTTTTGAACAATAAAAAGAGAAGTTCTCTTATGAAGCAAAATAATAGGATTTCGTATTCTAAGCTTTTTTAACCGCACTATATATGAGGATGTTATGTAAGGGCAACAAAATGACGCTGTTCCTAGGAGAGGATTTTTACTTTTCACGCTTATCCTGAGTTATATTATAAAATCTATTTCATAACAACTTTTGCCGCCGTAAAAGTATAGCATAATACTAAGGATTAAAAAAAAAGTCGCCTGACACTTCATTAAAAGTTATCTATCCAAAGGAAATGGAATCTTCTGGCCGACTAAATTTTCTTTCAATTTCCTGACGTCGTATAAAAGCGCACTCAGCTGGCCCTCATTTCTAACTCATTCTTAAGTAATGTACCAGAAATTGAAGAGGGAAAATTTGGTTCACTGCACTATAGAAACAGAAGGAATTTCTCTGCCTAAGTTGCTGATCCTTTCAAGATTAAAATTACTTTTACCCGAAAGAATGTTCAACTTTCATCCACGAGCCAGATTAGCTTTCAAAGAATATTAATTTCTATCCTCCACCCTTACAAAGTAGGTAGTGTTTATTAAAAAGACAAAGGAAATCACTTCAAAGTTTAAAATAATACTAAGGGAAATGTTTTCATATTATTTCTATTAAGAATTTTTGATCGAATTTGCAAATTGAAAATCAAAAAGGTTCAAGGAATTGAGCCCCTTAACTCGTTTTCATAATCATTTCCCCAGGTAATATCTCTTACCTTAAAATCGGAAGAGCCAATCTTTTTTTTTTTTTTTCATATTTGTTGCTATTAGTGCGTTTACCCTCTCCCCCATACGGAAGTAACCCGCTTATGACGCAACCCGGAAGTGACTGCTGTAAAGTTTAATGTTTCAGAACTCATAGATCATGAGAATAATGATGGTTCAAATTTGCATATATTTGTCAGTTTGCTCTCTAGCAGGCTTAAAAATGACCCTTTTTAACGGGATTTATCTCTGTTTGCCTCTAGTTTTATGAAAGCTAAATTATAAATGAATTTTACTGTAAGACAAATTAAGGACTAAGAAAATAAAAATTACATATACCTAAATGGCCAATATGCATAACAAATTGAAAACTCGAAGCGGAAATGAATCAAGACCTTTCCAAGTAGACTTTCGCTCAAAAAAATCAAGTAATACAAACTTCTTTTTCATTGCATCGCTTTAAATTTCTTGAAATACATATTTATTGCCACAAGGAGAAAGAAATCCTGCTGCGGTTATTTAACAAAGGTAACTGATAGGGTAAGAATGAAAATATTTCATGTAGAGAGCAAAATAAAATAAAATGAATACATTTGTTTTTATTGACATCCCAACAAATGTCGATGCATCGTAAAAAACTGATATATTCAATCAGAAAATTAATAATAGTAAGTAGCGACATGACGCTATAACTAAATTCGTTTCCCAGACATTCATAACCACTATTCCTGTATATATCAGTATTTTATAGACACCCATTCTTTTTTTAACTGTCAAACATTATCATCGTCACTACCGTTTAATAATGCCGACAGCACGTTATATTTCCTGACAGTCTTCCATGCAAATGTTTGCCACGCTCCAACTCCGGTTACGGGAACCGGTGTGTACACTAGAGACTAGTGTCCAAAGTGTTCAAATCACATATATGACAAGCAGAACGTAAATTCTCTATTAAAGTATGTTTCAATCCATTTTACGTGCCTCTTCAGGAAATAAAATATTCTTTACACAATAAATATTTTTATTTATTTATTTTTTTAAATATTTATTTATGAGCATCCGCAGCGATTCGCTCAGAACAAAATATTAAATATATGCATCTAATTAGATTTTACATATTTTCATCCAAATGGAATTTTACATATACATCAGTTATGCAGTTCATTATACATTTAATTATAAGAAAATACAATAGTAAATACATCATACAATTTATACTATTAATCAATTATGTTTACAAAATTTTACGGAGTATCAAATTAGAGGTTTTAAACTAAAATACTGCTACAATGTTATGTTAAAAGTCGTCTCTCTTCAAAAGACAATTTTCTTATTGCGATATTAACAACCATGCCAGTCTTCTAAATAAAAACGTCACAAACTAACAGAAAAGAACATACAATTTGTTTTAACTGTTTATTAAAATCCACAAGGTAGAGAAGAGACGTTTATGTTCTTTTTTGTTAATTTTCATGTAGAAGAATGTCATGGTATGAATATTGTAATACAAAAAATTCTTTTGAAGACAGGCTAAAGAGACAGAAACGCGTCAGATAAAAAAAAAATATATAAAAAGATTTGAAGTCAATATTTTGACTTTAAATAAAAGGCCATTAAATAAAAAAATATATATAGAAGAGTTCAATTTATGACAATATATATATATATATATATATATATATATATATATATATATGTATATATATATATATATGAGTGTGTTTCAATAAAGAATTTACTAATGTAATTTTTTTCTAACCTTCTGCCTGTCATGTGTATGAACATTGATCTATTTCAATGTAAGATCCAATTAAGGGATGCTGGTATAGGATAAGTTTAAATCATCGAAATGCAACAGTTGCCACGTATGGGTTAATTCAGTGTAGTTGAAGACTGAAAGGATCATTAAAGAACTTAACCCGTAGAACATGAACAATCCTAACCAAGGGGGTATTCCAATAGGATGCGACCTAGGAATAGCAAACAAGGACTTTACACGTGTAAGGGTGTGCAAGTATAGGAGCTAAAATACCTTGGAATACCTCTGCCCTACATTAATTCCGTCGACGCTCTTGACAGAGTTAAATCAGTTTATTCGAGACGTGGGCAATCTTTGTCAAGTGCTTCATGGAATAGGAGCCCCAACTAAACGGCTAGTAGGAAATAATTTATATTATAGATTGTTATTGGAGAGCCTATTAGCCTGAAATGGTGAGGAGGGTTGGCTCCTTCCAGGCCTCCGAGGGATCACGCTGCTTCGATATAATCTCGAATTTCCAACATACGATAGATGAATTAATTGTTTGGTTCAGAGGGAAAATTTTAGATTCCTACGGCAGCCCACACTACTCCATACTTTATCTAGTATATTAAAAGTCTGATTCGCAAAAACTGCGCCGCCTTAGCAAATTTTCTTTCTTGTCCCAATTATCATTTTTTAAGCATAGAATTGAAACAGCTAATGTTTTGTCATAATATTTTTTGAAAAATTTAAATACATTTATCATAATAAAATGAAGTCTCAAAGACAAGTAAGATCATTGGTACGACAACAGGAAACTGACAGTCTTCCATGCGAAAAATACTTCATTTAAAAACCGTGGAGGCCATACAGTCCAGTCAACGAATGCTTAAAAACAGCTATAGGTGGAAATTTTTGTAACACAATTTTTGACTTTGTAACTTTGTTTGGGCTGGATAGGAAATGAACATATCAAAAGTCCTCGCCCGTAGCCTTTGTGCCGGGGGGGAGGGGGGGGGGGTAGAAGGTCACATTTTTCGGGTTTTCACTTATATCTCGGAAAACCCTGCGTCCTAGTGACATGACTATTCTATAACAAATGAAAGCTGATTAAATTTCCTACAAGTTCTATTTTATAAAGTTTTTCGAGATATCTTTAGGTTTCGAAATATCCGCTTTTCAAAGTCGGTCATTTTGGGGAAAAACACTTTCGCCGCATATTTTTTCCCTTTTTTGACGAGATTACTCTTCAACGATGAAACCAAAAAAGCCTGTAAAGCGGAATCAGTCCAGTCAACGAACAGTTATAGATGGAAATTTTTGGAACACAATTTTTGACTTCATAACTTTGTTTCGGCTAGTTAGGAGGTCAACGTATCAAAAGTCCACACCCGTAGCCTTTTTGCCGGGGGGAGGGGGGTTTAGAAGGCCCCATTTTTCGGGTTTTCACTTATATCTCGGAAACCGTGGGTCCTAGCGACATGATCATTCTATAACAAATGAAAGCTGATACAATTTTCTACAAGTTCTATTTAATAAAGTTTTTCGAGATATCTTTAGTTTTCGAAATATCCGCTTTTGAATGTCTGTCATTTTGGGAAAAAACACACATTTTTATATTCTCGACCGGATATCTCTTCAACGGTGAACCCAAAAAATAAATGCTGTTTACAGGATTGTAGAGCATTACATTCTCTTCAATAATATATATAACTTTACTATTTTATCTATTTTCCTTCAAATATGTTTTAATGTTTATCGTGATATCTGGCGACAACTGACCAATGAACCTTTCAATTTCACACCATTTCCAGTCAATGTATTGTCCAAAATAAGCTCCATTATGTAAATATAGTGAGTACATACGTCCAGTACTCACTATATATATAATATAGTACAAAATATATATTTTTGGGCCATTGGGTTTGTTATTCAAACTATTCAAAATACATAAAATAGTAAAGTTATATATATATATATATATATATATATATATATATATATATATATATAATTGAAGAGAATGTAATGCTCTACAACCCTGTAAACAGCATTTATTTTTAGGGTCCATCGTTGAAGAGATATCCGGTCGAGAATATAAAAATGTGCGTTTTTTCCCAAAATAACAGACTTTCAAGAGCGGATATTTCAGATTTCACGATGAACATTGAAATTATTTTTACGTTTGAAGTAAAATACATAGAATAGCAAAGTAATATAAATTATTGAAGGGGATGCAATACTCTACACCCCTATAACCGTTATATATTTTTTGGGTTCATCGTTGAAGAGTCATCCCGTCAAAAAGGGGAAAAGATATGCGCCGAAAGTGTTTTTCGCCAAAATGACCGACATTCAAGAGCGGATATTTCAAAACCTAAAAATATCTCGTAAAACGTTATAGAATAGAACTTGTAGGAAATTTAGTTAGCTTTCATTTATTATAGAGTAGTCATCTCGCTAGGACGCAGGGTTTCCGAGATATAAGTGAAAACCCAAAAAATGTGACTTTCTAAACCCCCCCTGCCCCCGGCATAAAGGCTAGGGGCGAGGACTTTTGATATGTTCACCTCCTATCCAGCCCAAACAAAGTTTCGAAGTCAAAAATTGTGTTCCAAAAATTTCCATCTATAACTGTACGTTGACTGGACTGATACCGCTTTACAGGCTTTATACATAAACCAATGCAATAATATGGCTAAAAAGTCCGACTTGCAGGAACTGCATCATATTAGCGTGGTTCCGTTCTTAAACGTAATGTCATTTGGAAAGGTTGAAATAGAAACAGTTATAATTTTGGTTAGACCTTTCATGAAATAATTTATGACCTCAAATAGGTCCGCCCAGACCCTCGCCTGTACCTGACAGAAAAAGCAGCACCCTTCATCCACTCCTAGAGATACTAATCTTACTGTTCAATGATTTAAAAAATATCAAAATGTTTACATTTTCTTGTACTCTTCTAATATAGTACTAATTCTACAAATAATTCCAATTAAAAAAAAACAGGCAATAAAAAAGTGAGCTAAACAACTACATAAACCCGTTTAAAAGAACAAAACAAACACATTTGAAGGTTTATGCGCTTATTTCTGAGATTGACATCGCCTAATCGAAAATTGCTTTTGAATCGTTTTTGTAGAGCATTTAGTAAGCTTCTGAATGGTTACCTTCCGCTTCCCAAGATTCCCAACCGTTTTCGAGATATTATGGAAAATATACGAAGTTCCCAAAACTTTTCATGTCTAAAAATAAAATATTTTATTCTAATGCTTCCTTAACTCCGAACGTAACCAAAATTAAAACATCTTTGTTTACATGAATTTCAAACATACAGAAAATGAATCCCATGATTCTAAGTACCCAAACCAAAAAGTTGATTCAACAATTTTTTTTCCACTTTTCTTGAAAATGGTTAAAGCTATCGCCTTAAAAATGGTTTCATTCGTTTTTATAGGCGAATAAACCTATAAAACAAGTACTTGCAAGCATATGAAGTAAGCATAAAGATTTTTTCGCGCGAATTTCGCTCCAAAAACCATGTTCCGGAGGACGGATTCTGCTGGTTAACGAACTTGACCTTTCAAATTCATATTACGATTTCCCATCCGGTTTCAAGATAAATTGGAATTTATCCGAAAATCTCAATAAAGCCCTAGTTGTCCTTCATTTTCCCCGACAACGTTTATAGAGATAGAATGGTTTTGTTAGATTCCCCACCTTCCTTAATTCCTTATAAACGTGTTCCTGGAAACCCAGTGACGCATGAACGTCAGCGGTTTTTTTTTCACGCTCAATGTTCCCGTGCACGGATTCTGTCGGTTAACGGACCTTGGCCTTTAAAATCACACGGGGTATTTTTGGAACAGATTTCATTAAAATCCGCCCAGCCAGCTACAGTATGAAAAGACACAGACTCACACACACATATACATACTTATAAATATATGTCAACAATAAATGTATCAACTGAATATCACGGTTTTAAGTACCCAACCCAAAAACCAGATTTTTCTCTTTTCGCGAAAATGGTTACTGATAAATGGTTTTATTCGTTTTCCTACGTTGGAAAATCTACAAATACTGTACCTAGAAGCCGACAAATAAACAAAGCCCTAAGCGCAAGATTTTTTTAAGTTTGCCCATAAAACCGTGCTTACAGTAGGCGGATTCTGCTGGTTAACGAACTTGACCTTTTTAATTAGACCATTTTTGATTCTAAGTGAACAGACAAATATATATATATATATATATATATATATATATATATATATATATATATATATAGATATATATATACAACATATATATATAATAATATAGTGTTTAATATTTATAGCAATGCTACATAATACCAACAGAAACCTAAACGATCGCAATGAAAACTCTGTTTTTTTGCTCCTATAAAGCGTATTTCCATCCCAAACCCAGAGCACAAACACTTTTCTCCCAAACCCACCCAAAAAAAAAACTGCCTAGAAGGCTCGAGGCATTGGCCTCGTCACCAGCTAATCGACTAAAGGAAAAACGTATTCTAAAGTAGAAAGTGCCAATATTAATTGGCTCCTTCCAAAAGTGTTATTATCATTATCTCTTTTTGAATTGTTTCTTTTTATTTACATGTTTTTTATTTTGTTATTTTTATTTTGTTTTTTTTTTAATTCTTTTTTTATTAATCAATTTATATGATGTATTATATATATATATATATATATATATATATATATATATATATATATATATATATATATATATATTTAAAATTGTGAGCGAAATTAACTAATGTGCTTTAAAATGTGCAAATTTTAAATAAACGTATTAATTTAAAAAAAAATAAGCGTATTAAACAAAGAGAACTCTAAGTCTAGTAAGGCAAACATTTCAGAATAGAAGCTACATTTGTGAATGAAAAATGGGTTTCAGCATAGTCCTATGTTCGAGTCAATGACATCCTTGGTTTATCTTATTGCCGTTCTACAATCCAGTGCTAAGGAAGGGACACCCCTTGTATCCCTCTTGCCTCTCATGTCACCCTTTGTGCAACCCACAATCATCCTTTGAACTCAATCCCAAGATATCTAAACACATCCCCTCCGTTCTCGCTGTCTCTGACTCTTTGCCCTGTATAAACTCCAACATCCATTGTTGTATCCCGGGTTCCTGAGAACTCTCATTCTTATTCTCCTTAACGGATAAGTATGCACTAGACCTGGGCACTGCTGGAATAATTTATTTCTGAAATAAATAAAATGGTTATTCATGGAATAATTATTTCCAAAGTAATGGAAAGTCTTTAAATGTTATTTCATAGTTAAATAAAACAATCTTCATCAAATAACTAGATGTATTTATTCCTTGAATAAATATTTGAAAATTTGATCATTCTTTGATATAAATCAACATATTTCAAAAGCTTTATTTCTGAAATAACTATTTGAACATTGATATTTCAGTATTTTTTATTTATGAAATAAATTATTTCACAGAGAAACAAAATAATTATTTCCGAAATAACTTCATAATGAAATAACGTTTGTAATGGACAAGAATAATGGGAATGGCCAACGGCCATAGCCACGTTGAATACACCGGTTCTCGTAGATCACCGAAGTTAAGCAACGTCGGGCGTGGTCAGTACCTGAATGGGTGACCGACCACGTGCTGTTGGCATTAGAAAATGGTGGCAACCTGTAGATAGCCCGGCGCTAATAGCCAAACAGTTGATGCGCCGTAAAAAAAAAAAAAAAAAAAAAAAAAAAAAAATGGGAATGGTTAATTTTTTTACGGAGCATCGACATCTGGGCCATTAGCACCAACATCCAAGGTGCAGCCAGGAATTTTCTCAACGAGCCCTTAGATAAGAAAATTCCTGCCAGTGGGAATCGAGCTAAAAAAAAAAAAAATCTTATCTTAATTTTTTTTTTTCGGCGCTCAAACATTTGCGCCCATTATGAATCATGATAATAAGATTTTGTATTTTAACTGAGGTTTATTTTCCTCTCTGGCTAACGTCAAAAAATTGAACTAAAACAATCTTATTCAATCACATAAGACACCGGGCCATCCTGCCGGACAAAGTTCACTGATAATATGGAATTAATCCCGTCCAAAGTCCAGCTGCAATAGTAAAGGAATCGGGTGTTCCAAAACTTTTTACGCATAGAATATTGCATTTTATTGTTAAAATGAAAATTAATAACACAAATACCATTGTTTGATGTTAATTTTCAGGGAATATTTCAAATATACATAGCTTATCTCCATGTTATTGATGTCTTCTGTTTACCTAAAGCACCATTATTTTAGTCAAAAATGTTAAAAAAGTAAAATGTTCATGGGTGTTCCAATACATTTTACACTAACTGTATTTAGATGAAATTCTCTCATAAATTAAGATATCAGAATATATTATTTGACCAAATAATCATTTCGGAAATAAATAGCTCATCAATCATGAAATAATTTATTTGTGAAATAATTATTTAAGAAATAATATTAAAATAAAATGATAAAATAAATTATTTCTGAAATAATCTGTTGAGGTTATTTCATGATTTATTTCGAATATATTATTTCAAATAAATTATGCCCAGGTCTAGTATGCACCCCGTTATTTCTAAAGTAGAGCAGAATATACACTGAACTATAGCCAACCTGCACTGTCAAAATGAAAAATAATATTTAATTCTTATACAATTACTTAAATAATGATAAAAATAAACAGAAAACATTTTCAGAAACGTGTAGAAATGAGGTTAAGTGAAAAGGCCTTTCGCTTTTAGAAGCATGTTTAAGGAAAGAAGATCTTTCCTTCTTTCCAGAAAAAAAAAAAAAAAATGCGAAACGAAATATTGTTCCAATTGTTTTATTTGCCTTTATCAGGTTCCACTTTTCCCTTATACGCCATGGTTTTCTATTTCTAAAATCTCATTCCACATTCTCTATCTTTCCCTTTGGTGCTTTTTACTCTGTTAAGTTTTCTTTTCCGCTTTTAGAGAGCTCTCTATATGCTCTGCCTACGTACATTCCATGCAATGTATCCATGCAAAATGTATTCAGAAGATGGAATCTGTGTATAATGTGTTTTGTAAAATTGCATATATTTGTGTTTACTTCGATGATATTTACGTAGTATCTGTTTTAGGGTTTTATTACTTGACTTATTCCAAATGTACATTTCAAATTTATTTTACCACTGTTATACGAATGTATAAATATGTATAATCTCTGAATTTATAATGGAAATCGTAAGCGACATTTTCTCACTTCCTATCGTGTACTGGTCATCTAATTTAGGTTGTGAAGGTTCAGAAAATCAAATATATATTACTTCAAACTTCTCGTTTTTTTCTTTTAATTTCCTTCGTGAATATTTCACTCTGTACACGATACATTTTGTGGCGTGTTGTCTGTGTGGGATCTGAGCTCAATGCCTTACAACATCATCAAGGATAAACGTCAGAAGGACGTTCAGATGACGTTGAAAGGTGCCTACGAAGCTCTATCCTGCTTCGATCGATGGCTGGAGTCGTAGAGAGCCCGACGAGCCGCGGACAGCATCGCACTTGAAGGAAGAGAAAGCCATATCTAATACTTTATTTAAGGCTTTGTTTTTTGTTTTTTTCCATGTGTCACTGTTTTCGATCTCTGAGACACAGTACCCTAGGTCACCTTGGTGGAAAGAAAGGATGGTTGATATGGAGAAAATCTCCAGGTTTTTATGAGATGATAGTTTTTTTAAAAAGTTAGAATCTGGATAATATTGGAGGATGTGGTTGGAAACAGAACGGATGGTCGGAACTATGGTATCTGGTTGAAAATTTGATTACGTCTGACAATCGTCGTTATGGTTCACAGATTTTTTTTAGAGGTTATGTGATGATTTCTGATCTTGATTTATCCATGTTATACGGTAGTCTTTGATTTTATTCGAGATGGACAGCAGATTCTTCGACGCAGTGAAGGGATTTGGGTGCAATGATAGCCCAGTTGTATCATTTCGATAGATTGCTGGGAAAGTCAATAAAAAACACGCGTACTTTCGAAATCAGCTCTACATGTGTCATAACATCTTCAGAAACTAAACTACTCTTTCCACTACTAATACTACCGAATTGTACTAAAGGCTAATCTTACCCTACAACGTCCAAGGCAATGATTGATATTACAATAAAAGCTCGTTAACCCGGACCTCTCTTACCCTGACGACCGGATAACCCGGACCAGTTTTCAAAACGAAATTATGTTGTTCAGTGTAGTAAATGAAGACCTGTTTTACAGAAGATAAATTGCTATTCTCTGAAGGTACATTATGCGATTTTTCCTAACGTCTCGGTCGAGGTACCGTATCGTTTTAGCGCGGCTCCTCCCTCCCTTCATATTGCTGTTTCGTTTGCTTGTTGCCCACGATTTAGACGAAACTTTGTTATGATTATGGAAAAAAAGACGGAAGCATTGAAAATAATTGATAAGGTAGAATCGTTAAAGAACATTGGTGCTAAGTTTGGAGTAGGTTCATCGACCGTATCTGATTGGAAAAAGAACAGAAGAGTTTCAAGATGATTTCTAAGGAAAGTTTATGGTTTGGGCCACGCAGAAGCAATAGCAGACATTATGAAATTGATGGTGTATTGCAAGAGTCAAGCCGAAACATTGCCAAATGAACTTCTGATGTTGAAGCGGATGCGAGATCGCGGTGCTCGTAAGAGTTATACTAAACTGAGACAGCAGAAGCTCACTGCATTGCACTTTTTACTACAGACCAATGTTTAGCTGCATTAAGTACAGTGCAAATGCATAGGCTATTACAGTACATAAAGTGTATGTGTTTTCAGGCAAATGTGTGTCAATAATAATAATCTAAACTCCATTAAAAATATTTCGGTAATATATATGTTTTTTTTGTTGTTTTTATCCGTCATCTCTGGATAACCCGGCTTTGCTAACTCGGATCGGCCCTGGTTTCAGTTAATCCGGGTATACGAGGTTTTAGTGTACTTAATATGGCGTCAATCATCTTTGTTGAATATAATGTGGAGCCCCGCAATTTAAAATCGATCGAGAGGAAGATTAGTTATTTAAATTTAATTGAATAATATTTAAAGATATATGGTATACCAGGTTTAGGACTTTGTCTCCAAAATATAGTAAGGATAACTTTTGATCCTGAGTGTCTATTAATTCGAATTGGAAAGAATCTTTAGTGGAGAAGGAGGCGAATGTGAGATGGCGGTTTCTTGTACCTGAATATCTCTTCCGCGCAATCCTGTTTGGCAGAAATAACCTGTCAAATAAGATCCCAAGAGAACCTCCATGAGGTGGCTATAATTCCTCTTTGCCAGCTTGTGGAAAGCTAAAGCTTTATTTTAGGAAGGCGAGGTGAGCTTCTAGCGTCGTATTAATCTAAGAGCATTGGAGTAAATGGAGTAAATTTGATTTTGCCCAAAATGGATCTAGCAAGAGAGTGAGATGAAAAACCATACCTTTGCGATAAGGGGAGAAATATGTAGGACACATTTTGAAGGAGCGAGTGAAGCCCTAGCCGACAATACCTGGAAGCGGAAATTGCAAGAATGGACTGAGAGGAAAGGTCACTTTTCTATGGAATAGGGTTGGATTGTTGGGAAATTGCTGTGAGCTTCGAAAGTGATGGATTTTCACGTTTTCCTCGTGAAAAGGGAATGGATGAAACATTGCTTATTCCAGGCTTGTTTTAGATGGAATTCCACTTTAGATATTACATCATAATAGCGCCTTTTCAAATTTCTTAATCGAAGATATGTTAAATAATATATAATAATATGTTAAATAATATTTAATAATATTATTATTAAATATATTATCTATGTTTATTATTATTACGATGTTAGAACAAATCGTAAGCATTTTGAAAAGTGGTAGTCCTACTAAATAAAATGCTATTATATCAAGCGGAAGTAAAATCATCAAAAAATGAAACACCTAACTAATAAATAGGTTTTATAAATTAATACACCTTATGACAAAACAAGACACAGCTATCTGCCAATAATACAACACAAACTTGACTATAAATCACTTACTAACGGAATGCAGATTTAGACACAACTTTGACATGCCTGATAACTTGACATGCTTACTCAGAGACGAAAGCCAGTATATAGAAAAAAGATTTTCTAGTTGGCACTTCCGGATTGCGTCTTGTGGTCAACCTCATAAGCAGGGTTCCTCCCTATGAACGGAGGGAGGAACCGCGCTAATAGAATTTTTTAAACAAACCAGACTATATGACACTCTCTAAATAAAATTAAATCCTCAATTTCATCCCCACAATAATTTATAATTTTAATGGACTGATCGGAAAATTTATATGAATACTATTTTCCTTTTAACTTTGTTGTTATTAGTCTAATTTTTAACATCATTGTAAATACGAAGTATGTTCCTCCTTTTTAGCGCGGTTCCTCCCTCCCTTCATAGGGAGGAACCCCCCTCATGTTGATCTCATGAAACAATCCGGAAGTGCCGACTAGAAAATTTCGCGTTACAGAACCCCTAGAGACCGAAAATAACGGTGGTTCAAATTTGTATATATATATATATATATATATATATATATATATATATATATATATATAAATATATATATTTGTCTGTTCGCTCTGTAGCTCCCAGACGAATGGTCCGATTTTGATGAAATTTGGTACAAAAATCTTTCGTCTTATTTGAAAGGTCAAGTTCGTTAACCAGCAAAATCCGCCTACTGGAAGATGGTGTTTGGGGCGAAATTCGCGCGCAAAAAACGTAAAGCTTACGTTTTTGAGTTCATAAGCTTGTAAGTACTCGTTTTATATACTTCCTGGGCTAGGAAAACGAATGAAACCATTTTCAAGGTGATAGCTTTAACCGTTTTCGAGAAAATTGGAAAAATAGTTTTTGAATACCGTTTTTGGTTTGGGTATTTAGAATCATGGGATTCAGTTGAAACATTTTCTGCATGTTCTACTTTTATTAAAACTAATATGTTGAAATTTTGGTTACGTTTGGAGTTAAGGAAGGTTTAGAATAAAATATTTTATTAAAAGACAAGAAAAGTTTTGGTAACTTTGTATACTTTCGTTAGTATCTCGAAAACCGTTGACAATCATGGGAAGCGGAAGATTACCATTCGAAAGCTTACTAAATGCTCTACAAAAAAGGTTCTGAAGAAAGTTTTAACTAGGCGATGTCAATCGGAGAAATAAGTGCTTACAACTTTAAAGTAATTGATTTCGTCTATTCGAACGGTTCTTTTTGTCTGTTTTATTCCTTGTTATTTTTTAATTGCTTATAGTTGGATAATGTATTTGACAATAAAACTCGTTAGGGAAAATAACAAAACAATTTATTGTTAGAAATATAGAGTTCCAATATTCCAAGACCTTGTAACTAGCGGGTCCGTTTCTAGTGTTAGCCAGGTAAGATCGTAAATTAAAACCTTTCAAGACTGGTGGAACCAAAATACTAACTGCTTCTATTTTAATCTTTCCAAATTAGACTAGGGATAAGAACGGAACCGCGCTAAGATGTTGCAGTTCCTGCGAGACGGACTTTTTATTAGTTTGTTACTTTAATTAAAGTTTTTGTAATTTAACATTTATATTAAATAGGAAACTTGTATAAGTTAATTATAAATATGAATTATAACCCTCTGTAAAACTATATCAGATTTATAGCTCCATCACCAAATATGTAAAATTATATTTATCATCTAAAATTATCTATGTTTATTATTATTATTAAATATATGTTTTTTGACCTTTACTGTTTTTTATCTATAAACAATATTCTTTCCTGGATGAATTGATTTATTGTAGTCATCAAATTTAAATAGGCAACAATGACCCACGTGGTTGATTTGCCTTTAAAAAAAGGCTGAGAAAATGTAGTTGCTTGATAGAATTCTATTCAATATTCACCCGGGTTAGGGATGTAACCAAAAAATGCCAAGATTATTTGCTAGACAGAAATTTATTCTATATACCCTCAGGTTATTGGATGTAATAAAGACACGCCAAGGTGCTATAGTTCCTAGATAGATAGATTCTTTTTATCCCAGAGTATAATATTCTCTTATGGGCCACTTTGCCGTAAAATTGCAGGTAGGAAAATACCTGCAGATTTTTTATAGCCTTCACTGTTCACTAGGAGAGGTATTTTCTCATACTACCAAAAGTACTTATTGTCAGATGATAAATTTTCGTCATTCTACGGAAATTCCTTCATATTTTCCTATCCCCCTGTTGTGGTGCCTCAAGTCTTCCATCACTTTTTTTTATATATATATTTCTCACAAAAGATCAAACCCCACCAATAACTCCTTTACTAAGGGCATTAGGGTTATGAACGGAAACGCGCTAAGACGCAGTTCCTGCGAGTCGGACTTTTTCTACTACTGGGTCACCTAAATATGAAAAGATTCATAATCGAAATTTTTTTAAATTCGTTTTAAGAATTCTTTAATACACAAGAATGAAAATTCCATTCACAAGGTATAGAAAAGTTATTGACTTGTTAGCCAAAATGTATTGAGAGAAACGGAGAGTATTTTGCTTAGTACAAATTTATTTTGATACATTTTTTTTTCTTTTTTCTTGAATTAAACCAAAAATTAAAAATTAATATTTGATGTTTGTTGATGTGATTCAAATAATCTCACCAGGCCCCTACCTCGCAATGGGCTGCTTGACTCACAACACGCAATATATAAAATAAGAAACATTTGATGCTATTAAAATCGCTATTGGTACACAAATAGCTTATTAACAATAATAATGCGATGTATAGTTCTATTCTTTCAATTTATATATTTCTCATTTTGGACTAATTTTACTTTGTACATCGTATTTTTCTCCCATTTTGCCGTTTTAATTTATTTGAAGTATATTTAATTTACTTTACTGAACAATATCAATATATTACAAATATTGGCCGTAATATTTGTGAGCCGAAAGTAAGGGCGGGTAGAAAGTAGGCCCCCAAAATCCCATCGCTTTCATTGATCTTGAGCAAGGAGAGAGAGAGGGCTGCTCCCTCGGCGGTCTCTGCCTTGCCCCGTCCTCACCTACCTACCAACTTAATTCTCTACTAAATCTCAAAAGGTTCGGCCTTGTCAATCTCTCTTTCACTAGGATCCATGTTTACATTAGCTTCTATCCCCTTCTAGTTGAAGGAAACATTAAGGGAGTGCTATATCGTCTTAGGTTGAGGGATAGATTAAGGTTGTACCACTATATCGCCTTAGGTACTGGGATGGATTAAAGCCGAACTCTATCGCGTTAGAAACAAGGTCAGATTACGTTGGTACTTAATTACAGGATGGATTGAGGTAGTACTACATAGCTTAAGTGAAGGGTGGCTTAATTCGTACTATATCGCCTAACTAAGGGATGGATTAAGGTAATAGTACACCATCGCCTAAATGAAGGACGGATTAAGGACGTACTATATCGCCTAAGTGAAGGATGGATTAAGGTAGTACTACATCGCCTAAGTGAAGGATGGATTAAGGTCGTACTATATCGCCTAAGTAAAGGATGGATTAAGGTCGTACTATATCGCCTGAGTAAAGGATGGGTTAAGGCCGTACTATATCACCTAAGTGAAGGATGGATTAAGGCTGTACTATATCGCCTAAGTAAAGGATGGATTAAGGTAATAGTGCTACATCGCCTAAGTGAAAGATGGGTTAAGGTTGTACTATATCGCCTAAGTGAAGGATGGATTAAGGCCTTGCTTTATCGCCTAAGGGAAGGATGGATTAAGGCTGTACTATATCGCCTCTAAGAGTCCATGGCATTTAAGTTTGAACAGATTTATGTGGATATTAGTTCCTTTACGAAACTATGGTTCTTGCCAATTCATCAAATGTCTTGTAATTATTCATTAAGCTTTTGTATACAAGAAGTGGTACTTCCTTTTTCTTTTTACATATCAATGTATTTATTAATTTGATCTACATATTTCGGGGGATTAATGTCATTTGTGCGGTGCCATATGAATAATATCTTATGAGATTTAGCCTGGTGAGCCCTGTTTAATTCTTCTATTTTGAGTGTTATAATATTTTGTGGCGTTATTTACTGGCACGAAGCCTAGATACATCGCTTTCTGTATGCTCTTAATAATCTGGAAATTGTCATTATAAATTGCTAGGTTAAATGCCAAGACGTAGTAATCAGCGAATGCATCTGCAGCACCTTGCGCGTCAATGAAATTGGCTGCACTTAATTAAATAGGGGTTTGGTTTTTTTGGGGATGCATCGTTGGTTATTGTGCTAACGTACGAAGTCCAGGACTATTTTCCCAATATCCCTCCCCACTAATGTACTGGAGTTTCCCCGGAGTAAGAGGGATTGTCTTCAGTGCTGCATTGTTAATAGACTTTTATAGCACTTGTATTGACTTTGCTGTTGTATCTGCTGAGTCGGAACCAGTATAAGTTTCTCTAAAATTAACCCAGTTAGAATTGATTATGATCCTCTCCTCGGCTTTCTGTACTTGTTGTGTCTGCCGACAAGGATGGCAATAATGGCTTAGTGATCTGGTCGGTTCAGATCACTCAGAATTTTCCATGAAATGTGTTTCGTGATAGAGGCGCTCACTACAAATAGATCTAGAACATTCAGTGAGCGATTCACAGAAGTGCGGTGCCATCATTAAGGACCAGATGGTCCTTTTCCTTCAGCAAGGACAAAATGGTGACAAAATGGGTGGCCAGCGGACCATACAAGCAGTTTACGCACAACATATATATACTGAAAAATATATTAACCAAAGGTCATGAATATTGAATTTGACTATTCATTTCTCGTTAAACATGGACATTTCATTTAAATAACTTAATGAATATTAACGGACATGTCTATGTTCAAATGGCACCTGGAAGTCAAAATGGCATTTACGTTTAAATAAATAGACTTTGATGTAACCGGCGTAACAGCTGTTCCTTTCCCTTTGACCAAGTTTATATCGACTTCAGTATCTTCTCCATTACCTTAGGTCACCTCCTAGTCACATTGACATTTGCGTTTGAACAGGTTTCAATAAATACACCTTGATATAACTGGTGGACTAGTCGTTCATTTATCCTCGACCGCCTCTTTATTCTCTAGATTCATTTTTAAAAACCACAAATAATAATTAATATTTCTACATTCTACCCTACCGTATATTTTTTGAAAGAGGATAATTTACGTTTCATGAGCTTTGCCCCAGCCAATCGTTCCTTTCACCAGGACCTCGGAGTTTACCATCTGAGTTTGAAAAATAAGTTAAGACAGTGATTCTACCCACAAAAGCATACGTCATACTAGCCCACCTGTAAAATAAATTCCGTCCTAATGCTCGTTCCTTTCCGTCTCTCTTGTCAGTAACAGCGAGTTCACACTGGTTCAATTTGAGGGACCACTTAACATGGATGGTAGTAAGAAATGTTTTTAAGAATCAGAATTTCCTTTCAGTTTCAGTAATTTAAACTGATTAGGCTCGTTGGGACAATTCCTTGTTGCAACCTGGCTGTCGACGCTATGTGCCGTTAAAAAATAAATAAATAAAAGAAAAAGAAAAAATTTACACAAAATGAATTTTTAATTAGACATTCAATTATATATTCATTCGTCATAATATTTGACAAATAGTCTGAAGTAGTAGTCCGCGCCTACAGAACTTCAAAATAAAAAACACATTAAAAAATAAAAATAGGGCTCTATAATTCTGTTGACTAGGTACATCCTTCGCCACTTAGTCTGTAAGCGAAGATTAATGAACTTTATATACTCTTTGAAAGGTATTCGAAGTCACCGTCATTTTTTAATTATAAAAATCTGCCCTAGACCCCAGTAGAGATTACGGATATTGACTCTCTAAAACATAAACACCGTAGAGATTATATAAATTAAATTTTATATTTTAAAAAAATGTTAAAAATTTAAAATTATATTTTAAAATTAAAATATTAAAATATTTTTTTTAATTACATTGATTTTTTTGGGATTGGTTAATTATAGCTTATTCATTTCAAAACAGAAAAAGGAGAACGTTTATTATTCAATCGGAAGAGTTATTCATCATCAGATCAATAATAATTTGTTTGTGTAAAGGCCGAAATGGGGATCGAGCCTACAACTAGGCGCTCAGTGGCCAAGCCCTCAAAACATATGCATCAAAACTAAACATCTGTAACTTGACATTATCTTCTTTATTATTTCATTTACTTTTGTTTTCACTGTGTGTGAAATTACACTTAGCTTAAGATGTATTTATTTTTCTTAATTTGAATTCAGTATTATTATTTATTACATGTAAAAGATTTAAGTTTTATTTTGTTTTTTGCAAATTATATTTTTTATTAATGCAATAAGGCTGCAACCCTTGCATAGAAGTTGTAAAACTTGAGGAATAAAACATATTATTATTATTATATTATTATTATTACATATGCATAAAAACCCAGTTGCAGTTTCATTTTTAAAAAATATAAGTTTTTAATTGGTCTAAAACTGTCTTATTATCGGCATTCCTTATTCCTAGTAATAATACATTTATCCGGATCTGCCATTGGCAGCACGGCATCATGGTTACATTTACTGGACAGCGTACTTTGAACCTCCTCCAAACTTTCTCTCATTAGCATATCTAACGAACTCCAATCATTAACCTTACCCCGCAAAACCTTTCAACCCATTCATAGTCCCTAAACTTCATATCCAAGCTCCTTTTAAGCCCTAATCGTCCATAAATTAACGTTTAAAATCAGGTTTGATTTGCATGTTGCTAAACTTTAGAGATGTTGAATACATCGCCATATAGAAGTACTGGAAATACTCTCAAAGGAATAACCTAAACGTCTTCACCTCTCACATTAATGATTTGAACCAGCTGTCCCTGACATTTGTTAAAATCGTTCTAGATACTTCTAGTAAAATAAAATCCCCCCTCAAAAAAACTAACGTTGAAAAACAAAGGCCAAGTACCATGCTCCTCCCAACACCAGTTTGCCTTTGAAAGTTATGATATAATAGTATTTTGCCAAGTTGTAGGCCCTTAATAGATTGTCAAGAACCTAATAATACCCTCTCACTTATTTTTCCATTTCCGACTTGGCCAGTTTTCGTTAAAAGATGGCCGCTATGACGATCGGATAAATTATAAAAATTTCTGGTATTTAAAGATTCACCTAAGGGTACCGATTCACGGTTATTATAAACTCTCTGATGACTTAAAACGATCGTGGCTGTATGAACAATATGTAAGTTAAAAATGGCAACATTTAATGAAAACGGGATCTCCCGTGGTCTAGTGGCTAGCGCCTTAGATTCATAAGCGGAGATGGTGGGTTCGATCCCCATCGGCGGCAGGATTTTTCCCACCTCAGGGCTCGTTGAGAAAATTCCTCGCTGTACCCTGGATGTCGGCGATAATGGCCCAGATTAGCGAAATATATATATATATATATATATATATATATATATATATATATATATATATTTAATAAAAACTGACCAAGTTTAAATACACAAATAATAAACTCGGGGACATGCCGCTTGTTAGTTTGTCTGTTATTTTTGCGTGTATACGAAAAGCCCTGCGGAAAGGCCCCCTGTGGGTTCTGCTTGCCGAGACGATTCATTTTAATCCACATAATGGGTTTCAAAAGGAATCATGGGTTTCCAAAAGCACAACGAGTACGAAACGGCCACCCCCTCTGGAACCGGAGTCAAAACGCAGTTTTCCTATTTTTGCCTTTAATAACACACTTATGTCTATATCATCACAACTACGGCGAGAATTGCATGAAGGATATAAAACAGCTTATGTAAATGCTTTTATATATAAATATATATATTCAATTCCGAAAATTCAATAGCTTAGGGAAGTATTGCTAGATTTATGCATGCAATTTCCCCTGAGTTGGCACCATTAAATGTTTATATCCCATTATTTTCGGTCTCAATGAAATGAAGTTTTATAGTAGAAATTTGCATTTTTAGAGTTTTAAGCGGACAGTAATAAAAATCGAGTCTGTTATTACAGAATTATCTGAATCATTAAAAATCTTAAATCTCTGGAAGTTTACACGTTTTTATTTGATCGAATTAAACCGTTTCAATTAATTCTAGGGCCTTCCAATCAAGACAAACTTGATAAAACGTAATTACATGACTATACATATATTTCCTAATTCCTGTCTTCAATGTTTTGATTACTTTATAAATAATATTTAGAATTTACAGTTTATTTTTATTTTTATTTTAATTTAAGTGAGGAAAAAACTAATACACTTTCTTGGACAATTCCGATTTTAGAGGAACGGTGAATTTATAGTGAAAAAAATAGTCACAAAGTGGTTTAAATCATATGTTAATCTTTTTAAGGGCTCGGCACCTCAAAATAAAAGAAAATACAGAAATAGGGAAGAAAATATAAGAAGACCATAACATTTATGTAAACGAAGAACAAGAGGATTTCGGATTTCAGTAATAATTATTATAAAAGTATACCATAGTGGAACCGTGGGTAGCATTCGCACTCTTTGTGTATCTCCTTGTGTATGCCGAGAGAGAGTTGAGGGTCTGTGGTAATCTGCCTCTGGGACGACCTTTTCCACTGTATGTGAAGTCGTTGTTGGCATCATGTGAAGCTGAGATCCAAAAAGAAATGTCAAGCAATAATTGTGGCCAGGTCAGATGCACTAAATGATTTGTTAATGTTGTACTAGAAAGTTACCATGAGACCGGATTGCGTGAGACTGTGAACAGTAGTTCATATCATAGTAGCGGGGAGCAGCCATGAAATAGTATAGTTTTGTACGTATAATTGCTTTAAAGTGAATAATCTGATTTGATCGCCGGATTTGTTTATCGTAGAGAGCAGAGACGAAGTAAGTTAGTCGTCATAGACTAAGTAAAAACCAATAACTGCGAGCGTTTTGGAAAAGTAAATATAGATTAAACTTATTAATTAATTCAACATAATAAATTATGATTAATTTACCCTCCCCCATAGGGAGGAACCCCGCTTATAAGGTTGATCTCATGACGCAATCCGGAAGTGCCGACTAGAAAATTTTGCGTTTCAGAACCCATAGAGACCGTAAATGATAGTGGTTAAAATTTGTATATATATATATGTATATATTTATTTATATGTATATATATATATATATATATATATATATATTTGTCTGTTCGCCCTGTAGCTCCCAGACGAATGGTCCGATTTTGACGAAATTTGGTACAAAAATCTTTCGTCTAATTTTAAAGGTCAAGTTCGTTAACCAGCAAAATCCGCCTACTCGAAGATGCCGTTTGGGGCGAAATTCGCGCGAAAAAAATCGTAACGCTTACGTTTTTGAGTTCATAAGCTTTTAAGTACTCGTTTAATATGCTTCTTGGGCTAGGAAAACGAATGAAACCATTTTCAAGGCGATAGCTTTAACCATTTTTGAGAAAATTGGAAAAATAGTTTTTGAATACCGTTTTAGCGCGGTTCCTCCCTCCCCCATAGGGAGGAACCCCGCTTATAAGGTTGATACAATGAAACAATCCGGAAGTGCCGACAAGAAAATTTCGCGTTTCAGAACCCCTAGAGACCGAAAATTGCGGTGGTTCAAATTTGTATATATATATATATATGTATATATTTATATATATATATATATATATATATATATATATATATATATATATATATATATATATATATTTGTCTGTTCGCTCATTTCTGGCTTCCCTGATGGTCCGATTTTGATGAAATTTAGTACAAAAATCTGTTGTCCAATTTGAAAGGTCAAGTTCGTTAACCAGCAAAATCCGCCCACTGGAAGATGGCGTTTGGGGCGAAATTCGCGCAAAAAAATCGTAACGCTTACGTTTTTGAGTTCATAAGCTTGTAAGTACTCTTTTTATAGGCTTCTTGGGCTAGGAAAACGAATGGAACCATTTTCAAGGCGATAGCTTTAACCGTTTTCGAGAAAACTGAAAAAAAAATTTTGAATGCCGTTTTTGGTTTGGGTACTTAGAATCATGGGAATCAGTTGAAACATTTACTGCATGTTCTACTTTCATTAAAACTAATATGTTGAAATTTTGGTTGCGTTTGGAGTTAAGGAAGGGTTAGAATAAAATATTTTATTAACAGACATAAAAAAGTCTTGGTAACTTTGTATACTTTCCTTAATATCTCGAAAAAGATTGAGAATTTGGGAAACAGAAGAATACCATTAGAACGCTTACTAAATGCTCTACAAAAAAGGTTCTAATGAAAGTTTTGATTAGGCGATGTCAATCGGAGAAATAAGTGCTTAAAACTTTAAAGTAATTGATTTCTCTTATTCGAACTGTTCTTTTTGTCTTTGATTTTGATACTTAAAATTATGGGATTCAGTTGAAACATTTTCTGCATGTTTGAATTTCGTCAACACAAATATGTTAAAATTTTGGTTACGTTTGGAGCTAAGGAAGGATTAGAATAAAATATTTTATTAACAGACATGAAATGTTTTGGGAACTTCGTATACATTCCCTAATATCTCGAAGACGGTTAGGAATATTGGTAAACGGAGGGTTACCATGCGAAAGCTTACTAAATGTTCTACAAAAATGATTCTGAAACAATTTTTGATTAGGCTATGTCAATCGGAGAAATAAGTGCTTAAACTTTAAAGTAATTGATTTCGTTTATTCGAACGGTTCTTTTTGTTTGTTTTTATTCCTTGTTATTATTTAATTGCTTAAAGTTGGATAATGTATTTGACAATAAAACAGATTAATTAAAATAAGAAAAACAATTCATTGTTAAAAATATATCAGGCTGTACCGCATGAAATGTCAGTTTTGGATTTGTCGATTTCCTTCAAATGTCTTGAAACTGTCGAGGCTCCTACTCCGAGTTCTTTGGCATATTCCCTAGTGTTTTTAATTGCTTATAGTAGTCAAATGTATTTGTCAATAAAACAGGATACGTATAATTAGAATCAATATTTTGTTTGTTAGAATTCGAAGATGCCGTATGAATATCTAGATTACAGTACTGGTGTTGATTTCGTTCTTTAGAATTATTCTTGGTAATCCCTATTTTCATCTGTTACCCATAGTTTTTTATTGTTAGTAGGTTTTTCTTATTGATTATAGAATATAAATCTATTTGGCTATAAAACAGGATACGTAAAATTAGTGACAATATTTCGGAGATTTCTGAGCGAAATACTTTTAAGATTTTCTACCACCACGAACGGCTTTTTGCCTCTATTTTTATCCACTAGATAGGCTTTATTTTGCATATTGTTCTATATAAGTTTTATTCAGCAGGGGATTCTGATGAAATGTCGTGTTTTTGCTGTGGATTTTAAATACGATGTATCTAAGATTGGATAACATTAGCGAGTCTACATAGTTAAGAACCGAAGACGGAGGATTACTTCTTGCTATGATTTAGTCTACATATGTATATTAAGTCCTAAATCCAAAAAATAAACTTCACAACGGTTAGATACTATGAGCGAATATGGCGGTTCAAAACCCGTAGAAACAAGGGGGCCGCAGGAAATTTACCTGCTAAGAGTTAATCCTCAAGAGATGTAAATATACCCCAGGTATCTGCCGACACAAATACAAAGCCTAGGCGGAGGGCACCCCAAATAAAGTCCGTTTCGCAGGACTGCATCATCTTAGCGCGGTTTCGTTCATATCCCTAGTCTAATTTGGAAAGATTAAAATAGAAGCAGTTATTATTTTGGTTCCACCAGTCTTTTTTTTTAAATTAATTGTTATAAAGGCGTGTCAACCCTTAAGGTCACTAACGCCATTCCTGTGAGTAGTAAAGTCTTGAAAGGTCATGAGTTACAATCTTACCTGGAAGGGTCCGCTACACTAGAAACAGACCCGCTAGTGACAAGGTCTTGGAATCTTGGAAATCTATATTTCTAACAATAAATTGTTTTTGTTATTTTACTTAACCAGTTTTATTGCCAAATACATTATCCAACTATAAGCAATTAAAAAATAACAAGAAATAAAACAGACAAAAAGAACCATTGGAATAAACGAAATCAATTAATTTAAAGCTTTAAGCACTTTTTTCTCCGATTGACATCGCCTAATTAAAACTTTCTTCACAACCTTTTTTGTAGAGCATTTAGTAAGCTTCCGAATGGTAATCTTCCGCTTCACAAGGTAGTCAACGGTTTTAGAGATACTAACGAAATTATACAAAGTTACCAAAACTTTTTTTGTCTGTTAATAAAATATTTTATTCTAACCCTTCCTTTACTCTAAACGTAACAAAAATTTCAACATATTAGTGCTGATGAAACTCCAACATGCAGAAAGTGTTTCAACTGTATCCCATAATTCTAAGTACCAAAATCAAAGACAAAGAACCCTCCCTAGGAAGGACGCTAGGCAGTTGAAAAGCTATATATCTTGGAAATCCATATCTCTAACATTAAATTGTTTTTCTTATTTTTCTTAACCTGTTTTATTTTCAAATACATTATCCAACAATAAGCAATTAAAAAATAACGATGAATAAAAAACAGACAAAAAGAACAGTTCGAATAAGCGAAATCAATTACTTTAAAGTTTTATGCTCTTATTTCTCCGATTGACATCGCCTAATCAAAACTTTCATTAGAACCTTTTTTTTTAGAGCATTTAATAAGCTTTCTAATGGTATTCTTCCGTTTACCAAGATTCTCAACCTTTTTCGAGATATTAAGGAAAGTAAACAAAGTTACTAAAACTTTTTATGTCTGTTAATAAAATATTTTATTCTAACCCTTCCTTAACTCGAAACGTAACAAAAATTTCAACATATTAGTTTTGATGAAAGTAGAACATGCAGAAGATGTTTCAACTGAATCCCATGATTCTAAGTACCCAAACCAAAAACGGTATTCAAAAAATATTTTTCCAATTTTCTCGAAAACGGTTAAAGCTATCGCCTTGAAAATGGTTTCATTCGTTTTCCTAGCCAAAGAAGCCTATAAAACGAGTACTTGCAAGCTTATGAACGCAAAAACGTAATCGTTACGATTTTTTTTGCGCGAATTTCGCCCCAAACGCCATCTTCCAGTAGGCGGATTTTGCTGGTTAACGAACTTGACCTTTCAAATTGGACGAAGGATTTTTGTACCAAATTTCATCAAAATCGGACCATTCGTCTTCTATCTAGAGAGCGAACAGACAAATATATATATATATATATATATATATATATATATATATATAAATAAATAAATATATACATATATATATATATATATATATATATATATATATATATATATATATATATATATATATATATATACAAATTTGAACCACCGTTATTTTCGGTCTCTAGTGGTACTGAAACGCGAAATTTTCTAGTCGGCACTTCCGGATTGTTTCATTGTATCAACCCTATAAGCGGGGTTCCTCCCTATGGGGGAGGGAGGAACCGCGCTAAAACTCAGATCCAAACATAAGGTTATATACTAAATATTCATAAAGACTACTTAGTTGTAAACCGATTCATCAATTAGCAATCAATAGTTTTCAACAAAGGTTATATACTAAATATTGATAAAAAGTATTTAATTAGAAAAAAAAACAATATTCCACAAGACTTGTTTTTGGTCCAGTTGTGTCTACTCCATAGACTTAATTAGGTATATTATTCTATTGTAGTTGGGCAACTAAACTTTCTTTTATTTTGTTAAATAAGGTTTTTTTCCTTGACTTGTTATTCGTCAAGACTTTTATTTGTCCTTGTGTATTTACTAGATAGGATTTATTCGGCATATTATTCTATATAGGCTATATTAGGCAGGGTATTCTACTCAATCTTGTGTACTTCTTCTTGATCCTTCTGTACATAGGCGTATATAAAAACAATTTCGGGGGGGGCTGAGACCATTTCCAGGGTATGGAATACTAAATATTTAGAGCTTGGAATAGTTTTAGGCAACTAAAACGCTATTACACGTAAAATAAAATATGTTTTATGAATTAAGTGATCTTATTTAATTTATTTTTAAGGGTTTTACGAGAAGTTTTTATCATCAATTCAAAATTTCGGGAGGGGCTGCAGCCCCCTCAGCCCCCCCCCCCTCATATACGCCCATGCTTCTGTATCCTCTAGAAAGGCTTTATTAGGCATATTTTGTATTGATTTATAGAGCTTTGCTTTAGAATGAGAGCCAGATTCTGTAATTTCCGCTTCTGTGTAAAAGTTAGCTACTGTCGGTGTCCCTGACGCCTTAATATCACTTTTATTCGAGATGTTCGAGAGGATTTTGACAATTTTCACGAGATATATAAAAAAAAAAAAAAGTCCGACTCGCAGGAACTGCGTCATCTTAGCGCGGTTCCAGTTTTTTTTTTTTTTTTTTTTTTTTTTTTTTTTTTTTTTTTTTTTTTACGGCACATCTACATCTAGGTCATTAGCGCCGACATCCAGGGTGTAGCGAGGAATTTCACCAGCGAGCCGTGGGATGATAAAATTCCTGCCGGAGGTTGGGAATCGAAGATAATATTTTCCTCGGCCTTTGTTCAAAGGGTTTTATGGCTGGCTATACCTGGGGTCAGGTCCGCAAGACCCTAGAATCCTCTTCTACCGATACTTCATTTCATACGTTTCAATGAATTGGAAAATATCAAATATTTTCACACATTCCTGTGTTCTTTTACTATAGTAATAATTCTACAGATAAAATCAATTAAAAAATAAAATAAAAAAACCAACAGCATAAAGGCAATTGAAAATATTCAAAAGACGTCAACGAATCTTTTTCTCTTGGCAAGCTATATTTCTAACAATGAATTGTTTTTCTTATTTTGCCTAATCTGTTTTATTGTAAAATACATTATCCAACTATAAGCAATTAAAAAATAACAAGGAATAAAAACAGACAAAAAGAACAGTTCGAATAAGCAAAATCAATTACTTTAAGGTTTTAAGCACTTATTTCTCCGATTGACATCGCCTAATCAAAACTTTCATCAGAACCTTTTTTGTAGAGCATTTAGTAAGCTTTCTAATGGTATTCTTTCGTTTACCAAATTCTTAACCTTTTTCGAGATATTAAGGAAAATATACAAAGTTACCAAAACTTTTTATGTCTGTTAATAAAATATTTTATTCTAACCCTTCCTTAACTCCAAACGTAACCAAAATTTCAACATATTAGTTTTAATGAAAGTAGAACATGCAGAAAATGTTTCAACATAATCCCATGATTCTAAGTACCCAAATTAAAAACGGTATTCAAAAACTATTTTTCCAATTTTCTCGAAAACGGTTAAAGCTATCGCCTTGAAAATGGTTTCATTCGTTTTCCTAGCCCAAGAAGCCTATAAAAAGAGTACTTACAAGCTTATGAACTCAAAAACGTAAGCGTTACGATTTTTTCTGCGCGAATTTCGCCCTAAACTCCATCTTCCAGTGGGCGGATTTTGCTGGTTAACAAACTTGACCTTTCATATTGGACGACTGATTTTTGTACCAAATTTCATCAAAATCGGACCATTCGTCTTCGAGCTAGAGAGCGAACAGACAAATATATATATATATATATATATATATATATATACATATATATATATATATATATATACAAATTTGAACCACCGTTATTTTCGGTCTCTAGGGGTTCTGAAACGCGAAATTTTCCTGTCGGCACTTCCGGATTGTTTCATTGTATCAACCTTATAAGCGGGGTTCCTCCCTATGGGGGAGGGAGGAACCGCGCTAATAAGTTTATTTCTTTTCTAAGCTTATCAAATGGCACAAGGGACATGAACGGAACCGCGCTAAGATGCTGCAGTTCCTGCGAGTCGGACTTTTTGGTTTGGGTACTTAGAATCATGGGATTCAGTTGAAACATTTTCTGCACGTTCTACTTTCATCAAAACTAATATGTTGAAATTTTGGTAACGTTTGGAGTTGGTAACGTTTATTCCAATGGTTCTTTTTGTCTGTTTTATTTCTTGTTATTTTTTAATTGCTTATAGTTGGATAATGTATTTGACAATAAAACTGGTTAAGCAAAATAACAAAAACAATTTATTGTTAGAAATATAGATTTCCAAGATTCCAAGACCTTGTCACTAGCGGGTCCGTTTCTAGTGTAGCCGACCCTTCCAGGTAAGATTGTAAATTATGACCTTTCAAGACTTTACTACTCACAGGAATGGCGTTAGTGACCTTAAGGGTTGACACGCCATTATAATAATTAATTTAAAAAAAAAAGACTGGTGGAACCAAAATAATAACTGCTTCTATTTTAATCTTTCCAAATTAGACTAGGGATATGAACGGAACCGCGCTAAGATGATGCAGTCCTGCGAGACGGACTTTTTTTTTCTTTGATTTTGGTACTTAGAATTATGGGATTCAGTTGAAACATTTTCTGCATGTTCGAATTTTATCAACACTAATATTTTGAAATTTTGGTTACGTTTGGAGTAAAGGAAGGGTTGGAATAAAATATGTTATTAACAGACAAGAAAAGTTTTGGGAACCTTTTATACATTCGTTAGTATCTCGAAAACCGTTGACAATCTTGGGAAGCGAAAGGTTACCATTTGAAAGCTTACTAAATGGTCTACAATAAAGGTTCTGAAGAAAGTTTTGAATAAGCGATGTCAATCGGATAAATAAGTGCTTAAACTTTGAAGGAATTGATTTCGTTTATTCGAACGGTTTTTTTTGCCTGTTTTTATTCCTTGTTTTTTTTTTTTTAATTGCTTATAGTTGGATAATGTATTTGACAATAAAACAGATTAAGTAAAATAAGAAAAACAATTTAATCTTAGAGATATGGATTTCCAAGATATAGCTTTTCAAATGCCTAGCGGGGTCCTTCCTAGGGCGGGGACCCATCCAGGTAAGATCGTAAATAAGACCTTTCTTGAAAGTAAAGATGGAACTGTCAACTTTGGTCCTCCTCTGCCTCCCGCACTTTCATTGCTGACGAAGGCTACCAATGAGTAGCCAAAACGTCCTAAATATAGACTTTTTAACAAAAATCGTATTGAGGTTTCTTTAGCCGAATCCCAACCATTCCATCTTTACTTATCACCTCGACGGCTAACTATCTAATCTTCATGCTTTCTAGAAATGTGGACCCAAAATAATAACAGCTTCTATTTTAATCATTTTAAATGAGTCTAGTCATAAGAACGGAACCGCGCTAAGATGATGGAGTTCCTGCGAGTCGGACTTTTAATATCTTGCTGTTATTTTGATTGCATTTTTTTCAATAAAACATGACAAGTAATTGAGAAGCGTGTTTGTATTTTGAATTGACTTTGAGAGTCTTGCTTTAGATTGAGGAATTTCCGCTTCTAACCTGTGGGTGTTATTAGTTTTCATGAAATAATAATAATAATAAAAAAAAAAGATTAGTTCTATTTTAAACTTTCGAAATGACAATATGGATGAGAATGGATACGTCTTAAAATGACGCAGTTCCTGCAGAAAGAGAATGTTTAGACTCTGTGTAGGGTCAGACATTTGCCCGGGTCGAGCTACTAGGCAGGTTTCAGGTAGATTTTATTGCACTTCATAAATCAAGATGCATCCTAGGAGAGATGACAGATATTGTACCTGTAGGAAGTCATAAAGCCAAATGCTATAGTAGAAATATAATTATATTTTGTGGTTGCATGTGGCGTAATACATTAAAAAAATACTTACTTACAAACTCATTATAGATGTCAAACTTGGTAATCCGCATATGCAGGTTCTTAGAATATTTAATCGCTTCTTATTATTAAAGAGGGATGACATTTCTTACAACAATCTGTTATGGATTCCTTGCCATAGAACAACAGAAAAAAAGAAATATGGAAGGTCAGAGAAAATTAAAGAAAAACAAAATTTAAGTACACGCGATAAACTCAAATTTTGACTTAAAATTGGCATAATATCTAACCTGGGAGTATTACAATGTTCACTTGCTTAAACCGTGAACCATGCCCGTCAAAACGTCTGTCGGAATTTTGAATTAAAATATTTGTAATTCAATTATTCCTATTATTCCGATTGGTATTTCAAATAACTATATAATTCAAATACTCGAGTTATATTTAATTGAAATACAATTAATCCAAATTGAATCATTTTTTCAATTACTGTAACTGATATTTTTAGCTTTTTCAATTACAATAAAAAAATTGTAATTCATAATTCAAATATCATTTGAATTACATTATAATTCAAACTTACACAACACTGCTCGCTGAGCTACAACTGGGTAATGTACCATATCTCATTAAAATGGATAGTATGTTTCCACTTTTAACAGTAATGACCCCTCATTACAGACTAAGGCTAAGTTCATGGTGAGGGTTCATTCTGCGATGCTACGATAGCTACTCCGATGAGCCCTGCCCCGATGTAAAATAAACACTTGTATTAAGGTGGGAGTGTTCATGGTGACGATCCTTACTTCCGATGCTATTCTCGCACCCGCGCAGTGACCGCGGGGAAGAACAAATATTTTATTTTCTCCTCGCAGTGAGGAGGGAAGCCGCGATGTGGGCTTGACCGTGATTGGTTCATTCAAAAGGACTCTAGTGCGCAGGTCACCTACCCTCTCTCATTACTTCCTCATCTTGTGTGCTTATTCTTTTTTGGTTATTCCGTTGTAAAGATGAACGAAAAACTAATTGAATTAATATGTTCAGCAAATGCCGTCTAGGATAAACGGGACATAAACCATCACAATAGGAATGTCCTGGCAAAAGAGTTTTTTTTTTTTTTTTTTTAGTAATACGTTTATTTAACATCTGTACATTTGGAGAGTACATTAGTTAAGTTTGCTCTCAGATAAAAATAATAATTATATACAGAATTGAGATGAAATACAAAATAAATAAAAAACAAATAAGCAAATAAAAAAAAATAAAAAAAAAATAAAAAATAAATAAAAAAAAGAAAGAAAAAGTACATAAAAAACAAAACAAACAAAAACAATGAATAGGAAATAATAATAAAAATAATAACACAATAATAATAACACTTTTGGAAGGAGCCAATCAATACTGGCACTTCCTACTTAGAATAATGTTTTGTCCCTATTCAGTTAATTGATCACGAGGCCAATTTCTCTTGAGCCTTCTAGGCGGATTTTTGGGGTGAGTTTGGGAGGAAAGTGTTTGTGCTCTAGGATTGGGATGGAAGGACAGTTTGGAATGAAACGTTAGGAAGCGGGATTTTGCCAGTTCTTGAACGAAAGGGATGTTGAGGTCACTATGAAGGGTTTTATTGGAAACATAGAAAGGAGCATTAACTATTTTGCGGAGGACTTTGGATTGGAATGCCTGTATTCTCTGTATGTTAGAAGTTTTAGTTGTACCCCAGAGTTCAAGTCCGTAAGTCCAAATAGGTCGGATTATGGTTTTGTAAACAATGAGTTTGTTGTGTATTGTCAGTTTTGATGAAGGTCCCAGTAGTCGTCGTAAGAGTCCGTATCTCCTGTTCAGTTCCTGTCTTTTCAGTCGGGTGTGTGGGTTCCAAGTGAGTCTACTGTCCAGTAATAATCCCAGGTAGCGCACCTCGTTGGATATGGGGAGTTCGTGGCTGAATATGATGACTGGAGGGCAGGTTCTCTTATTGAGGGTGAATGTGATTTGGCAGCATTTCTCAGGATTCACCTTTATTTTCCACTTGTTGCACCAGTGCTCGACAGATTCCAGATGTTCTTGTAGATAACAGGAAGCAGTTACGGGGTCAGGAGAGGAGGAAAATATGGCTGTATCATCAGCATAGGTAGTTAAGTGGGTGCTGGGGTGGGTAGGGATGTCTGCGGTGTATAAAAGGTAGAGGAGAGGACCAAGAATACTTCCCTTTGGTACTCCGGAGGAAATGGGATGGGAACTAGACAATGCGGAACCGGATCTTACTTGGAAGGAGCGGTTAGATAGATAGGATTGCAGGATTAGGAAATATGTGTGAGGAAGTATGCGCTTTATTTTGTATAACAACCCCGGGTGCCAAACACGATCGAACGCTTGGGCGACGTCGAGAAAGGCACTCGTGCAGTAGTTTCTACTTTCAAGCGCGTGGGATATAGTGTCAACAACGCTGAAGCATTGTTGGATGGTTGAATGCTGAGGACGAAAACCAAACTGGTGATCTGGTAAGGAATTTGGAGGGATCGTGGACAGAATTCTTTTAAGGAGAAGTTTTTCAAATATCTTGGATATAATTGGGAGCAAACTGATAGGGCGATAGGAAGATGGATTCTTGGGAGATTTCTGAGGTTTAGGTATAAGGATTATTATCGAATGTTTCCATGGATTTGGGAAGTGGGTAGTACGTAGGATTGAATTGAATATGTAGGCGAGAAAAATAATTGCTTTGTGAGGTAGATTTTTTAGGATTAGGGCTGTTATAAGGTCATAACCGGGAGATTTTCTTGGGAGGTGTCTGATAATGTATTTAACTTCTGCAGGATGGAATGCTTTAGGAGGAAGGGAGAGTGGAAGAGGGGTATTCAGGTAATCTTGTATTTCTAGGTCTTGGGAGGAGCTGGTTTCTGGATGAGGGGAAAAAGTAGATTCCAGGTGGGAAGCGAATAGTTCGGCTTTATCTTCATCACTTCTAGCCCAAGTTCCGTCGCTGCGTTGAAGAGGTTGAGGAACGGAATGGAATTTTAGGATTTTACGGGTGGCTTGCCAGAGAGAGTTGTCTTCGGTGGTGAGTGATTGGAGGTAATCATTAAAGGATTCAGATCGGAATTCGGATAAGGCTTTTTTTAGGAGGCGAGTAAGTCGATTGAAGGAAGTGTGGTCGGATGGGTAACGAGACCTCTGCCAGCGAACCCTTGCTTGGCGCTTAGCTGACAAGAGATTAAGGATGTGGTCTGGGAGTTGAGGCTTAGGGTGAAAAGGGAGACGAGTTCTTGGCCTGCTTGAGCTCAGAGCACTGTCTTGTATGGCTTTTGTGAACATCAAAACAGCCTCATCCACGTCGGATGAAGTTTTCAAGGGAATATTGAGATCTATGAGTTGAGAGAGTTGTTGACGAAACAACTCCCAGTTCATAGGCCCTGGTGTGAGAGTGGGATTGCTGGAGCGTGGTAGAGGAGAGGTATTCAGGACGAGTAGGATGGCTGAGTGATCGGATGAGAGTTCAAGCAGTGACTGAACCGAGTATGATATTCCTCGTAGGCCAGAAGTGATGAAGAAATCGACAAGGTCGGGAGTGCGAGAGGGATCGGTTGGCCAATATGTAGGAGAATCAGAGGAAATGGTGTCATAATTTTGGGATTGAAGGATGTCATAAAGAATTCTGCCACGAGGATTGGTAAGACGGCTTCCCCATCTGGGATGTTTCGCATTGAAATCAGCCCCTATGAGAAAGTGAGGACCAAAGGATTGGAATAGAGTGAGGAATTCAGGTTGGTAAATGGTAAAATTTGGAGAGAAATACGCCGCAGAAACAATTATATTGTAGGATGAAAGGGAAAGGGAAATTGAACTTACCTGCATGCTGTCTGTCGAGAGAGTGGAGTGCGAAAAGTGAGCCAAAGAACTTTTCACCATTACTGCTGCTCCATGCCGGGAATCGGAGGGATGGTCTGCCCTGTAGCACACATAGCCTGGGATTGAGAAGTAGTTTGTGGTAAGTAGGTGTGTTTCTGTAATCAGTGCGATGTCGATGTTTCTTTCTGTAAGTAGGAGTTCAAGCTCGAGTCGTCGTGAGATAAGTCCGTTAGCGTTCCATAGGATTATGGTGAGGGAATTGGGATTAAAGGAAATCATTTAAGAAGTTTCGGAAGAATGTCGGAAATTAGGGAGGTCATAAGGGAGATAAGAGGAGTTAGTAATGTTTCCAACTTATTTAGGAACGAGGAAAACAGGTTGAAGGGATCTTGGGGTGTAGGAGTGGAAGGAACAGGGGGAGCATTAATAGGTTTAGGAGAGGAAACTGATGGGATATTCTTCTGGGAGGTTTGGGAAGGAGGTGTGAGATTTTGTGCTGGGGTTGGGGTGGTTGGTGGTTTTTGTGCTGGCATTGGATTGGGTTGAGGATTTACCAGCACATTCTTTTGCCTAGAGGAGAGAAGAGAGGCATACGAGACATTTGGCCTCCGAGGTGAAGTTGCTGATGTGGATGGCTGCTGAGGCTGAGTATGTGTGGCATCTTTGATGGCAGAAGCCTGTACGTTGGTCAGACGGGTTGCGCTGCTCGTCCTCTGCCGTTGAGTCCTAAGAGTTCTGAGGGCCTTGTAGACATCGCATCCTTTGTAGTTGGCTGGATGATTGTCGCCACAGTTGGCGCAGGTTGCAGGTGCGTCTTTGGGTTTAGCGCAGTCTTCAGACTTGTGCTGCTCGCCACATTTAACGCACTTAGGTGCGTGGTTGCAGTAGCTTTTGGTATGGTTATATTCTTGACATTTGTGACATTGAGTTAATTCGCGTCGACGGCGGGGCTCTTCCACTGATATCTTGGTGTAGAGAAGATATTGTTCTTTAAATATTTCTCTGCTTTTTTCGGCCTTTTCCAGATCCACGAAAAAGAGAGGAAGTTGTGCTTTCGTTGTCGGGTGGCGAACATTAATTATTCTTTTAACGTTATAGCCAAGATCCTTCAAAGCATTTGCGATGTCTTCAGGAGGTGTGGTATGATGTAAATTGCGAATGACGACTCTGTATGCTTTTTCCTCTGGCAATTGATAGCAGTGATAATCGGCTTCCATCTGGTTTAAACTTTTAATAATAGCCCTGTAGGCACCGCTGTCGGTAGCACTGATCGCTATGTCATTAAATCTGGCTCTGCAAGAGAAAGATTTTTCTCCAGCAGCTTGACTGAGACGAGAGCAGAGGTTTTTGTAATTTTTAATGTTTCTGACGTAGATGTTAGGCGGCTTCTGGTCTGTTTTTGATACTGAAAGGAGATTTTTATTAATTTGAGATACATTTTGATTTTCAGTTATTTTTGATCCTTTTTGCTGTTTGGCTTTAGGCGATAAATTAGTAGAAGTTTTCTTACGAAGACGTTTACGTCTTCCCTGAGTAAAATTTTCGCCGTCTTGAGTAGAGGTAGATTCCAAGAAAGTGTACTGTTGCTCACTGTCCATTGTAGTAGACATTTTAGAAAGAAAAAATGTAAAAAAAAAAATTTGTGAAAAATGTGGGATCGAACCACAGATCTTTAGCCGAGAGTCGACTACGGAGTAACTGAGCCAAGGAGGCTGGCTGCCAGCTGACTGTCTATAGAGAGTGTTGCTGGGAAAAGTATCTCCCACTCTGCAGGGGCTCCTATGCACCAGGAGCGGGACTCTACAGGCAAGCCCCCCACCACTAGGCCTACTAGCAGCGAGGGCTAGATAATCTATAAATGATTGTAACTTCACTTACAGATTGTAGGTAAACTACGATGTCTGGGTGAACGATATTTCACTGAAGTGTGCACTGAAACTATGTCCATCAGTGTGCCAATTTTCGTAAGAAAATGTGACCACTGACCACCACTTTGCACTGATAAAAACGAGAGTTTTTAAGGAACGCTGTGTCTCACTCGAAAGCTATTACACGACTTGGCAAAAGAGTGGGAAAGAATTGCCACACAACTTGTGGGGGAAAGTAAGTTATATTTTCAACTTATAATATTTTTTCAACAATTACTGTTTGCAGTTAGACACATTATTACAGTATGAAATTATCTATTACCTCAGCAATATTATATAACGTATATCTCAAGAAACAACAATAGTTGTTTTCCAGAGATTGAAACAGTTAATATAATCCAAGGTAAGGAATAAATCTTCAAATTTCAACATATACTTTTATTACATAATTTCGACGTTGACATTCTCATGAAGGAGTGAAATCTGTCTTCCAAAGTCTTCAATTCAGGGAAAAGATGGTGATACTCTCCAAGTTGCTGTCTCGAAATGTTCACTGGGTGAACACAGTATTTACGATTTGGCAGAGAACTAAACTCCCACAACTTTCTTAAAGCCGAAACATCACTGCCACTGTCGTTGTCGCTCGATAACATCGTGGCTTATTAACAGCTCGTGCACAACTGAAGAAACTAGATAGCCTTTAAAAAGAAGAGGGTAGAACATCGATGGTGAATCAGCATGAACACCCTTCATCGATGTAGAATACATCGGGGCAGCGCTCATCGGAGTAGCTATCGTAGCATCGCAGAATCAATCCTCACCATGAACGTAGCCTAAGAAACATGTAGGGCGATGTTTAAAAATAAATTTGTATAAAAAATCGTAAGATGTGTTACTACTATCATATAGATAAAATAATGTGTTTGTCTGTACATTGCAGAAAATCAATCCGTTTCATCGACCATTCAAAAAAATATTTTGATCAGTATTGTTGTTAAATATTGTTAAAAAAAATATTTAACAATATTGAGGCAAAGATTGTTATTTGAGAAGTTATTTCTTAGGGAAACCAATTGTAAACAACAAAAACTTAAAGATTTTGGACAGAGGTGGGTGTAGTGTCGACCTTTATTCGGAAGGCAGCTTTTGCTTTTGCCACCGAAGCCCTCCCACGCAGTCTCGAGGCTAACCCCTCCCAAGTCTACCCTTAACCCTCCTCTTCTCTCGATAACAGCAATAAATTATTAATAAACTCATCCTTTCTTCGTAAATTTATTTTTAAGCCATTCTGAAAGAAGCTTTTGAGTTTTTGACGTAATCCAATAAAAGCCATGTTAACGACTTCAATGAATTGATCACACGAGAAGATTAGAAATAATACGGTATTTCCATTATGCAGCGACTCCCTTTTTATCTCTTCATGCTTTTATACAATATTATTTCTACGTTATAAAATTCATTTTTAGAAATTCTTTGAACAATTTTACGTAAAACAACATTCATTCGATCTGCTACCTCAACATGTTCTTCTCTGCAGTATTTTTTCGTTTATAATCTTTCCCTTTTTGCACAACTTTATTTTATCTATCGCCTAACATGCTTTTCCATATCGAGCCACTTCTTTAGGGCGTATTGCAACCCTGCATATGTGGACTAGTCACCAACAAATGTAAGGTACACGGACCTTATCCAAAAACACGGCAGGTAATCCAAAAATACAGGTCGGGCGATATTCAAAATGAAGAAAAAAAAATCGGTCCCGTAACAGGCCCCGAGGGCCATCAGGGGCTGATACTATAGAGGTATTCGATTCATGAACAAGCGGCACACTAAGGACATAGTGTGGTCAGTATTATGCTCCGGCCACCTGATGTTTACTGGTTTCTGAATTAAACTCGGCTGCTCGCTCCCTCACCGAAAATCTTTGAAGTCAAAAGGAAAATTTGTCTATACTGCATCAATTACGCAAATGTTAGTCTTAGCGACAATAGTGGCGAATCAAATTATGGATGTCATTTAATCATAGAATTAAAATATAGCATAACTTTTAGCGCGGCTCCTCCCTCCCCCATGGGAGGAACCCCGCTTATAAGGTTGATCTCATGACGCAATCCGGAAGTGCCGACTAGAAAATTTTGCGTTTCAGAACCCCTAGAGACCGAAAATGATAGTGGTTAAAATTTGTGTATATATATATATATATATATATATATATATATATATATATATATATATATATATATGCATGTTCGCTCTGTAGCTCCCAGACGAATGGTCCGATTTTGATGAAATTTGGTACAAAAATCTTTCGTCTAATTTGAAAGGTCAAGTTCGTTAACCAGCAAAATCCGCCCACTAGAAGATGGCGTTTGGGGCGAAATTCGCGCAAAAAAAAAATCGTAACGCTTACGTTTTTGAGTTTATAAGCTTGTAAGTACTCGTTTTATATGCTTCTTGGGCTCGGACAACTAATGAAACCATTTTCAAGGCGATAGCTTTAACCGTTTTTGAGAAAATTGAAAAAAATAGTTTTTGAATACCGTTTTTGGTTTGGGTACTTAGAATCATGGGATTCAGTTGAAACATTTTTTGCATGTTTGAATTTCATTAAAACTAATATGTTGAAATTTTTGTTACGTTTGGAGTTTAGGAAGGGTTAGAATAAAATATTTTATTAACAGACATAAAAGGTTTTGGTAACTTTGTATACTTTCCTTAATATCTCGAAAAAGGTTGAGAATCTTGGGAAACGGAAGATGACCATTAGAAAGCTTACTAAATGGTCTACAAAAAAGGTTCTGAAGAAAGTTTTGATTAGGCGATGTCAATCGGAGAAATAAGTGCTTAAACTTTGAAGGAATTGATTTCGTTTATTCGAACGGTTCTTTTTGACTGTTTTTATTCCTTATTTTTTTTTTGTTTTTTTTCTTATAGTTGGATAATGTATTTGACAATAAAACAGATTAAGTAAAATAAGAAAAACAATTCATTGTTAGAAATATAGCTTGCCAAGAGAAAGAGATTTTTTTTACCTCTGTTTACCTTTGTTCTTAATTGTTTTTTTTTCTCGGATTGCCTTAGTTTTTAGCGCGGATCCTCCCTCCCCCATAGGGAGGAACCCATCTTATAAGGTTGATACAATGAAACAATCCAGAAGTGCCGACTAGAAAATTTCGCGTTTCTGAACCCCTAGAGACCGAAAATAACGGTGTTTCAAATTTGTATATATATATATATATATATATTTGTGTGTTCGCTCATTTCTGGCTTCCCTAATGGTCCGATTGTGATGAAATTTGGTACAAAAATCCGTCGTCCAATTTAAAAGGTCAAGTTCGTTAACCAGCAGAATCCGCCCACTGGAAGATGGCGTTTGGGGCGAAATTCGCGCAAAAAAAATCGTAACGCTTACGTTTTTGAGTTCATAAGCTTGTAAGTACTCGTTTTATAGGCTTCTTGGGCTAGGAAAACGAATGAAACCATTTTCAAGGCGATAGCTTTAACCGTTTTCGAGAAAATAGGAAAAATCATTTTTGAGTACCGTTTTTGGTTTGGGTACTTAGAATCATGGGATTCAGTTGAAACATTTTCTGCATGTTCTACTTTCATTAGAACTAATATGTTGAAATTTGTGTTATGTTTGGAGTTAAGGAAGGGTTAGAATAAAATATTTTATTAACAGACATAAAGAGAAATAAGTGCTTAAAACTTTAAAGTAATTGATTTCGCTTATTCGAACTGTACTTTTTGTCTGTTTTTATTCCTTGTTATTTTTTAACTGCTTGTAGTTGGATAATGTATTTGATAATAAATCAGGTTAAGAAAAATAAGAAAAACAATTTAATCTTAGCGATATGGATTTCCAAGATATAGCTTTTCAAATGCCTAGCGGGGTCCTTCCTAGGGCGGGGACCCATCCAGGTAAGATCGTAAATAAGACCTTTCTTGAAAGTAAAGATGGAACTGTCAACTTTGGTCCTCCTCTGCCTCCGGCACTTTCATTGCTGACGAAGGCTACCAATGAGTAGCCAAAACGTCCTAAATATAGATTTTTTAACAAAAATCGTATTGAGGTTTCTTTAGCCGAATCCCAACCATTCCATCTTTACTTATATACTCGACGGCTAACTATCTAATCTTCATGCTTTCTAGAAATGTGGACCCAAAATAATAACAGCTTCTATTTTAATCATTTTAAATGTGTCTAGACATAAGAACGGAACCGCGCTAAGATGATGCAGTTCCTGCGAGTCGGACTTTTAATATCTTGCTGTTATTTTGATTGCATTTTTTTCAATAAAACATGACAAGTAATTGAGAAGCGTGTTTGTATTTTGAATTGACTTTGAGAGTCTTGCTTTAGATTGAGGAATTTCCGCTTCTAACCTGTGGGTGTTATTAGTTTTCATGAAATAATAATAAAAAAAAAAAAAAAAAAAGATTAGTTCTATTTTAAACTTTCGAAATGATATGGATGAGAATGGATTAAAAAAAAATGACGCAGTTCCTGCAGAAAGAGAATGTTTAGACTCTGTGTAGGGTCTGACATTTGCCCGGGTCGAGCTACTAGGCAGGCTTCAGGTAGATTTTATTGCACTTCATAAATCAAGATGCATCCTAGGAGAGATGACATATTGTACCTGTAGGAAGTCATAAAGCCAAATGCTATAGTAGAAATATAATTATATTTTGTGGTTGTATGTGGCGTAATACATTAAAAAATAACAATAACAATAATAATAATTTTATTTTGTTTAATTGCATTTAACAGTAAAATGAGTAGTTTAGTGTTTTTAATTGCATTTAACACTAAAATGGATATGTTAGTAAAGCAAGTTAAGTCAATTAGAAACAAATTCGTAGTAGAGTCTTCTTAGAGAGAAACTTGGGACGGCGGAAAGAGTAATTTTAGCTTAGAATAGTTTCTTGTGCCTTGCCGACAATCTTGCTTTTCTTTGGAATAAGTGTTTACATTAAGAATGATCTAAACAAAGTAATAACTGTTTCTATTCTAAGTATACAAAATGACACTAGGGATATGAATGGAACCGCGCTAAGATGATGCAGTTCCTGCGACTCGGACTTTTTTTGTTTAAAACGTGTATTTTCATAAACCTGAAACTTTGTTTTGTTTTTTTTTTTTTTAAATTGCATGTTCCGTCAATGTGGTGTTTTCGATTGTGTCAATGGTTTTAGCACGTTATATAATTTTTTTTTATTATTTAATAACTGTGTCGACTTACAAATGTAACATGTGTTGCAGTCGTTACATTTCATTTTAGATGCATATATTATATTCTGTGCTTAATGGTTTAATATTGCCTTTCATATTACTGAAAATATTTTGTATTCTGTGTTCATACATCCAACCTATTTTACGAATTTTCCATATTATTATCAACCTGTTGGCTATTATAATGTGATAATCTTTCTAATTTTTGTTATTTATAAATTCCACTTTTTTGTTGTTGTTTTTCCAGTTCAAAGTCTTAAGTAAAATAGTCATCGCACCGTTCTACGTTTCCAACCTCAACCTCCATAAAGATCTCATTATACCACTAGTTAATGATGTTATATTATCCAGATTCAAGGTTTCCACCCTAAACTTTCCACTCATCGAAACCCTGAGCCTCTCATTTTCGACTTAAATCCTTCTTCCCCGCATTCACTGGGACTCCCCCCCCCCCACAGGATCCTTGGAAAGGATGATTTTTGCCGAGAATTCATTTCAGCCTCATAACAGTTTTTTTTTTTTTTTTTACCTTAATGCATTTCTCATTTTCCTCTAAACCTTCTTATAGAGAGCGTACTGCTTTAAATCGTAAGTTGAAGGCTTGACATTTTACATGACGTGTTAGGACCCTGCCTCCACTGATAGTACTTGGTGAAAGAAGTGGCTCTGAAGAGTTGCAAATAATCCACGAAATATTCCAGTGTATATAATAAACAACGTATGTGAAAACGAAAGGTTACTGGTTAAAAATATTCGCATATAAACATTAAAGAAATTTGATTAAATCCGAAAAACTTTTAAAGTATTCTGTGTCATATATATATATATATATATATATATATATATATACACATATATATATATATACATATATATATATATATATATATATATATATATATATATATACAGAGAGACAGCCATGAATATCAAAAACATATGCACAAACAAATACAAAAATAGCAATTATGGTACTTATTCCCCTCGCTATTGATATTTCCTACAGTTTCCCCATGTGAATTCATGGGAGGTGTTATGAAAATTTTGAAGGAACTGTGAGGCCGTTAGGTGCTGACAAGTAGATAAAAGCCCTCTCGAGATACAAGCAGCCTTTTTAACAGGTTGTTTATTTTAAAAAGGTAAGCCACTTTGAAGAGCCACTACGTGGGAGCCACTCAACCTTTTATCCCTACTCTAAAATAAAGTAATTTGTTAATACTTTCCCCAACAATTTTAAACATGCGTAAGAACATTCTCGATAAGACGCTCCGATGGCTTCCTGCTGAAATAAGGTGTTATAAGCCAGAAGAAGTAGGAGATTATTTTCGAAAATTACTTTAAATGGCATAATCTGTATAAATGTGTAGATTGGATAGTAATCCTGTTTGCATTGCCTACGGAATTGTGAACGAAAAATTATCCCAATTTTTTTATGAATTGTTTTACTAGTTTTAGTGTAACTGAAAAGGCATCAAAAGAGTCTTGAAAACGATAGAACAATTTTTAAAAAAATAACCAGTATGTAAAAGTGTTTTTATTCTAACATTTCATGTTATGCCTATTTTATTAAAAACTAACTTATGGTAAATTGTAGAATTTTGGCATTCTGTCAGTATTCGTCATTTTCTTCGTATTACGAACGAAACACGCGTTTTAAATTAAAGAAAAATATAGACCAGAACCAAAATGATGATCACGCGAGTAATTTGATACGACTATGGCACAACTAGATTACAACTAAGATGAATAGAGAGTACTTTAATATTAATGCGATCACTTTAGCCTAAAGAACTCCGGCTAAAGTGACCAGTCGCGGGTTAGGCTACTTCAGACATTGATTACAATTTACTTAGTATCTCTTAAAATAGAATTGATTTATGTTTGTAAAGGAGAATATTAAGAGAAATGTTGTCAGTAAATGTATACGAGTGCGATAAACAAGCTTAGATATACAATCTAGGTGTGTCAAGCACAGCAGTGTTTTTTTACTTCGAAGTTCATTTACTAAATCCTGTTAAGAATTTAACAGAAATATGTGAAACTCTCTTAGTTTAACACCCGACGAGTTGGCAGGATGCGGAAATTCAATGATTTGTTGTAGTGTTGTTCGAGCCGTAAGTGGTCACGCTTTATCATGATAAAATAACACTTTGTTGACATTCACCATTCGCGAGCGGTTTATGATGCATAAGATGAATCCAAGCTTCATCACTTCTCATTCGCCGTTGATTCTGACTATTACTCCACAGATGAAAACATCTCCTACAGGTTCGCTGTTGGTGTCAAAATGTTCCAATCTGTTTTCATAGATAAAGTGCCCTAACAGTAAGAATATCCCATCAAGCCCACCCCAATACCTGTAGAGGGAATTCCGCCAACTGCCATCCCCGTACGGGGATTATGCCCACCCCGACGGCCCTTCCTACCTCAGTTACCTGGTGACACCTTTAGCATTAGCACTCCTTGTGACTCTTATCTTCCAGACTTCAATTTATAACTGTTAATATATTTTTATGGTGGACTTCAAATATGTTTTTGCTAATTATAAGTGAAGTTTGAATTGTCGCTATGATAATATTCCTCTTTTACAGTACAACTGTATAAGATCCTATAACCAAGAGTAATTTCAAAAGTGTAATGATGCTAGGAAATGAAGTTTTTATGTATTTAAATTTTAACGTCAATTATAATTAACTCAGAATTTTATGACAATTTATCTATTGGTCACCACCATTTTTATAGCCAGAATAGGGCTGATGCCTTTTCTTTCGACCCTTGGCACGTAGTCTTAAGTGCTGCAGCCTTAACACTCACGGCCACCGGGCCTCCTGAAATTTTTAATTATGTTTATACAAATGTATTATTTTAAAACAAATATTCACAGCTCCGTGTATGATTCAAGTAATATTTGCACTCATTATAAAGCAAATTTATACTTGTAAGTATTATGCGGGTTAAGTATCACTTTTGCTGGGTCCTTACAGACACGTCACTAAGGGGCATAATACCCATAGGGGGGATATGTTGAAAACCGGAAATAACATTTATCATTTGTAACACTAAATGTCATTTAAAACTGGCGAAATTTGCCCACGAACATAGTGAATAGTATTAACTAAACAATGCAAAGATCAATCTACAAAGAATAATAATGAACATATTTTTAATAATCAAGAGCTCGGCAAAAACCATCTATTAGCACTTTCCTCCGAAGGAAAGTAGCTATTGAGGTTGCACTCATGACGGAATTTTTGAAAAATTTCTTCAAATCTGCATCGATCCTACCTAGTAACACCGAAAATGACCCCCGTTATAATTTATATACATATATATATATATATATATATATATATATATATATATATATATATATATATATATATATATATATGTCTGTTAACACGATAGTGGCCAGAGTTTTTGTTTTTTCTTCACGAAACGTGGTATATAGCGTTCAATTAGCAAACGATTGAAGGAGTTCGTTAACCACCAAAATCGGTCCACCGGGAGGGGGGGGGTTTACCCCGGACCCAAAACACTAATTTGACCATGCCAGCCGTAGTTTTTGTTATATTTCAACGAAACTCGGTATTCGTTATGTTGACCTAAAGAGAGGCATGCGTTGTAAAAATAAACTATATCGGTTTATTAGGAGGGGGGGGGGGTTTACTCCGGACCCACATTACCAATTTGCCACTACCAGCCGTAATTTTTGTTACATTTCAACGAAACTCGGTATTCGTGGTGGTAATCAAAAACTGGGCTGTAAAAAAAAAACTAAATCGGGTTATTTGGAGGGGGGGTTTACTCCCCCTCCAAGTAGTACAGTATCATGTATTAACATAACTCTGGAAGCAAATTATTTACAAAATTAATAATTGAACAGTTCTCATAAGAAATGGATATGAGCAGAACTATTCAAGTTTTTATTTTATTTGTATACGTTATTTACGGCAAATTGTTCTGTAATTTAGTCTACACTACAAAAATTCTGAGGAAAGTGCTTAGTTATGCAGCTCCTGCGTGACGGACTTTTTTTAGTACTACAAGGACACAAATATTAGGCTGAAACCACCTGTTTTACTCTAAAGGAATAACAGCTGGTTCAACTCAACTAATATTTGCTTTATCGAACGCAGGATATATTTACTTGGCTAAAATCCTTTAAATCTTTTTTTTTTTTTTTCAGTGCTATCAACCATGGCTTGGCTAAAGCTAAACCATCTTTTTTTAAGACTATAAAAAATCAAATGCCTATCTAAAACCACCTATTATTATTACTTAAAAAACGTAATTGCCCAATCTTTTATTTATTATTAATATCATCGGGGTTTCGGTCAATGTTCTTATTTAATAAAACACATTTTATGGTTAAAATGTATATTTATTACTGCCGACGTTTCGGCTTGCTATACAAGCCATCTTCAGGGCTGTAAAAACATATATGGTATAACAATGACAGAAAAGAATAGATAAATTAACAAAAATATGAGTACTTATGTGAGTGAATGTATATATATATATATATATATATAGTATAATAATATAAATATAAATAAATATACATGTGTATGGTATACAAGAGAATACGGAACAGTGGCGTAGTAACATACCTATCGAGAAGATTGAGAGCTGTCCCGTTTCAAGAAAAGAACATTTCTGAAGACAGGAAGGATAGGGCCAGGGTTAGACAGGAGAGGATGGAGGGGGACGGGGTGGGGGGAGATGGAGATGGAAGTGTGGACGGAGGGAAACGACCGCGGTAAAGATAAAGGACGTGCCGGGGGTTACCCAGGTCCAGGGAAGGATAAGACAGGTGTGTGGGAACAGGACAACGAACGGGGTGGGATTACCTAACGGGAACTTTTGAGGATATGGTAAATGTTGGAATAGGTTGAGGAGATGACTTCTTTGTCAATTTTGTCATTGACGGGATTATTTTCTAGATGGATATGTATGGATCAGAAAGGAGCCGCTTCTCAAGGTTGGGTTCAGTGGAAAGGATGGAGAAATTTTTGAAATCAAATTTATGTCCGTCCGTGATAGCGTGTCTATATAGCGCGGTTTTAATGTATCTGTTCTTAATGTTGTATTTGTGTGTTTTTAGTCTGTTTTGAATGCGGTTCTTCGTCTGTCCAATGTAAGTGCTGTTGCAGTTGGGTGTAGAGCAAGGAATTCGGTAAATGACATTGGATCTATTTTCTTGTGGGATTGGGTCTTTGAGATTGGTGTATAGGGTTTTCAGTTTCTTTTTAGTGGATAGGCCTAGGTTTAGGTTGGGAAATGTGCCTCTGAGGGATTTTTGGATTTTTTCCGAGAGGTTAGGGATGTACGGAAGGGATCTGAATAGGGGAATGACACTATCATGAGAGGTGGAAGGGGGTTTGGGATTTTTAAATGAATTTATAAGGGAGGTGATGGTGTGTTTCGGGAATCCATTGGCCTTGAGTATTTCTAGGAGTCGGGATATGTTCTTGGGATGAAATTTAGGATCGGATAGGATAAGGGATCGATACATTAGGTTTTTTGCTGTATTCAAGATTTGATGTGAGGGGTGTGAGGATTGGTAATGGAGGAGTCGGCCAGAATAAGTGGGTTTGGTGTACCAATCGGTGGATATGGAGCCATCGGGGTTTCTTATCACAAGTAAGTCAAGGAAAGGAAGAGAGTTATTGGTTTCGGTTTCAATGGTGAATTTTAAACGGGGGTGGTAAGAGTTGAAGGCGGCTAAGATCTCAGGAATTCTATTCGGGTTGAGGATGAGGAAAAGGTCATCGACATATTTTTTAAGAAAAATTATGTCGTTAGGGAACATCGGGAGGATGAGGTTGAGGAGGTCATTTAGGGTGATATTGGCTATATCAGGGGCGAGACAATTTCCCATGGCAAGGCCAGAGGTTTGGTGGTAGTATTTTTCTTGGAAAAGGAGGTAACCAGATTTGAAACAGAGAGATAGGGATTCAAGAAAGGAGGCTTGGGATAATTTGGTGTGGGGTTCTATGGTTTGCCAGTTCGTTTCAACGATGTGTTTTATTAAATAAGAACATTGACCGAAACCCCGACGATCAACGCTTCCTACTTCTGAACGGTCGACCATATCTTCTCAATTATTAATATCATATCGTAAGTTGATGGTGAGTGTGGAGAAGGATCAATGAATTCAAATAACTAACAGAAGATGCTCCCCAATAATTGTTTAAAACATTAACGCATATTTGCGACGATTCGAACATGTTTAGATTCATCATCAGGCATCTACATAAAATACAATAAACGTAAAATAATGAATACTGAGGAAACATCTCCTTTGTCACTAATACCAATACAAATACAATAAATGATGCATATAATAATACAATATATTAGGTACCTTACAATAAATTGTGTTTAAGTCTATCATAATTATTTAAATTTCATATTAAGTTCCATAAATTTTGAATTTTAGGCTGAACATTAAATCTGTGTAAGAATCTTCTGAAAGGGGTTAAGAGTTATAGTGGTGACACGTAAATGTGGCATCAAAAACTGATTAATAAGAGAAAAAGAAGATAATTTTACCATAAGCCTGCTAGTATGCCAACATAATCTGTGCATTAAATATATATTATAGCTCAAATTTAAAGTTTTAACCTTTTAATAATTGAATTATAATGTTTGCCTATATTGATACTATCAGCTTTAATTTTATATATTATTATTTATGGAATTTATTAATTTTAATATTATTATTTATGGAATTTCAGAGTATAACATTTTATCAAATACTCTCGCGTGTACATTGTTAATAAGATCCATATATCAGCAGGCGGGCTGTGTGCGTTCACAAATCCCAAACGAAATGGCTCGCGCTGATAAAGCATACATGTAATTTGCTATTCTCTGTAACCCCTGTTTCTTTGTAGGCCTATGTAAATATGAAATATTGAATGGAGTTTCAAAATACCCACAGGAACTGGTTTGGATTGTTACAAAGCAGCTATTCGAAATCCATTTTATTTTATAACAATCATTTGTTAGGACAATGTGGCTATTAAGGTAGCACTCATGAAAGAAGTTTAAAAATCTTTCGAAAAATATTCATCGATTTTAACCACTAGATACACAATACTGATCCCCGTCGAAAATTATTTTCGACCTCTCACTTTTAGCAGAAGAAATATTTTTAAACTCTCTAAGAAATATTCATGGTTAAAAAAAAAATTAGGAATCATATTAAAACATCACCATGCCGGACAATCATGGGTACAAATTGTTCAAGAAAAAACTTCCAAATCCCCAAAGTTTGGATGAAAGCAAGATAACTGATCTAAACATTTATCTCCTGACTGATCGATGAGCTGTGACGCTTAGCAACCCAATTAATTTGGGCAGACTCACTTTAATTTATTTTAATAAAGTGTTCTTTATATTTATCTTTCTTGCTTATTATGTGTGTGTATATATATATATATATATATATATATATATATATATATATATATATATATATATTTACAGGGTGATTCAGGTCTAAGTAGCCAAACTCTAGGAGGTGATTGTAGACATAATTTCCAACAAAAAAGTTCAATTCAAGCATGGTCCGATTCCGAAAGGAAAAGGAGCTATGCCCAATTTTCTCTTTTTTTAACGTAGTCATGTTTTTTAATGAATAAGAAAGGTTTTCTCAAAAACTATTTGGCTACTTAGACCTGAATCACCCTGTATATATGCATATCTGTGCCCCAAAAAACGCTATTTCACATATTTTTATGTATGTATTTTTTCAGGAGAACGAATTATACATAACTTTGAGCTAATAAAATTTGTTTCTTCGTTACTTATAGAAACAATTTAAAGAAAATTGTCCATATTATTAATGTCCATCTTTGTTATTTATGGGAAAAGGACATATTTCTCTATAACATTATAAGGATCGGTCCACTTTAAGAACATGGTGTTAAGTCAAATTAAGAAAAATATATAAATGGTGTCCTTTACCTACAGGGTACAGATATATCGTCGATACAAATGCAAAGTATGTGAAAATAATTATCCATTACAGAAAATCAAAGTAACGAATGTGAATCAAGTCTAATTACAATATATCATAGGTTATAATATACATAAAGTCATCTACAAGGCACCAACCGTTTTTCACATTCGATACTTTGCATTTGTATCGACGATATATATATATATATATATATATATATATATATATATATATATATACATTTGCAAATTATATAATACACAAAGTATTTTTTATAATCCTTATGTTCTTGAAGAGATGACCGATAGGAAAAAAGCCCATTGACCAAAACCTATTAGCTTGAAATTTTATCTTAGGTTTACATTGTTGTTCTAGCTATTTACAGTTAAAATATTTACATTATTTTACAAACTTTGTTTACAATAGGTGTCTAGGCCATGTGCGCTTGAGGCGACGCTGAGGGTTACCAGGAATAGAGGATAAGGATAACTTATTGATTAGTGGATTGTCGTGACGACGCAGACGGGAGTGGAACTTAAGGTATTTGGTTTTGGACAGAGTTTGGGCAAAGGCGATTTCCAGGTCGTTATGGATAGTTACGTTTGAGACATAGAATGGAGCATTGACTATTTTGCGAAGTATTTTGGATTGGAGAGATTGGATTCTGAGGATATTGGATCGCTTGGCACACCCCCAAACCATACTTCCAGGTGGGTTGAAGTATCGTAGTATATACATATCCGTCTCTTGTTCTGTAAAGATAATTTGGATCGCGAACCTAGTAGTCGGTTTAGTATTCTAAAAAGTCTGTTTGTTTCCTGTCTTCTCTTTTGGATGAGTTGGCTCCAGGGAAGTCGTCTGCCAATGGTAAATCCTAGGTAGGTAACTTAGGTTTTTTTTACAGATTTTACTCTCGTAAAGATTGATAGACGGGCATTTGGATCTTCGGAGAGTGAATGTTATGTGGAAGGATTTTTCGGGATTGACTTTAATCCGCTATTTTGTGAACCATGGTTCAAGCAGTTGGAAGTGGGATTGAAGGTGTTTTGAGGCAAGTATAGGATCTGAGTTGGATGAAATAATGGTTGTATCGTGAGCAAAACTAAAGAAGGCAGTGGAATGGTGGGTGGGCATGTCTGCAGAGTACACGAGGAATAATATAGGACTTAGGATGCCGCCTTGGGGAAGACTAGCAAGCTGAGGAAAGGAGGACAGAGATGATCCGAACGAGACGTTAAAGGATCTACCAGAAAGATAGGGTTAGATCTTTAACCGGAAGGGTTAGAATAAAATATTTTATTAACAGACATAAAAAAGTTTTGGTAACTTTGTATACATTCCTTAATATCTCGAAAAAGGTTGAGAATTTGGGAAACGGAAGAATACCATTAGAAAGCTTACTAAATGCTCTACAAAAAAGGTTCTAATGAAAGTTTTGATTAGGCGATGTCAATCGGAGAAATAAGTGCATAAACTTTGAAGTAATTGATTTCATTTATTCGAACGGTTCTTTTTGTTTGTTTTTATTCCTTGTTATTTTTTAATTGCTTAAAGTTGGAGAATGTATTTGACAATAAAACAGATTAATTAAAATAAGAAAAACAATTCATTGTTAAAAATATATCACGCTGTACCGTATGAAATGTCAGTTTTGGATTTGTCGATTTCCTTCAAATGTCTTGAAACTGTGGAGGCTCCTACTCCGAGTTCTTTGGCATATTCCCTAGTGTTTTTAATTGCTTATAGTAGTCAAATGTATTTGTCAATAAAACAGGATACGTATAATTAGAATCAATATTTTGTTTGTTAGAATTCGAAGATGCCATATGAATATCTAGATTACAGTACTGGTGTTGATTTCGTTCTTTAGAATTATTCTTGGTATTCCCTATTTTCATCTGTTACCCATAGTTTTTTATTGTTAGTAGGTTTTTCTTATTGATTATAGAATATAAATCTATTTGGCTATAAAACAGGATACGTAAAATTAGTGACAATATTTCGGAGATTTCTGAGCGAAATACTTTTAAGATTTTCTACCACCACGAACGGCTTTTTTCCTCTATTTTTATCCACTAGATAGGCTTTATTTTGCATATTATTCTATATAAGTTTTATTCAGCAGGGGATTCTGATGAAATGTCGTGTTTTTGCTGTGGATTTTAAATACGATGTATCAAAGATTGGATAACATTAGCGAGTCTACATAGTTAAGAACCGACGACGGAGGATTACTTCTTGCTATGATTTAGTCTACATATGTATATTAAGTCCTAAATCCAAAAAATAAACTTCACAACGGTTAGATACTATGAGCGAATATGGCGGTTCAATGCCCGTAGAAACAAGGGGGCCGCAGGAAATTTACCTGCTAAGAGTTAATCCTCAAGAGCTGTAAATATACCCCAGGTATCTGCCGACACAAATACAAAGCCTAGGCGGAGAGCACCCCAAAAACTCAGATCCAAACATAGGTTATATACTAAATATTCATAAAGACTACTTAGTTGTAAACCGATTCATTAATCAGCAATAAATAGTTTTCAACAAAGGTTATATACTAAATATTGATAAAAAGTATTTAATTAGAAAAAAAAACAATATTCCACAAGACTTGTTTTTGGTCCACTTGTGTCTACTCCATAGACTTAATTAGGTATATTATTCTATTGTAGTTGGGCAACTAAACTTTGTTTTATTTTGTTAAATAAAGTTTTTTTTCTTGACTTGTTATTCGTCAAGACTTTTATTTGTCCTTGTGTATTTACTAGATAGGTTTTATTCGGCATATTATTCTATATAGGCTATATTAGGCAGGGTATTCTACTCAATCTTGTGTACTTCTTCTTGATCCTTCTGTACAAGGGCGTATATAAAAACAATTTCGGGGGGGGGCTGAGACCATTTCCATGGTATGGAATACTAAATATTTAGAGCTTGGAATAGTTTTAGGCAACTAAAACGCTATTACACGTAAAATAAAATATGTTTTATGAACTAAGTGATCTTATTTAATTTATTTTTAAGGGTTTTACGAGAAGTTTTTATCGTCAATTCAAAATTTCGGCAGCCCCCTCAGCCCCCCTCATATACGCCCATGCTTCTGTATCCTCTAGAAAGGCTTTATTAGGCATATTTTGTATTGATTTATAGAGCTTTGCTTTAGAATGAGAGCCAGATTCTGTAATTTCCGCTTCTGTGTAAAATTTAGCTACTGTCGGTGTCCCTGACGCCTTAATATCACTTTTATTCGAGATGTTCGAGAGGATTTTGACAATTTTCACGAGATATATAAAAAAAAAAAAGTTTATTTCTTTTCTAAGCTTATCAAATGGCACTAGGGACATGAACGGAACCGCGCTAAGATGCTGCAGTTCCTGCGAGTCGGACTTTTTTTTAGGTAGGCGTTCTAGGATTAAAGGTGTGATAAAATCGGGTCCTGGTGCCTTAAAGTTTTTAAGTGTGTGGACAACTAAGGAAACCTGATAGATAGCCCGGCGCCGATGGCCTAGATGTAGAAGCAATGCAAAAAAAAAAAAAAAAAAAAAAAAAAAAAAAAAAAAAAAAAAAAAAAAAAAAAATTGACTCTTCGAGAAGCATTTATAATCGAAATGTTCAAGATCATACTCGAAAATGGTATTCAAAGAGACAGTTTTTCATTAACTCTGTTTTCCTCTTTAAATTAAGCAATTAAGTCTGTTATCTGTTGAGGACTTCCATTTCGCAGAGTTCATCAGGACAGAATAAACCGATCATAATTCGCACTACACACACAAATAAAAAAAGAAAAAAGAGAGAGAGAAAAATAATTTAGTACATCTTTTTTTAATCATTAGGATCTTTTTTTTTCGTTCGCGAGGTCTTCTGAAAGCACGACTTTCATCGTTCTTTTGCTCTATTCCTCTCAAATTCTGAGAATTTCCACCGAAAAGCTATCTAGTCACGGAGCCTTATCGCTTAAGGAAAGAAAAGGAAGAGGAAGAAAGGATTTGATTATACTTTTCCTTTCGGAGAAAGAGATGGAAAGTGTATTTTTAAAACTTTCATGCCACTTTCACCATTCCCGAGATACCACATTGATTTCCTATTTTCAGACGTCATATAAGGTCTCTGGTCAGAGCATATTTCTGTATTATACGTAGTAGCAGATTATTTTCAATGCCTAAGGATAGCACTAGCAGAACAGGGCCCTGAATTTGAATCTAACTATCATGGGTTCCGACGTTAATCAAAACATCCTTACTCATGTAATACCAAAATCTCAGAATAGAGATTCCTAAGGATATTTTGGTTTCAAATAGTAAACGTCTTCCTGGAATTTTTGCCATTTTGATAAACCCATTTTACTGTGAAGAAATTGAACAACCTATGAAAAACTCCAAAAGATATCAGTAATTATGGAGTCCACAGAAATAGGAAGTATCAATGAATAGGGAGGGAAAATAAATTCAAAAGCATCTCCTACTCGAATACCGGAAAAAATTGATTAAAAACCCCTCTAAATGAACTTCTTTCTGATTTTAGCTCGCCTCTTCTCTTCCAGAGGGGGAACCCCCGCTGTTGTCAACTCGATGACGCAATCCCGAGGACCAAGAATTTACCACAAGGCCTTCTAACACATATGTACCATCATCACAGACTCCGTTCAGTAATAGATGTTACTAGATTGGGGTTCAGGCAAGTAATGGTACCATCAAATGCCGCATTGGTAACATCTATTCTTGCACGGAGCACCTGACGGTGGCACATTTCTTATGAGGGGTAAAGAAGAAAAAGAAGTTCCTCGTTATATATTCTTGAATAATATTTTTAAATTTACTTACTCTTGTTCCAAATCCAAATGGCGAAAACGTTCTAAAGTTGCCCTGTGTCTTGAGTCTCGATTTCTGGAAAAAGTCTTATATATTGAGTTGGCGAGCCCTCGCCAAAATGAGTATGCTACGTTGAGCGTTGGCATTGAGGAATGAAAGCTCTATCCTCTTGTTTTGGATGCTCCTCGCAGGGCTTTCCTCAAGTGATAAAGTGTTCTCGTGTTCCTCTCACCCATTACCTTTGTCTTCAATTATGAACTGCGTTATTTGTTACTTTTTCCACTTGATGTGTTGTACATTTTAGCGCGGTTCCTCTCTCCCCCATAGGGAGGAACCCCGCTTATAAGGTTGATCTCATGAGTCAATCCGGAAGTGCCGACTAGAAAATTTTGCGTTTCAGAACCCATAGAGACTGAAAATGATAGTGGTTAAAATTTATATATATATTTTATTATATATATATATAAATTTTATATATATAATTATATATATATTATTTGTATATATATATATATATATATATATATATATATATATATATATATATATATTTGTCTGTTCGCTCTGTAGCTCCCAGACCAATGGTCCGATTTTGATGAAATTTGGTACAAAAATCTTTCCTCTAATTTTAAAGGTCAAGTTCGTCAACCAGAAAAATCCACCTACTGGAAGATGGCGTTTAGGGCAATTAGATTAGATTTTAGAAAAGAAGGTGCCCGGCTAACCGAGGAACCGCACCGAGGCCTACAAGACCTATTGTGCCACCCGACGTGTCGTTCTGTTACAATGCCAGACCCGTATCAGATGGCGTTTAGGGCGAAATTCGCGCAAAAAAATCGTAACGCTTACGTTTTTGAGTTCATAAGCTTGTAAGTACTCGTTTTATATGCTTCTTGGGCTAGGAAAACGAATGAAACCATTTTCAAGGCGATAGCTTTAACCGTTTTCGAGAAAATTGGAAAAATAGTTTTTGAATACCGTTTTTGGTTTGGGTACTTAGAATCATGGGATTCAGTTGAAACATTTTCTGCATGTTCTACTTTCATTAAAACTAATATGTTGAAATTTTAGTTACGTTTGGAGTTAGGGAAGGGTTAGAATAAAATATTTTATTAACAGACATAAAAAGTTTTGGTAACTTTGTTTACTTTCCTTAATATCTCGAAAAAGGTTGAAAATCTTGGTAAACGGAAGAATACCATTAGAAAGCGTATTAAATACTCTAAAAAAAAGGTTCTAATGAAAGTTTTGATTAGGCCATGTCAATCGGAGAAATAAGAGCTTAAAACTTTAAAGTAATTGATTTCGCTTATTCGAACTGTTCTTTTTGTCTGTTTTTTATTCCTTGTTATTTTTTAATTGCTTATAGTTGGATAACGTATTTGAAAATAAAACAGGTTAAGAAAAATGAGAAAAACAATTTAATGTTAGAGGTATGGATTTCCAAGATATAGCTTTTCAACTGCCCAGCGTCCTTCCTAGGGAGGGTTGTTTGTCTTTGATTTTGGTACTTAGAATTATGGGATACAGTTGAAACATTTTCTGCACGTTGGAGTTTCATCAACACTAATATGTTGAAATTTTTGTTACGTTTAGAGTAAAGGAAGGGTTAGAATAAAATATTATATTAACAGACAAAAAAAGTTTTGGTAACTTTGTATAATTTCGTTAGTATCTCTAATACCGTTGACAATCTTGTGAAGCGGATGATTACCATTCGAAAACTTACTAAATGCTCTACAAAAAAGGTTCTGAAGAAAGTTTTATCTAGGCGTTTATTCGAACGGTTCTTTTTGTCTGTTTTACTCCTTGTTATTTTTTAATTGCTTATAGTTGGACAATGTATTTGACAATAAAACTGGTTAAGTAAAATAACAAAAACAATTTATTGTTAGAAATATAGATTTCCAAGATTCCAAGACCTTGTAACTATCGGGACCTAGTGTTAGCCGACCCTTCCAGGTAAGATCGTAAATCATGACCTTTCAAGACTTTACTACACACAGGAATGGCGTTAGTGACCTTAAGGGTTGACACGCCATTATAATAATTAATTAAAAAAAAAAAGTCCGACTCGCAGGAACTGCAGCATCTTAGCGCGGTTCCGTTCATGTCCCTAATGCCATTTGATAAGCTCAGAAAAGAAATAAACTTATTTTTTTTATATATCTCGTGAAAATTGTCATAATCCTCTCGAACATCTCGAATAAAAGTGATATTAAGGCGTCAGGGACACCGACAGTTGCTAACTTTTACACGGAAGCGGAAATTACAGAATCTGGCTCTCATTCTAAAGCAAAGCTCTATAAATCAATACAAAATATGCCTAATAAAGCCTTTCTAGAGGATACAGAAGCATGGGCGTATATGAGGGGGGGGGCTGAGGGGGCTGCTTCCCCTCCCGAAATTTTGAATTGATGATAAACACTTCTCGTAAAACCCTTAAAAATAAATTAAATAAGATCACTTAGTTCATAAAACATATTTTATTTTACGTGTAATAGCGTTTTAGTTGCCTAAAACTATTCCAAGCTCTAAATATTTAGTATTCCATACCCTGGTAATGTTTGATTTCAACATATTAGTTTTAATGAAAGTAGAACATGCAGTAAATGTTTCAACTGAATCTCATGATTCTAAGTACCCAAACCAAAAACGGTATTCAAAAATTATTTTTTCAGTTTTCTCGAAAACGGTTAAAGCTATCGCCTTGAAAATGGCTCTAGGGGTTCTGAAACGCGAAATTTTCTAGTCGGCACTTCCGGATTGTTTCATTGTATCAACCCTATAAGCGGGGTTCCTCCCTATGGGGGAGGGAGGAACCGCGCTAAAAACGTAAGCGTTACGATTTTTTTTTGCGCGAATTTCGCCCCAAACGCCATCTTCCAGTGGGCGGATTTTGCTGGTTAAAGAATTTGACCTTTCAAATTGGACAACAGATTTTTGTACCAAATTTCATCAAAATCGGACCATCAGGGAAGCCGGAAATGAGCGAACAGACATATATATATATATATATATATATATATATATATATATATATATATATATATACATACATATATATATATATATATATACAAATTTGAACCACCGTTATTTTCGGTCTCTAGGGGTTCTGAAACGCGAAATTTTCTTGTCGGCACTTCCGGATTGTTTTATTGTATCAACCTTATAAGCGGGGTTCCTCCCTATGGGGGAGGGAGGAACCGCGCTAAAAAAGACTGGTGGAACCAAAATAATAACTGCTTCTATTTTAATCTTTCCAAATTAGACTAGGGATATGAACGGAACCGCGCTAAGATGACTTTTTTTATTGATAATCTAAGAAGTTGCAACATTGTAGATTCTACACATACGCACGCAATATGTATACAAATATCAGTGTTGAGCATGCATTTTTTATTCAAATAAATGCTATATTATTTTATTCTATCAATAACAGGGTTGGGTGGCTATTCAATAAATGTTCTCTTCAATAATCGTTCAAATACATCTTTATTGAATAAGAATGAATTCATTGATTCAATTATTCATTTACTGTTTCTTTTTTATTTAATGAATAATGCATTATTTGTCATTCTTCATTCGTTGTTTTTATTCATTTAAAAGAATTTGCTTGATTAGAAAAATGAAATTATTGCTGTTGTGAACTGCATACGTAAAAACATCGCTAGGGCTTTAATGTGTTTAAAAAAATCACCTTTCGATATATTTTATATAATATTCCTACAAACAAACGTAATTAATTCAAGAAATACATATTAACACATAGAAACTTTGTTATATTTAATTTGATATTTATTACTTAATCAGATTGAAACTTATTTATTGACTAAAAGTTCACGTTGTTTTATATATTTCTTTATTGATTATTACATCGTGTATATAAATACATCTGGTAATGTGATGAATGATACAATATGGAGGTTCTGTGCTCAAGGCCTTCCAACTTCATCCTCGATTAGCGCCAGAAAGACGCTCAGATGACGTTGAAAGGTGTCTACTCAAGCTCCCTTCTGCTCCGACCAGTGGCTGGAGTCGAAGAGAGATCGGTGAGCCACAGAAAATTGTCGCACTTGAATAAAGAGAAAGCCTTTGCTAACACTTCACTTGGTCACTGCAGCAGATCTCTAGACCAATGTCTTTTGAGTCGCGTGGGTGGAGAGAGTGGGTGGGTGGTACTTGATAGGGAGAGGACTTCAGGATTTTGATGAGCGGAAAGTTTAGGATGGAAACGTTGGAATCTGGATAATACAACATCATTAACGAGTGGGATATTGAGGTCTTTATGGAGGTTGAGGTTGGAAACATAAAAAGGAGCATCGACTATTGTTCTTAGGATTTTGGATTGGAATGTTTGAATGCGTCTGATGTTCGATGTTTTCGCAGTTCCCCATAGTTCTGAACCGTATGTCCAAATGGGTTGCAGTAGTGATTTGTAAATGATCAGTTTGTTTTCAGTACTTAAATGTGATTTGCGGTTTAACAGTCTATAGAGTTGTCCAAATCGTCTGTTAAGTTCTTGTTTTTTAAGTTTTAAGTGATGTTTCCAGGTAAGTCATGAGTCCAAGTGTAGTCCGGGGTAGCGAACTGTATCAGAAGAGGGTAATGGGACGTTGTTAAAGTGTTCTGGTGGACAGGAACTGCGCCGGAGGGTGAAGGTGATGTGATGGCATTTTTCCTCATTTATCTTGATTCTCCATTTTTTACACCATTCTTGAATTTTATTCAAGTGGGACTAAAGATTCTGCGACGCAGTGTTAGAATTTGGGTGGGATGCTAGGATAGCTGTATCGTCTGCATAGGTTGCTAGAAGGGTATCGGGACTAGTTGGAACATCGGCTGTATATAGGGTGTAGAACACAGGGCCCAGAACACTGCCTTGGGGAACTCCCGCTTCCACAGGATAATATTCTGAGTACTGTGATCCTTGTCGGACCCGAAAATGAATATTTGATATGTAGGATCGTAGGATGAGGTATAGGGTGATGGGAAGAAAGGTTTTGAGCTTGTAGAGGAGGCCCTCATGCCATACCTTATCAAAAGCTTGAGCAACGTCCAGGAACGCTGAAGTGCAATATTCTTTTTGCTCTAAGGATGAAGATATGCGATCTACAACGCTAAGACCCTGCTGTACTGTGGAGTGTTGGGAACGGAAACCAAACTGGTGACTGGGCAGGATATTTTGACTGTGAAGGATAGGTTGGATTCGTTTGAGGAGTAATTTTTCGAATATTTTAGATAGGATGGGTAGTAGGCTTATAGGTCGATAGGATGAAGGGCAGTGTGTTGGTTTTCCAGGTTTAGGGAAGAGGATGATAATAGAGAATTTCCATAGGAGTGGGAAGTAGGTGGTGCGGAAAATACAGTTGTATAGATATGTGAGGAATGTGATAGCTTTAGTTGGGAGCTGGCGAATGATTTCAGATGTTATTAAATCAAAGCCGGGAGATTTGCGCCTTTGTAGCTTGGTGATGATATGCTTGACCTCGGAAGGATATATGGGTTTAGGAGGCAAGGATAGTGGAAGGGGAGATACGAGGAATTCGACTATTTTTGAATGATGTGTTCAGGATGAGGAGTAAAGGTTTTCTGGAGGTGAGTTCCAAAGAGGCTGGTCTTTTCTTCATCGGAAGAGGCCCAAGAGCCATCTTCACGACGGAAAGGAGAAGAGACAGGATGATACTTCAAGATTTTTCTTGTTGTTTGCCAGAGGGAGTTGTCATGAGTGCTAAGGGTAGAGAGGAAAGTGTTAAAGGATTCGGAGCGATGGGAAGATAGCTGCTGTTTCACAAGCCTACTAAGGTTATTGTAAGAACTGCGGTCTTCAGGATGAGGAGTTCTTTGCCACAAGGAACGAGCTTTTCGCTTTTCCCCAATAAGTTGGAGTATGGTTTTAGGAAGAGAAGGGATTTTTGAGGGAACGGTTCTTCGATGAAAAGGAGTGGATGCTTTCCAAGTACATTGTTGGATTGAGGTAGTAAAGGAATTTACAGCGATATCTAGGTCTTCAGGAGTTTTTAGAGGGATCTTCAGGTCAATTGTTTCTTCAAGTAAAGACCTGAAAAGCTTCCAATTAATCGTTCCGTTGACAAGGGAAGGAAGAGTTGCTTTAGGGATGGGTCGAAGAGAGAGGGAGAGAAGTAGAGGTGTGTGATCAGAGGAGAGAGGTCATTTAGAGATGTGATTGAGGAATGAACTGAGCCAAGTCCGTGGGATATGAAAAAATCTATAAGATCGGGAATTCGATTCGGATCTGTTGGCCAGTAGGTCGGGGAATTAGGGGAGATGGTGGAGCAGGATTTCGAGGAAAGTACAGACATTAGCGAACGACCGCGGGAGTTAGTTATTCTTGATCCCCACTGCTGGCGCTTCGCATTGTAGTCGCCACCGACGAGAAAAGAGGGACCTAAAGAGTTAAAGAAATTCAGGTAGAGGTTTGTTTGGAGGACATTAAAGAGCACAGAGAGTAAAAGAAGTAGGGAAAGAGGTTATTTTTACACCAGAAGCTTGGATAGATTCAGAGGACTCTAAAGGGAAAGGGTGATGAGAGATGGTGCTTCGGATAAGAATGGCAGTACCACTATGAGCTTTGCCATCAGGATGATCAGTTCGGTATGTCAGGTATCCCGTCACGTAAAAAGATTTTTTCTTAGTCAGTCGTGTTTCAGTTATGAGAGCTAAGTCAATTTTCCTATTGTGTAGTAGTGTAGTCAGTTCATTAGTGTGTTCTCGAACACCATTAGCATTCCAGAGGAGAATGGACAGGGGGGAGTCAGGTAAGGACGTCATTTTGATAGGATTGGGACAAATGTTGTAAGTATTGTGTTCAACAGAGTTACTAGTGGAGTAATAGTGGATCGAAATTCGGAAATGAAAGAATTTAGAATCGATGTGAGATCAGTGGAAGAGGGTGGTTGTGGTATGTGAGGGATGGGATTGCGTGATGTGTGTGGTGGCACATCAGTAAGAGGAGGAGGTGGCGATGCATGATCGGTGGGTAGGGAAGAATGAGCGACGAGATTTTCGCGTGGACGTCTTGTTTCGTCTTCTTTGGGCCCCCTGTTGCTCTAGCGAAGGATGTCTCTCTGTCCACATAGCGGGATGGCACAGTGCGCACACAGCTGGGGAAGATCTGCTTTTATTGTAGTTTTCGCTCTTCTGTCTGTCCGTCTTCTGTCTATTGTACTTCTCCGCATTTGACGCATTTCGGTGCATATCTGCAAAAGTTTTTCGTATGTCCATACGATTGGCATGATTTGCACTGGATGAGATCTTTGCGGGGATAAGGTTTTTCTATTTTAACTCGAGTGTAAAAAAGTGTCTGCAGTTCGTAGACCTTTTCTACGTTTTTGCTTCGCTCGAGATCGACGATGAACAAAGGAAGAGGAACTTTTTCTACTCCATCGAGTCCCCTCCGACTTTGGACGACATTGATGATCTGTCTCGCGGTGAAACCATCGTTCAACAGCTCATCCTTGATAACATCTACGGGTGTAGAATGGTGAAGGCCGCGAATAACCACTCTCAGGGCTCGCTGATCTTTTAGCTGGTACGTGTGGTACTGTGCTTTCGATTTATCGAGATATTTAATGATAGCTCGAAAGGAGTCGGAATCGTTCGCCAATATTTTTGTTTCTTCCAATCTGTTAACGCAAGTAATCGGTTTTCCGCCGAGTGTATTTTTTAGCTCTGAACAAAGAGCCTCAAAGTTTTTTAGATTTTTCATAAAAATTGGAGGAGGGCGAGCAATCTTTGGAGCTGGTGGATCTTCTGGATCTACATCTTGTAAGATGGAGAATTTGTTGTGCGTGAAGAATGGCGATTTGTGAATTGATTTAACATGTTGTGTAGAGGGAGTTTTATTAGGCGGCATCTCTGTGTCAGAAATTGATTCCGTCGTTGATATGTCTTCCGGTATAGTTTCTACGGAGTTAGTAGGGAGAGATGAGCGTGCTCGTCCCTTCTGTGAGTTTTTAGAGGTGCGTGGAGTATTTCCTTTAGATCGCATTGTCTCCGCTAGTTATTTACTGTTTGGGCGGTTGTTTGGGATCAGTCCTTCATTACCTGCCCGAGCCGACAATGGCTCATAAAAGTAAAAGTCGGGGATATTTCCTTCCAGGGGGAGAGACCGCACAGAAAGGGTAAACAAACCTCTTTACCTGTTAAAAGTAATCCTCTACAGAAGCCGGTCCGAAGCAACACAATGCACTAGACACGTCCTACCTGGTCGGACGCTAGCACTCAACTAGGATCTTCCAATGTTTTGGTTTCTTGATATTGAATAGTTCAATGACAATCTAATATATTTATTGAATTATATAATTGTTTGTTATGCCACATTATACATTTTTTAAATATTAGAGAGATCAAGTTCACAAAGAGATGTATGCATTAGAGATTTATGCGTCACAAAGTGCATAAAATGCAAACCTAATAAATCACAACAGGATGTATTATTATGAGTTTAAAATTTGACCTGTGTTATTAGGGTTCGTTAAAAAAAATGGTGCAATAGACCAGCATTGATGCAATGAGTACATCGTACTCAAAACAACAATAAAGATTTGCTTTGTATAATATTTGTTAGTTTGTATTTTAAGAAAAATTAATGTCGCGTTAATTCAAATATAACCTCCTATCCCTTAAATTTACTTCACTATCATCCATTCGGAATTTCTTTCATTATTTATTAATTATTATTGTCCAGCTACCTTGTATTATTGCATTAAAGTAGTGACTTGTTTTTAAAAGTGTCATTAATGTCTAATAAACTATTCCTGAAATAAATAATTGTCTTTAAAAAAAGAAAACGTCTATGAAATAAGACATTTTGGTTAGAAACAAATGTTGTTAAAATTAAACCGCTTGTATTCAACAAAAATTTCATTTAAATAAATCAATTTTATTTAATAAAAATAGTCATTAAAATAAATCTTTTTTTTATTCAATTTTTCTTTAATGAATAAAAATAAATACTTACGACAGTTATTAAATAACTAAATTATGAATGAAAATAGCATTCATTATTTGCAATTTTTTAACAGTTATGTTCAATATTCCGAGTGATGTGACACTTTTAAATCTTCAAAGCCCAAACTTTCAAAATCAGGAGAGTGTTAAAAGTTTCAGATGGGTTCATCATCATGGGTTATTCATTTTAAGCTCTTACTGTTCCAGCGTCGGAATGAGCCATGATTTTATTATTTTTTTGTGTAAGAATAAATTCATAAATATACATTTATTTACGTAATATCATTCGAAAGTTACCATTAAATATATCCCAAGTTTTTCATGTAATAAAAATGAATACAGAAATACCGAAACATAATCTAATAAACGTATTATATATTCGTTGTCGAAATTCCTTCGAACTATTCGTGCGAACGACCGGGCGCGTGCTTCACTCCGTGCGGTGGGATATTATTCACCCTTTACAAAACCCGATAGTGACTGGTAAGCAGTGTTGGGCATTATTCGAATAAATTTTTAGTGAATGATTGATTATTCACTGAATTATCTTATTCACAAGGAACATCATGAATTATTCACAAAATTATTCGTCATTCATTATTCGTTATTCGTCATTCATTATACATCATTCGTTATTATTTATTTCTAGTTGGTCTACTGATTAATCCTACTCAAACACACATATATATATACATATTTCCGGCTTGCCAACATCATCATAAATCTATCATTATTCACTAAAATATGTTTATTCTGATTGATCATTCGAATAATTTGTGAATAAAACATAAACATCATTCACAGAATAACGCATAATGAATAAAAGTAATTATTCTTCATTCATGAATAAAATAATACATTTATTCATTAATCTTGATTCATCATTGTGAATAATTTTTGCCCAACACTGCTAGTAAGGCTATAAGTTCATAGTAGCGATGGTCCATAAGGTACGATAATCGTAAAAACTAAGATAACGTTATGTGCAAAGACAATCTGCTAAAGGCAAGCACCATAAACAACAAATGGCCGAGGACAACACATGCCATCCATGAGACACCCGAAGTTTCTTAATTGGATTATGAATGCTGGCGACATTAAATATCATTTTGCCTGCTGCAAAAAGGGCGGAACAATGAAATATAAGAGTGATTGTATTTTCTCAAGTGCAATTATCCCAATCATAGTGGCCTTTGTTTGGTCTACAATGCTCGAGAAATCTCACTACACTTCAATAACAATTTGATTCAAGTCCAATTGTAGTCCAAATCACACTTTATAAGCGCTTTTAGACTGGAAAAATAGAAGAATGTCTCTTTTTTTAACTGTAAAGTGCCAATTTTTATCCTGCTCGAGAAAAAGGTAAAATTATTACAGTAAAACGCAAACATTTGTCAAGTCAATTGTAAGAAGATCGTAGGCCATTATTGATGTGTTGTGAGAAGGACAGAGCTTCTAATGGGACAAAAGACTACCATCCTTATGATGCCCTACCCTAGAACAATACTTTACAAAGCTATTCATATTTCACATGTAGCAGGATACAGGTCCACACAGCTTAGGAACATCTGTCTCAAGAAAATCTACTTCCTTCATTACTTTCAAAAAATCCTGTTCAGCTTCCACACACAAACATAAATATATGTATATAAACATAAACACATACATAACGATAGCGTCCGCTATTTTTGTTTGAAGGAATTACGGTAAATAAAAATAGCGGAGCAGGTAATGTTTTCAACTTCCATATAGACGAATACTGTGCTGAGACACGAACTCTTACCTACTTTGGCAGGGATCCGACACGTTTTCCTACCTACCACGGGGAGACCCTCATATCATTAATGCTGGAAACATTGAAAATTAAATTTGTTTATAAATATGCAGAATTGAGTTAATGTTTCACTAGCGACAATTATACGTACATGGAAATTTCGTTTTAGCGCGGTTACTCCCTACCTCCATAGGGAGAACCCGCTTATGAGGTTGACCTCACGACGCAATCCGGAAGTGCCGACTAGAAACTTTCTCGTTTCAGACCCCATAGATCACGAAAATATAGGTGGTCCAAATTTATATATATATATATATATATATATATATATATATATATATATATATATATATATATATATATATGTATATATTTATATATATGCTTGTCTGTTCGCTCTCTAGCAAGCTCCAAAATGGTCCGATTTTGATGAAATTTGGTACAAAAATCTGTCGTCTAATTTTAAAGGTCAAGTTCCTTAACCAGCAGAATCCGCCCACTGGAAGATAGATTTTGGGGCGAAATTCGCGCAAAAAAAATCGTAATGCTTACGTTTTTGAGTTCATATGCTTGCAGGTACTTGTTTTATATGTTTCTTAACATAGGAAAACGAATGAAACCATATTCAAGGCGATATCTCTAACCGTTCCTGAGAAAAGTGGAATCAACGTTTTTGTAAGTCATTATTTTTTTACTTAGAATCGCGGGATTCAATTGAAATATTTTTTACATCTTGGAAATTAATCCCAACTAATATGTTTAAATTTTGGTTATATTTAGAGCTAAGGAAGTATGCGAAAAAAAAATTTTATTAATAGACATGAAAAGTTTTCGGATCTTCATACATTTTTCGTAAATATCTCGATAACGGTTGGGAAATCGTGGTATGTGGATGGTGACCATTCGAATGCTTACTATATTCTCTACAAAAAAGATTCTAAAGCAATATTCGATGGGCAACGTCAATCAGAGATATAAGCGCTTAAAACTGAAAAAGTGTTTGTTTTGTTGTTTTGAAAGGGTTTTTCTCTTTGTTTATCTCACTTATTAATATGGTTGTTTTTGGTTTTAAATTGAATTTATCAGTAAAATTAGTATTGTAGTAAAAGAAGCTAATAAACTATAAAAGGTATTGGTAATAAGTTTGGAGTGGCTCTGGTAATTAAGATGGCTGTGGCCAATATCATAATTGTATTGAGTTATACAGATTAAGAATTATCCGCTTCTGTGTAAGTTGGCTACTGTCAGTTTCCTGTGATTTGTGATGCTAATGTATTCCATTTCTTCGAGATGTATGTAACCGCGCTAAGATGACGCAGTTCCTGCGAGTCGGACTTGTCCAAGGCGTTTACCAGCGGGCTATCTTTATCGCTGCGGTTCCTGACCTTTATAAAAACTTAAGGCGGATCAGGGTTTTTTTCATCGCGTCCATCGCTGAAAAACCATAAGCGGGACTAATTTCCTTCAATAACACCCACTGGACCACGGGGAGACATTGAAAATGTACATCAATTGAATAACGTTATTATTCACACTGAAAACACAATCATTCAAATATCATAAGGTTTAAATTCGTCTGCCCAATTTATATTTTAAAATTATTCCTCTGTCAAGCACAAATGTTGTAGAACGTACCCATGAACAGCCAACCATTACACAGAGTTTCTCGTCTAGCCTAAACGCTGGTCACTATGGATGGAATAGATTTTCGTTATCTTAGGTGTATTGGTGTTGTCAAACAACCTTCTTTGAATATATTTAGGAATTTCGTTAAAGCTTGTTGTGTTTTATGTATAGATTCGGAATATCACTATAGTTATTTATTTTGCTCCTAAAGTATAAGGAATAATCCCTATGATTCAGAGATTCGTCTGAGCTAGTTGTAGTTAGTTCTATGGGAAATGGGTTGTGGAGTGTAGCTTGAGATTGAACGAAAATGTCGTACACATCCCAATTCCGTCGAGTCACTGTTTGCATGGCCATGTAATAGTCCTGAGGTATTGTCCTCTAGCCTATATTGCGGGCCCCTCTAACAGGGCGCCATTGCGGTCTGCCTACAATGTGGTCTATGGTCATTACAATGCATGATAGCAGTTCATGAGGTTCTCATGCTCCGCCATCCTCCACTAGTGGCTTATTCTCAATCACAAGTCCTCCGTTTGAATCAATTATGGTCCGACCGTGAAAAGAATTTTTGTTACCAGCGTGAATTTGTTGGGTTTTGGTCATTAGTGTTAATTAATCTACATTTATAAATGAAATGAGTTTTTGCGTGTTTCCACTCTACCGTCATAAGGAGGAAACGCTTTTCTGCGGTTGACCTCATGCCGCAATCCGGAAGAACCGTCAAGAAAACTGTTTCAGAACCCGTAGATCATGAAAATAACGGTGGTTCAAATTAGTGTATTTGTATATATATATATATATATATATATATATATATATATATATATATATATATATATGTTGCTTCATAAGAAGGAACAAATAACCCAAATATTAAGTCAAGGTCGACGATGCCTTTGAAAATAAGTCACATTTCAAATTACCAGACATGTAATGTGATCATATTTCATTTATCCACTTTGTATCCAATAAATGAAACCTAAATCAAACGTTGAAGCTAATTTTTATTATTTTTATTTTATTTTTTTACCTTTGCTAATATTGCCGCATTTGTGGCAGCCCTTGCGCGACCCGAATATGTTAACAGATAATTCCAGTTTTGACATATTAATTTCTTAGTGTCTCGCAGTTGAAAATTTCAACGTGTACTAAAAAACCTGTAGTTATTTGAATCTTTCTGATTTCGCTAGAATAATTATTTTGGAAGATAAACGGGGTTTATATAACGAATACCGAGAAAAACAGCAAGTGTTTAATTTAAAAAAGTCATTACGCAATTGGTATGCTTCCAAATGTATTTTCAAGTGCTGAGTTGAAATAAATTAAGAACCAATGTAATATAATTAACTCTTCTGGGTGTAGTCCTCTTTATTAAAATTTTCGCTTATAACGAATACATTTTCACACGAGATTCTTGACACTGTTATTGTTCACTTACTTGCTTTTACAAACTGTTCAACAAGTCTGTGCGGAAAATGATAATGGTACACTCGTTTTTCGTAAAATAAACGCGTCGCTAATTGACACATTAATTTTATTAGGCTGTGCACACGTAGCGCCGAGTACGGTGAAGAAATTTATAGGATAGTAACTCAAATGCATGCACTTTTACGTAAACCTTAGCGTAGAAGATAGCTTATTACCGCTTTTGTTTTCTACACTAAATAATCTATGATTTAATTTCATTACAAATATATTCACAACCTAATTGCAGTTCATGGTACATTTTGGCAAAAAATAATATTATTCTTTTTTTTTTAGTTTGGATTGAAAAAAAAAAATCAAAAATTTATTTTCTAGTCGTAATACCGCGTAAAAGTTTCGAAATATAGAGACTAAAAAAGGGTAAACATATGAGAAATATCTATTGGTATCTTCCGGTCGCGCATGTGCTCTAAAATTTGACAATTTAAAAAACAAAACATATTTTATTGTCAATTTTTATTTTTTTTATAACTTAATATTTGTAATATGTACAGGGTGTCCCAAAAATAATGGTCATCCTTTGGCCAGAATATTCTCCAATGCGACATCGGAAAATAGAGACTAAATTTTATTCAAGGTCAAATTTTTTTATTGCATATTTTGAATCTACGAGTCAAGAGGAAGAAAAAAGTCAACGGCACCATAGGTCAGAAATGACTCCTTATGGTCAAAATGACCATTAACAGCGAAGACGTGGGCCATTCCATTCCAATCGACAAATGGTGGCCGATTTTGATCATTTCTTTTTTTTACATGTTTTAGTAACATCGCCTTACGCAAAAATACTTCGTTTGAATTTTTTAAAAAGCATCTTCCAGTATAAAAAAATATGAGTGTATTGAAAAACGGCCCTCTTAGTGGCATTAATTGAAGATCCATAACTCACATTTTACAATAGACAGGAATGCCTTCCTCAATATGAGGTTATTCTCGAAGCTTATCAAGAGCTCTTCACCTTAAGCTTTCAATCAATCAATGAAATTACTCATTAGGGATTTCACAGGTTATGTAGGAATTTCATGAACCAGCAAAGCTTTCCATTTGTTTTCATTATGAAGGAGGGGTCTGAATTGTCACTCCCTCGACCACAAAACAGAGCCATCTTCCCCTAGCGCTCTTAGCAATTGGGCCTGCTCTCCAGCCTCAACATGTCTGCCTTCGTTCCTGAGGCAAGCTCCTAACCTTGCCCTCAAATTCCGTCTCACTCGGGTAAGGACCTGGCGAGAAATTCTCCTCATTCTTTGAAAAGCCCAGGCTATTTGCGCCCTGAGCTGATTAGGATTCCTGAAAGGCTCAGCCGTTCCATAGACCAAGGTCTTCACAGCGCCCCAAAAGAAGAAATCCACCTCCGTTGAGGTCCGGGGATCGAGGAGGCCAGACATGAGGAGCTGGGTGACGACCAATCCACCTAGTGCCAAACATATCTCCGAGGAACGCTCTGACATCTCTGGTGTGGTGAGGTGGGGCTCCGTCGTGCATGAAGTATATTCTCCTCCGACGGTGAGTTGGGATGACTCGCCTTAACTCCCTCAGCAGGCTGGTTCGGAGGAACGTTAAGTAAGCCACTCCTGTCAACCGTCGGAAGAAGAATGGGCCAACAATGGTGTCTCCGATGATACCACCCCACACATTGACTGCAAAGCGTCCTTGGATGACTCTCTGAACCATGGCATGGGGGATTTCGCCGCGCCCAAATCCTCACATTTTGCCTGTTGTGGACGCTGACGCTCGAAAAAGAACTTTCGTCAGTCCAGAAAACCCGCTGCAGGAAGTGTGGATGATGTTCCAACTTGTCCAGCGCCCACCTGCAAAACAATGCTCTCTGCTCCTGATCCCCGGGCCTCAACTGCTGAACTTGTAATCTGAAGGGCCGGAGACCTTCTTCCCGCAGGATCCGGCTGACCGTCATCCTCGCGACTCCCGTAGCATGGGCCATTCTTCTTAGCCCCATTGTAGGCCTGGATCTGGCGAGGGCAATTATTCTATCCCCTTATTCCGAGAGGGATTCGAGGACGACCACGGCCTCCGATCACGCGGTTATCCAGACCAACATCATGGAAGCGCTGGTCAAGCCGCTGGAAAGCCCTTCGCTCTGGAACAGCTCCAGCCGGCAGTCGACGCCCTCCTGCTCTACGCAAAAGCCAGTTTTGAAATAACCGCCTAGCCTCAGCGTAGTTCCCGAAGGCTAGGTCGATCGCTCTTAGTATCTGCCATTCTCTTCTCCTGTCAATAAAATGCTGCCTCCTTCATCTGTCCATGGCGGGCGACAAACAAATCAATCATATACCTGGTAATCCTCACTTTTAGAATGGGCATGCTTCCTTATCTCATTCCTACCTCAACCTACTAATCCATAACTAAGCTTCTTATCGTCAATTATTAACAAAAATATAAGTTGCATTCCTCAGGGGCTCAGCCCCTTCTCTCTATCCCTTAAAAAATTAAATAAATTAATAGTTAATAGCAGTATCTTAATAACTTTTATGACTACAGAAAAAAAACAAGACTGTCTTGAACGTTTTGATCGTAAGGACTGATTAATAACCGGACGAAGTTTTCATGAATATTATCTTGCATGAAGGTTTTAATTCAAGCATTTTCGCTTGAGATTATGTGAAATTTGCCCATATTTTTCCTTCTACCCCATTTGGTATATTTAGAGGTCTAAGTTGGGCATTTTCGATGATTTCACTAATGCACCATTTTTGTTAATGGAGAAGGATGTCTTCGATCATGGTGATTATTACTCCTTGTCTACTACCTCTTAGTAGTAGTCCACGAAAAAGAGAAACCTCTTTCACATTGAAAACAAAACGAGAAAATTGGAAAAATTGGCTGGTTCGTGAAAATCATACATGACCTGTGAAACCCCTAATGAGTAATTTCAGCGACTGATTGAAAACTAATAGCAAAGAGCTCTTGATAAGCTTCGAGAATAACCTCATGAATTCCGCTGAGAGGGCCGTTTTTCAATACACTCATATTTTTTTATACTGGAAGATGCTTTTTAAAAAATTCAAACGAAGTATTTTTGCGTAAGGCGATGTTACTAAAACATGTAAAAAAAAGAAATGATCAAAATCGGCCACCATTTGTCGATTGGAATGGAATGGCCCACGTATACGCTGTTAATGGCCATTTTGACCATAAGGAGTCATTTCTGACCTATGGTGCCGTTGACTTTTTTCTTCCTCTTGACTCGTAGATTCAAAATATGCAATAAAAAAATTTGACCTTGAATAAAATTTAGTCTCTATATTTCGAAACTTTTACGCGGTATTACGACTAGAAAATAAATTTTTGATTTTTTTTTTCAATCCAAACTAATAAAAAAAAGAATAATATTATTTTTTGCCAAAATGTACCATGAACTGCAATTAGGTTGTGAATATATTTGTAATGAAATTAAATCATAGATTATTTAGTGTAGAAAACAAAAGCGGTAATAAGCTATCTTCTACGCTAAGGTTTACGTAAAAGTGCATGCATTTGAGTTACTATCCTATAAATTTCTTCACCGTACTCGGCGCTACGTGTGCACAGCCTAATAAAATTAATGTGTCAATTAGCGACGCGTTTATTTTACGAAAAACGAGTGTACCATTATCATTTTCCGCACAGACTTGTTGAACAGTTTGTAAAAGCAAGTAAGTGAACAATAACAGTGTCAAGAATCTCGTGTGAAAATGTATTCGTTATAAGCGAAAATTTTAATAAAGAGGACTACGCCCAGAAGAGTTAATTATATTACATTGGTTCTTAATTTATTTCAACTCAGCACTTCAAAATACATTTGGAAGCATACCAATTGCGTAATGACTTTTTTAAATTAAACACTTGCTGTTTTTCTCGGTATTCGTTATATAAACCCCGTTTATCTTCCAAAATAATTATTCTAGCGAAATCAGAAAGATTCAAATAACTACAGGTTTTTTAGTACACGTTGAAATTTTCAACTGCGAGACACTAAGAAATTAATATGTCAAAACTGGAATTATCTGTTAACATATTCGGGTCGCGCAAGGGCTGCCACAAATGCGGCAATATTAGCAAAGGTAAAAAAATAAAATAAAAATAATAAAAATTAGCTTCAACGTTTGATTTAGGTTTCATTTATTGGATACAAAGTGGATAAATGAAATATGATCACATTACATGTCTGGTAATTTGAAATGTGACTTATTTTCAAAGGCATCGTCGACCTTGACTTAATATTTGGGTTATTTGTTCCTTCTTATGAAGCAACATATATATATATATATATATATATATATATATATATATATATATATATATATATATATATACAAATACACTAATTTGAACCACCGTTATTTTCATGATCTACGGGTTCTGAAACAGTTTTCTTGACGGTTCTTCCGGATTGCGGCATGAGGTCAACCGCAGAAAAGCGTTTCCTCCCTATGACGGTAGAGTGGAAACACGCAAAAACTCATTTCATTTATAAATGTAGATTAATTAACACTAATGACCAAAACCCAACAAATTCACACTGGTAACAAAAATTCTTTTCACGGTCGGACCATAATTGATTCGAACGGAGGACTTGTGATTGAGAATAAGCCACTAGTGGAGGATGGCGGAGCATGAGAACCTCATGAACTGCTATCATGCATTGTAATGACCATAGACCACATTGCAGGCGTTTGGCGCCACTTAGCGTCGTGGCAAAAGCAAAGAACAAGGGTGCCAACCAGTCAGATTATTCTAATTGATAGAGATCAATATCACTAAACATTATAATCCGAAAGAAGCGTAATCAAATTAATAAAATAAAATATTATTCCTTACTGACTCTTATGTTATGGGTGAAATCTACATTATGTGCGCTTTTAGGCAGAGGTATAAGTCATTATCAGCACGTATATGGTTCCTATCATATGCCCCTACAACCTATAATGAAATAATCACATATTTTTTTTTTTTACATATATTTTAAGCAATAGTAAAGAAATTACTCCCTCAATAGAACATTTATTATGTAAAATAAACGACTTCTCTAAAAGTAAAATTTTAATAACATAATCTGCCATATTCCATTAGTCTTCATCGATATCCTTAATATAAAAACTCCTGGGGCTTGAGATATAGATTTTCGTCCGATCTTTATTAAAAACGTGAATAATGGGAAGAATAAGTTGGCCTTATTTGGGAGGTAAAGCAATTTTTTAAGCTGAAGTTCATTTTTTTTTTTTTTTTTTGTTTTGAAACAATATGTTCTACTAGAACGTATAAAATGCTAACGTCTACTGGTAATAAAGAAAAAAATTATTTACAGTGTCTATCAATCTATATTCATTTTTGTTTTGATAATATACAGTAGGTTGGCCATGTGGGAGTTACATGTCTCTTGAAAAGTTTGACCATTGTTAGTTGTTGGAAGCAGCGAGTGGAAGCATGTCATTCCAAGAGAGTTCGACCATCGTTAGATCTTGTAAGTGGAAGTGGAGTCTAAGAGTTGCATGTAAGCCGGCTGTCTACTAAAGTCGTACACTTCGATCATCGGTAAATCTTGGAAGTATAGTGTGGGGGTTACATGTAAGTCGGCGGTCTGTACTGTTTTAGATTTCGGTCATTGTTAAGTTTTCTTTGAAGAGAACAATGAGAGCTATTTGTCAGTCAGCTTTCAAAATATTGAACATCATTACATTTATAAGTGGAGCTATTTTCAGAGGGCTTGAATGAATGTTAACTCTTTGCAATGATTTTGTTTAATTTATTTGCCTAACCACATTTCTATACATAAAAAGCATTCCCCGATGTTGAGGAACCACAATAAAATTTGACCTGACTTAACTGTAGCCTGAATTTTGAGAAGCATTCACATTTTTATTGAATGTGTTATTAAAAACTTGAAAATCTATATATTATATTATTACACGCAATTTTTTATTTATGTAAGTATAGAAACGAACATCATGCGAAAATTTCTAAGCCAATGGAATAAATTCACATAATATTGAAAATGCTTGGCAGAAAGTTATAAGAAACACTTAAAACGACTTTAACTTTGCAGTGTGCTTTGAGGAGAGATTGGATGCTGAGTTGTTCCCGACTCCCTCCAATGTGGGCCACGAGTAACTTATCGAGTGTTTCGACGGTAAACAGGGACGATATGAGCTATACCCTATACCCAATGTGTACAGAGCCTTCTCCGCCTTCCTAACCTCTTCCAATACACTCTTGAGTCCAGAACCCAGGAGAATCTTTTTCACTCACACATGAAACATGACGAAACTGGCTCCGGTGCAAAGTGCTACTTTTCGGCGAGTTTCTTCCGTTCCTCCATAGGGAAGAAACACGCTTATTATATCGACCTGCTCACTTAATCCTTGGAGGCCTATAAGAAATGTCCACCCTTAAAATCCCATAACTCACAAAAATACTGATAGCAACCTCAAAAATTGCCTTATTTTGATAATACTAGGTGCACAAACAGTTGGCCATTTTCATTGGGACAATGTCGTTAACCAGCAGAATACGCCTGAAAATAAAAACATTTGCGGTTTTGAGTTAATAGGTTTCCAAGTTCTCTTTTGCAGGTTTTTCAAGTGAGGAATCCGAATGTAACCACTTTCTTGACAATACCTTTAACAGTTTTGAAGAAATGTGGGAAATTTTGGTTATTGCTAAACGACCCCTTGAGTTGAAAATGTTTTGTGACGTTTGACATTCATAAAAACTAAGATATATAGACTTTAGTTACATTCATTGTAGATTATGAGCCTTAGATGTTTCATTTACATAACAACTTAAAATATATTTATATATACAGGGGGATTCAGTTCTAAGTAGCCAAACTCAAGGAGGTGATTTTTGACATAATTTGCAAAAAAAAAGTATGGTCCGATTAAAAAGGAAAAAGGAGTTATGTCCAATTTTCTTAAGTTCTGCGAGTGTCTTCGTTTTGCAATCTACTGAGTTCCTCATAACAGCAAATCGTTTTTCTTGGTTATAGCCGAGCAATCCTTCCCGTTTTCGTTCGTTAAGGAAAAGCAAAGAAATATAACTTCTAGAAAATTTTATGTCAGGCAGGAAATGCAGGAAACCAAAATTAAAATTTCGTAATGTAACATAGTAATGCCCCTGGGCTGGCTGAGAAGAAAATATATTTACGTTCGACTCCACAAAAAAAGAAAAATAACAGTAGATAGGAGTAATACACTCCATCCAATGAAAATTTGCAAAATAATGGAAAAGAAAATTAAAATTTCCAGACAAAACATGCATTTTAATGCTAAGTATGATTTTTGTTTTCCTCGTAAATTAACAGAAACGAACAGTAACTGATTTAGGTTTTTGAGCTCTTGAGTACTGACTCACAAACACAATTTCTACTCCTAGGCCTCCAAATAAGACAGGTTTCCGCTTAACTAAAGCCGCCCAACCTTCCAATGCAACTCCCAGTGCCACTAGTCTTCTAAATACGGTAGATTTAAGTTTCAATATAGCCTCACGATCTCTCATGCAACTCCCAGTGCCACTAGACTTCTAAATACAGTAGATTTCAGTTTCAATATAGCCTCACGATCTCTCATGCAACTCCCAGTGCCACTAGACTTCTAAATACAGTAGATTTCCGTTTCAAAATAGCCTCACGATCCCTCTATGCAACACCCGGTGCCACAAGACTTCTAAATATGTATTCGTTCTGGAACAGTACTGCCCTACGTTTCCCCTACGCGATTCTAAATATTAAGGGACCTTCAGCCAAGCCTCACGATAGTCATATAAAACAACAGTTCCCCATTATCCCAGTATATAGTAGATGTTGTTGATTCAGGAGTCTTACTATGATTCAAACCAAGCAAAGGAAGACTGATGGACTGGAATCACAGTAGATCAGACAGATTAAGAGGAACTCTTCACTTTTTTAAGAGTTTTGGACACAGTAAGATCTTCTGGGGATTTGTTGGGTTTCTGACTAATGATTATGAAAGAGCTCTTTCATTATTCGGAGGAAATGGTACAAACCATAATTCATTCCACGGATCGATGTAAATTGCAATTTTCAACCTTATATATAGGAAAAAGCTTTCAATAAACATCCCTGACATTTTCCTACTTCACATGACCTTTAGAAAGTAAATTTACATTTCAGAAAATGTTATCAGATTGTGATATAAATAAGTAATAACAATCTATAAATCTCTTCATCTCACCTAAAAATGTTGATATATTCATATTCAGATTATTTGATTACTAATATTAACTACATGTTCTGGTGGGCGGACTCTCTTTGATAATAAACATAATCTTTTGTATTGGACTAAATAATTTTACCTAAAAGTTTCTCTTGTTCTTACTCGATGGAGAACGCAAGCGAGTGACCTCCCCCCTCCTCACAAACACGCATATATATATATATGTGTGTGTGTGTGTGCTACAAACTTGAAACATTATTTTTTGAGTCCTAAGGGTTCTGAATCTTTTTGACAAACATTTCGAGTCTGCACCTTCAGATAACAACGTAAAAAGGGTTGCTCTGTATACTAAGGAAAAAATAGGCTAAATTAGGTAAACGATTGCTAATGAAAAGCACAAATAACGGACTCAACTAATATTAACAATTCAATCTTCAATCAGAACTCGACCTTCAAAACACGGGAAGATGTCCAGATGCGCTTAATGAACCTACATCTATAGGTCCTTTAATATCTCATGGTCCTTTACATATTCCTTAACCTTTGCTTGTGATATTCCCCAGGGAGGAGTACCTCTTCTACATGCGTTTAATCGTTCTTTAACAACACTACCATGCTACCCTTAAATACTAATAGAACTTCATTCACTTTCCCCGATAATAGTTACAGATATTGCCCTAAAAATGTTTCCATTCCTTTCCCTACGTTATAAGAACTTTATGTAGTGTACTTGCGAGCCTTGTAACGCCAAAAAGTAAGCGTTACAACTTCTTTCGCGGGGATTTTCCCCAAGAAAGAATGTTCCGGGTGACGACTTCTTACCATATTTAATTAAAAATCGGTCCACTTTTAAGCCAGCTATAGAGCGAACAGATTGGATTCCGAGTTCTTCTAGGTACATGCATGTGTGAGAATCTTCTCTATTACTACCTCAAATCCTTTACCTTATAATCCGTCGGTCCATATTATTTTTACGAATTTTTCGTAAAAAAACATTTGGAACATTTTCCCCTTAATCCGAAAAAGATCCCGGGGGTAGTTTATCTCAAATTGGACAGATCTGAGAAGATGATCGGGTATTTTACCTAGAAGAACCATGATCGTCACTGGCATATACTTCTTCAGGTTATTCTATGCAAGAAGACATATCAGCATACTCTTTCGACAATTACCCAGCAACTAGGTTGCGGTTTCAGTCTCTCTGCCTCATTTGCGACAAAGGGATCCAATCCTAGACCGGGGTCACCTCCCAGGGTAAAGTTAATATTCAGTTTCAGAGAGTTAGTCCATTCAGAGCCGAGCAGTCTTTCTCTCTAGAGAAATTTATATTAATCCTGCGGTGGGAACATAAAAAATCCTTACGCTAGTGGGATCTTTGGATCAAATTACCATCAGGAGCAATTTGGACTACTGCTTATTAATAAAATTATTTCAAGTTTAACATTACTTACCCTGAACTAAAATAAATCAAAATAAAAACCCTTATATTTTACAGTTTGTTTAAAAATAATTTCGTTGACAATGCGAGTTGTAATACAAAAATTTAAAAATCTAAAATCATCTTAGTTACTAAAATATTGGCATAATATATATCTTCATGGTTTAAAAAACACAGTTTAAGCATTTGCTGCAACAATGCTTTGACTTGCCAACCTTGGATTCAGTACAGTAACCTCTTTTGCTGGGGTCTAATCTTAGTACCGTTTGTCCTAAAACAAATCTAATTATTTGTTTGTGGTAATCATTAAGTCTTCTTTGGTTAATATTTTTCCTATAATTACACCAATAAAACATTTAAACTTAATTTAAATTGTTCAGTATAGTCACTAGTTTAGCTTAGTCTGTTACTTACACAGACTCTGTACTTACTTATTTTACAGGTCAAAAGATGGATCTCCAATCCTGACAAAAATCATTGTTTTCTAGAACCTCATTTATGATTGCAATATATTTCAAATCTGAAAAAGTGAAATACTTTTAGGCGATCTGGCAATGTTGCAAGAATGTCATGTTAGTGGGACGTTGGGCCAGATTGACCTATTGACAAATTTAAGAAGGATGAAGACAGAACGTTTCTGTTATTAACATATCATAATCAGTGTCAGCAGGGCTTATTTTGAACGAAGACTGGCGGACAAGTTGAAAAATATCATCGTATAACTAAAACAACTTTTTATAAATGTTGGGCCCGATTGACCCAACCTTCCAACTGCCGGGTTAATTAAGGTTATATATGAGGAAGAGAAAAGGCGAACCTGAAAAATCATCATGGAGTCATCACCTTGTTTTTCTGTTTCGCTCTCACAATTGCGATTTAAAGTGAATATCACAAAAATTTAATGTTCAATTTTCTTGGAGGAGCAAGGGTAAACCCCGAGTCTGAAAACCCTCCTAGCATTTTGTTGCCCATAAATCATACGTATTTAAAATATTGAATTTCAATCGCATAATTTTTCAATAACGTTTATGAATCAGCATTCTATAGATTAAACATTCGCCCTTGCTATTCTGAAACTTTGACTTGATTTCCCAACATCCGGATTTCGGGATTTGCCTTTTCTCTTCCGACTTTAATTCTAAAATAAAATCTTTAAAGTTGATTCCTGCATAAATTAGCTAATCGTTGCGGCTAGCCCTATAACCTAAGCCGAGAAGAGGCTTAGGACGGCTAAAAAAGGAGAGAGGATGATTGTTGCGGTCAACAAGCCGACAAAGGGAGTATCGGAGTTCGGGAGGAGCTCCAATGCCGGCAGATATCTACCTAGCTGTGTGCGAGAACAGCGGTCGATCACCACCCTTATCAGCTAATCAATGTCGGCCTCCTCTCCACTCCTCCCATACATCAGAGAGAATGCCTCTTATGAAAGGAGTGTTCCAACCTTCGGGTAGATAGGCACTTCATGACAAAAGCACCCTGGGACCTGCAAGAATTTCCCCCAGCCTAATCTCCTTTCTCACTTATAAGGTGCTCAGTTTATCTTAGCTTTACTTTTTTTTTTTTATTCTTTTTTTTTTGTTCACAGCAACTTCTTCAATATCAAACTGATAACTATTAAAATTAGTCTCGAGATCAAATTTTAAGAACCTCTCCCGCTGAGGAGTATATGTTCAGGATTGTATGCGCAAACTGAGTCCGCGTCTTAAAAACTCTTTAAGAGAGATTTAACCGCTTTGTTCAAAAATACTAGCAATATTTAAAGTAAAGGCAACATTATAGTACGTATGGAGATAGGACGATGATTATAGAACAACTAAAGCATAATGATCATCTTGGTATAATGAAGTCTCCTGCGAGGGTACAAGTTGATATCAAGCAGCTTGCATAAAAGCGGTCGAAATCTATTAACATTGCCTAGATTTTTTGTCGCTGTAATGTTGAATTTTGGACCACTGTGCGTTGTCGGGACCGGGATACAGTCGGGTAGAGGGAAACGCCGGATTAGACAAGGATATAATGATATGTACCATTTTTAATGCTGCATATTTAAGTAACATTTAGTAGAAACATTTCCATTCAATGAAATACCACGAAACAAATGTTTGGCTAGCTAGGAAGGGAAGGTTTTCTAGGAACCCTAGGGATCCGGCGAGTTCCGAGATCCGTCACTCATTCGTTTCAGAGTCCGCTGGATTAGAGAGAACGCTGGAAAAGGGATATATATATATATATATATATATATATATATATATATATATATATATATAGAGAGAGAGAGAGAGAGAGAGAGAGAGAGATTTAAACAACCGTTATTTCCGTGATCTATGGTATCTGAAGCGTAACGTTTTCTAATCCGCTCTTCCGGATTGTGTCATGAGGTCGAGGTCATAAGCGGGTTTACTTTCTGCAGAGGGAGGAGGAACCGCGTTCAAATGATAAGTGTACTCAGTTGACACATTAACGATCCCAAAATGTACTTCTGGCCGTTTTTTAGGAACATGTAATATGTTTTGAGGTCGTGTAATCTGGTCCATAAGATGACGTGGGTGGTAACCTATAGATAACCCGTCCTAAAATTCGTAGTTAATAATAAATGGACGTTAAAATTTAAATAAATAAATAAGATGACGGCAGAATGATGTAAAGATGGAAAATTGATTTTACTTTGAAAGATCCATTATCTATATTCCTTCTCCTACTCCCAGTTTTTCCACTGTCCCTTGAATCGCTGACTCTTTATATTCTCGTCCATCGCTCCATCCTATCGGGTCGTCAGTGAGTCCCTTTCATGTCTCCAATATATTCAAACATTACCGAATCCCTACCCACCAGCGTTAGCATCCCCTCCGTGCTTCAAAATGTCCTGCAAAGGAAAGAAATAATTCTTTCTAAAAGAAGATAAACCCTCGGGCTCCCCTCTCCTTTGTTAAATAAATCCATTGTATTCATTCTTCTCTGAGCTTATTTATATGTATGCTAGAGAAAGGGATTTTGTAATGAAATAAATAAGAAGTATACTTTGTCAAATACCAATACAATATTGTTGTTATGTTGCTGCTTTATTATAACTAAAATCTTTATTAAATAGTTCAATAATTCTGATTAATGAGTGTAAAATAATGAATAATAGAGCATAATTTTTTTATCAGTGCAAATTGCCGGATCTATTAGCAACTAGGTATGCTACAAGCTCATCCCAGAAGGAGATCATCCCAAAAGATGTGGGGCTCTAAGGCAAGCCGGTGTCCATTCATTCTCTTGTTCGCCTCCATTTTGATATGTTAAACAGAAATGTCTCTTCTCCTCCTGTATCTTGATTAGAAGAGAAGTCATTTCTTTCTTTTCGCGTTCCCCTCCTTTTTGAACGGTTATGCAGCACTTTCCGCCTTTTTTCACTATCCTCCATCTTGATCGGAGAAACAGCACTTTTTCTTGTCTCTTGCCAGTCTCCATCTTAATTTGTGGAGTATCATATTGTTCCGTTAATCACCCTGTATTGATCGGCGAAGCAGCACTGTCTTTTTTCCGACAATCGCCCACGTCTTGATTGAGTGAGGATCACATTCTTCCTTTCCGCAATCGCCCGTGACTTTATTGGTGGAGTTTCACATTCATCCGCCCCGCTCTTACCGCCGTCGTGAAAGCGGAAGAACACATTCCTATTTCCTACACACAGCCCGTATATATCGGCGGATCAGCATTGCCTTCCTTCCTCAACTTGCCTCTTCTTGATCGGCAGAGCAGCACATTCTTCTTTTCCGCAATCGCCCGCGACTTTATTGGTGGAGTTTCACATTCATCCGCCCCGCTCTCGCCACCGTCGTGAAAGCGGAAGAACACATTCTTATTTCCTACACACAGCCCGTATATATCGGTGGATCAGCACTGCCTTCCTTCCTCCACTTGCCTCTCCTTGATCGGCAGAGCAGCACATTCTCCTTTCCCGCACTCGTCCCGTCTATTTTGGCGGAGCAGCACATTCTTTGTTTACGGTGTTTCTGTCGTCTTGATCGGTGGAGAAGCACGCCACTCTGGTCCACGGACGCCCCCTTCTAAGCTGGGAACTTTTTTACACAACAGTTCAATGTGTCCAGAAAATAAATAGTCAAGACACAATACTAGACTATGAACGTGGATCATTGTACAACAGTATTGGCTTAGATTCCCCCTTTTGATTAAGAAATTAGAACAATACGAAAATAGTTTATAAGTAATCTGTCGACAAGAAAGCATATGCATATTTGTGTTGAGGCAGCTGTTATTGGCATTGAGTACTATACATAATTTTATATTTTGGAATTCATTCTATAATACTGTGTAGTATTATAGAATTCTTATGTAGTATTATGATCATTTTAACCCTTAGTTAATAACCTCAGGTCAATTTGGCTTCTTTGAAGAATATATATTATATTTATATGATAAATTTGATTATCCTAAAAATTATGTAATCTGTTTTTTTTTAGTTTCATTTTGCTTTCCAAATATTAATTTACAATATTTTAAGTATTATTAGAGCAATAAATAACGGTAGAATGAGTGGTGTTAAGTAAACGTTAGTAACTAAGGGTTAATAACTTAATACAACCACTAAGCACAAATAACACTATTCGAAAATTATTCCTAAGAGTAAGTTTCTTGGCTACCTAGACTGAGGTCTTCGGAATACTTTTCGAATAATGTTATGTCTGCTTAGGAGTTGTTTTAAGTTAATAGAAAGACCAGGTAGGTTGAAATGGAAATCATTTAAGTACGATTTTTGAATAAGGACGTGCGGTATATTTAGGATATTATGGCACGTTTGTGCTAAAACGGAAAAGTGTGGGCCGGTTTACTTGCGGAGTGAACTATATTGCATTTTGGGATAGAAGTACCAGGTATTATAACGTTTTTATGAATTATTTTGCGATATAATTTTACCCAAAATGGTCAATCAATATACAATAAAATGTAGACTAATGTCAGCTGATTTATGTCTTCCTTTTCATTAAACTCCATACTTCTCCCCCTTCAAAAGGCTAATGTCAGCTGATTTATGTCTTCCTTTTCTTTAAACTCCTTACTTCTCCCCTTCAAAAGGCTAATGCCAGCTCATTTATGTCTTCCTTTTCTTTAAACTCCTTACTTCTCCCCCTTCAAAAGGCTAATGTCAGCTGATTTATGTCTTCCTTTTCTTTAAACTCCTTACTTCTCCCACTTCAAAAGGCTAATGACAGCTGATTTATGTCTTCCTTTTCTTTAAACTCCTTACTTCTCCCCCTTCAAAAGGCTAATGTCAGCTGATTTATGTCTTCCTTTTCTTTAAACTCCTTACTTCTCCCCCTTCAAAAGGCTAATGTAAAAAGAGTAGCGGCACACGTTTGTCCTATACGTAGGCTCGATTGAGAAATAGTAGGGCGTAAGACTGTGACAAAGAAAATACATGCTGGGACTGAGGAAGTATTCCGATCACGCCCGCCTCATAAATATTCCTCCTGGTGGAAATTGGGGAGGGCAGGGAAGGGAACAAAGGAAACCATATGTAGGAAAACAGCACAAATACAGCACAAACCCACAGCTCGCCAGCTCTCATGCACAGAGGAAGATGTCATTCTGATGATCTTCTTGATGGAGATCTGGGACAGCTGCCGCGAATCGATAGAGAAATTGTACTCGACTCGAACATGGGTCCAAGTCCTTCATTCATTATTCATGGCGAATCACCGGAGAGTGAATCAGCCCATGCTCTCGCTAATACGTTTTCAATCTCTCAATACGATCTAATATGGCGATCAGGAGTTTTGGAAACTTCCTTCAAATCTCACTAAGGATGTTTGATCGTGTTCCAATATGTATTCGATTCGCTCTTCTTCTACAAAGGCTTATTGTAACTGCAATTTTCTAAACGCGGTTTTTACTCAATTTTCCCATTTAACGTTTCTGCAAGGTAATTTTACGTTATTGCCTTTCAGGTGCTTATCATGAAACTTTAGATGAAACACACGGAAGAAGTAATCATGTTTTAAGATAGAAGATTACTTCTAGAGTAGTTTATGAATTACAGAAAGATAATTCTAAAATATAATACATAAGAATTGTGTATAAATACACCACCAAAGGACCTAACTTCATCGATAAGGAAAATTAAAAATGATTTGGGTCCCTTTTAAATGACAGAGTTCTCTTATATTTTAATAATATAAAAGATTGCAATAAAAACAAAACATGAAAAAAATTTAAAAAGCAGTGTATCTGAATGCGGGCATTGATAAAAGCTTCTCGTTGCAAAATCTCACCTATGGTTGAGGCAAAATGCAGACGCTGAACAAAAGCTCTTTTCTCTTGCTCTAATCACAATCCCTTCAAAGAAATTCATTTGTTTCATTTTCACATTTTTATTTATATTCAGAGGAATTCTCTTTTTTGTAATGTACCAGGATAGGTCTTTGAATGGAAACATGAATGGTGAATTCACCGCTATAATGTCTATATTACAGTTGTAATAAATCTAAAGCCTCGGGAGAGGATAAGGATAAAACCTAAACAATAAATATGGTAATCCAACATTAAATATGGTATTGTAAATATACATAGCAAGAAAACTGCACACAACCTCATTCTTTGCCGAAGTATGTGTGCATTATTCGGTAACTATGTCTGCGCGATACCCCCCCCCCCTGGATGTGAAGGAATACTCATCCTTGCTTGTCTACACACGTCACGGATGGATGTGAAGGAACACTCATCCTTGCTTGTCTACACACGTCACGGATGGATGTGAAGGAATACTCATCCTTCCTTGTCGACACACGTCACGGACGGATGTGAAGGAATACTCATCCTTACTTGTCAACACACGTCGCGGACGGATGTGAAGGAATAGTCATCCTTACTCGTCGACACACGCCACGGACGGATGTGGAGGAATAGTCATCCTTACTTGTCGACACACGCCACGGACGGATGTGAAGGAATACTCATCCTTACTTGTCGACACACGTCACGGACGGATGTGAAGGAATACTCATCCTTGCTTGTCTACACACGTCACGGACGGATGTGAAGGAATACTCATCCTTCCTTGTCGACACACGTCACGGACGGATGTGAAGGAATACTCTTCCTTGCTTGTCGACACACGTCGCGGACGGATGTGAAGGAATACTCATCCTTGCTTGTCTACACACCTCGTGGACGGATGCGAAGGAATACTCACCCTTGTTTGTCGACACACGTCACGGATGTATGTGAAGGAATACTTATCCTTCCTTGTCGACACACCTCGCGGACGGATGCGAAGGAATACTCATCCTTCCTTGTCGACACACGCCGGAGACGGGATGTGTTGAAGATTATTCGTCCTTTCTCATTTCAGGGATACAAGTTTTAAGGATTATATTTTTATCCTTTAATGGGTCTGGATGGGTAAATGATTACTATTCCTTTCCTATAAACCCACGCGGAGACTCATTTTCGTATTGCTTTTTACTGCATCAGGTAGATCATAACATGTTCTTAAGGCTCTTCATAGCCTTATCACACGAACAAAATTGTAAGTAATCAAGCCTAGCTAAGATGGTTGTGCTAAAATAACCCTCTAGAATATTACATATTTGCAAAATCGTATTTATTTAAATTCTGAATATTCTGAAGAACGGAATTTTGATTGGAATTCATTCCTACCACCACTGATTCCCATTATTGACGACCACACCTACAACAAACGCTTCATCCTGCTCCTACCTCTTAATTCCTGACCTCAACCCATTACTTCTGAATCCTACGACTTGTTCACTCCACGTATCCCAGGAATCCCAACCCCACCTCATATACCCAATACTTAACCCACTATACTCAACTCATACCTCGTATTCTTTCTGCTTAACGCACTACCCCTAAACTTTTAACGATTCCTCACTCTTATTACCTCTCCATAACCCACTGCTCTTATCCCCTCTACTCTAAAGATATTTTAAACCTCGCCTTTGATTCTATCTGATCTATCCAAGTACTCGCACTAATAAACAGAAAGCTAGGCTTCTCATGACAGTGAATACCCGAGCGTTAAATAGGATGTGTTTTGCCTATCAGTGAGATGATAGGCTTAGGTGTAAGTGTTGGTTAACTCGCATGACTGGGCTTTCAGCACGTACGTATTGGTTATGGATTTTGCATTATCCTGATGAGGCTTGTTATCATCGATTTGAGCCATCCTCGAAGGTTATCAGGCACTCACATAGCCACACTAGAACTGAATGGAGTTTACTTTAAATGGACCACTTTTATCGGTCCTTCAGGTCCGATTGCTCCACAAATGCCCATGACTTCATTGAGGAGGCCGCCTGGAACACTTTTATTATACATGGGCCTAACTTATTAATGCAGTACATCCAATAAACCTAACAAGATCTTCGGGTTAAGAGTATTTCCAATCTCCAACTCATTACGTGCTTCTTTGCACAACAAAAAACCGTTCTTTATTCTCGGTTCTTCAACTTTTTCAATTTACGTTTGAATCAGATCTCTTAACTTTAATAAACAAGCTGTATGATCATCTGCTGTGGACTTTGAATAATCCTTAATAATATTGAAAAACATTTTAATTATAAAAGTCCATCGTTCGAAAATCATTTTTGACGTTGTATCTATTTTAATGATATCATTCATAATTTATTTATTTATTTGTTTTAGGAATAATCAGAAAGAAATATTAGGATAGTATTAAACGAAATAAGATTAATAACAAACTTGAAAGCCTAGACTACAAGTAGTAAAGTAAGCCAAAATGCATTTTAAGGTTATTTTTGTGCAACCCGCTTAAATACGATTTATTAAACTATAGTTCAAAAATAAATTTATTTTAACATTTATTTGACATGTAAATCAATATTTAACATGTAGATAAATAATAATAAGGAGGCCCGGTGGCCGTGAGTGTTAAGGCCTGAGCATTTAACACTCCGTGCCAAGGGTCGTGGGTTCGATTCTCACTAGGGGCTGTTGCTTTTCTTTAGATAAATGAAAAGGCATCAGCCCGGCCTGGCTAGAAAAGGGTGGAAACCTATAGATAACCCGTCCAAAATTCTGTGTCAATAATAAAAGGACGTTCAAATTTAAATAAATAATAAGAAAAACAGATTAGCACGGTGACCTCAAACCACTTTATAGACTATATTTTTAATTATAACGCGCTAAAAAGTATTGTTAGGCTTACATCTGCACATCAAAAGTATCAAATTCTAAAATGGTGATGAATAGCTCATTAACACTGGCCAGCCAAGTTAATGCCTTTTGAAGGTAGACGCGCACTGGTCCGCTTCGGACGGAGTATCCGCAACGGACGGATTGGATTTATTTCCACGACTGCGCTCACAAGTACTGAGCATCCGCGAGCGGAAATATCGGATTTATTTGTAATGTACAAAATGAATCTTCATATTTTTCGTTGCCCTCCCCCCCGCACAGCATGCCCGGCAGGTACGCCACTGGAAAGTAGATGTAGTAAGAGCAGTGGTTAATAGCAGACTGAAGAAGACAATCAGATCCGTACGGAGAAGGAGGGGGTGCGCATATTTCCTGTATACCGCGTTTACTGCGTACGGATGATTCGGAATCCTCGGCCCTTCTTGGATTCTTGTCGGCATTGCCGAGGTCCACTACGCACGATTTGGATATGTGTGCGTAGACCCAATGAAACCAGTCTACTAATCGGATTCGGAAAATCCGGAGGTGCGTATGCTCCGTCCGATGCGGACCAGTGCGCGTTTACATTAAAGTTATACTAGCGTATCGAGTAAACGGGGACAGGCTACATAATCAACTCGTTCAACTGTTCACTGTTGTTCTATTTAAATCAGTACCGAAGGGGCTAAGGACATTCCAAAGGCAGAGGTCTAAAGGCCTCAGCTTCAGGATATGTGAGCACCTCCTAGCCGTAATAATGGTCAAAACATCGCTCTGACAAATATATTTATTTGTTTAGTGATATCACTGGTTCAGGATGGTACCTGTATGGTCTAATGAACCAGCATCGTCATAAGCAATTTAATTCACTTATTTCTATAACCAGACGTATTCAAGATATTCTGCAATTCAGCAGATGTCTTCAAATGAGACTGTATAGTTTATTTTAAATTGAATAATGATTATTTTATAAGTAGAAGATAGAGATGAAAAATATACGCCTGTTTGTATGCTATGGCTCTATGTATAGTTTATTCTTGTGTAAGTAGGAAATTATTGTATTTATGTACTGGCTGCTGTCCTTCAACAATTCATACATGTCATGAGGAATATTTAGTTTGTGACGTGTACTGCATTCCGTAAGTAGGTGTTTTACCGTAAATTCTCTAATGCATATATCACAAGTTGGTTTGTTCATTCCAGTCAAGAGATATTCGTGTGTCAGGGTGCGTTTACATCTGACACTTCTCGCACAAAATATATCTCATGTGTCGGGTAGATAATTATCATAATTATTATATCCGACACCTCAGATATATTTCCTGCGAGAAGTGTTAAATGTAAATGCTCCCCTATTGCTCCTGATACAAAGATATATCTCTTGACTGGAATGAACAAACCAACTTGTGATATATGCATTAGAGAATTTACCGTAAAACACCTACTTACGGAATGCAGAACACGTCACAAACTAAATATTCCTCATGACATGTATGAATTGTTGAAGGACAGCAGCCAGTACATAAATACAGTCTCATTTGAAGACATCTGCTGAATTGCAGAATATCTTGAATACGTCTGGTTATAGAAATAAGTGAAATAAATTATTTTCGGATTAAATTAGTGAAAGTTTCTGTCTGACATAAATGTCCTGCAATAACTATCAGATGTAACTATAAAGATGCAAGTAAGATTTCTTCTCGTCTTTTGTCTTGGTAGCTGGATGCCCACTCTTGAGTTGTAGTTTTGATTTTGGGCTTAATGAAACCCCGGCATATGTACACAGCCATTGCTATTCCACCTGCATAGTCAGGTATATATAGTCAAATTGAGCTTAGGAGACCTTTATATATTTACGAATGATCTTGTACATACGTGAGATTTAAATAGACAGCACACTACAGGGTTTTATGACCGCAGAGTGCTCTCTAAGAAGATTAAAGTCCGAGAAGCAATGAAATGTAAAGAGCTCTATAGATGACTCTGAGAGATCCGGGAAAAGAGGCTTGATCCCTATTTGGAGAGCATTAGGTGTGGGCAACGTCAGCTCTTCCGGGAGGCAACAGGTAATTAGTAGCCTTATTACCTCTTTTGTTTTTCCATCCCTCTTAGTCCCCATTAAAAAAAAAAAAAAAAAAAAAAAAAAAAAAAAAATCCCCCATAGAGTTTACGCTATATTTGGTGATGGTCCATCCGAGGTAATACTATCCCGAACCCTTGCACAGCCTCCTCACCCATCAGCATCCCCAGTCAGAACACTTCTTGGTAATCCTCGAAAATATAATGGGTGTTTCAACATGACATCTGAGAAACATAAATTTTTAGATTTTAAGGTATATTTATTATTGACAACGAAATTTAACTTGTATGGGTTACACTGCTGTTACTGGTAACTATAGATCTAGACAACGGGTTATCTCTAGGTCATCTGATTCTTGACACAGGTCCGGAGTGCCCCATGTCAAGAAACATTATACTCTGATTACTTATCAATTGATGTATGCAAACAAATATATAGTAGCTTTAATTTTGATGATACATTATTTAACGCAGTAAAAAATCTACTTATCTGCCTTGACGAAGCAGGGGTATTCAGCTAGTTTATAGTAAAAGGTTCAACCCAAATTTGAATCTGATTGGTAAAGTATCAGTGATAATGTACGAGAATGTACATAAATAACTCACACTTTTTGAATGTACATATTATTTATTTAATATTTAACTAGAGTTTTTAATCAATGACTAATTTACAAAATATTCCAAATATATTCATACCTACAAAAATTGAATTTTAAAAATGAGGTAGATCACATTGATTTTATTATTTCCATTATTTTAAATTATCTAATTGGTGTACAATATTCTTAGTTCAATCTAGCATTTGTTACAACGAATGCACGTTCTTAAGGTTAGATTTTTTCGGAGGCATTATACTGGTATTAAAAAAAAAATAAAAATAAAATAAAAATAAAAAAAAAAACGAAATTTTGTGTTTCAAAAAAGGTTACAGCCTCCAATTTAAGCTATTTCAATGAATTTTGTTTAAAAATAAAAGCTAGTAAAATTTAATACAACTTTGTCTGGCCTGATTTTCCTTTTTCGTTTCTTTTGTTTAATAAAAATAAAAAAAAATATAAAAAATGTTTAATAAAAAAATATTTTACTTATATCGTTGAAATTAAACATTCAAATCCTGATGGAAAAAATTCAAAAAAAATTTTCAAATCATTCAAAAATCATATTATTTCAATAAAACTCATTGTTGAATTTACGTTTTGAAGATGTCAGTTTGATTTTTTCCAAGTCTAATCAGGATTTCAATGTTTAATTTTGAATCTTCAAAATTTAATAATGTAAAACGTTATCTAACAACAAAATATGTACAAACAATAAAATTGTAACTTTTTTATGAAGAATTCATTTTATTTTAAAATAGCTACGAAAAATAGTACTGTTCAGTCACACGAAATATTCACTTACACGAAACATTTTCCGTTCTCCTCACATTCGTATAAGGGAGACTACACTGTGTATGTAAGTATATATATATATATATATATATATATATATATATATATATTATATATATAATATATATATATATATATACATATATATATATATATATATATATATATATATATATACATACATATATATATATATATATATATATATATATATATATATATATATATATATAAACACACACACAAAACCTTGACCACCATTATTTTCGTGTTGTATGAGTTCTGAAACGTGGACTTTTCTAATAGCCACTTCAGGATTACGTTATCGACTCAACGTAATCCAGCGTGTTTTCCCTCAAGGAAGAGAGGGAAGACCGTAAGATCCTGATTTGTAATCCGATGATAACCCTCGTTGAAATTAATCCTCATTACCGACAAAGGGAGAGAGCCCGCTAGACTGAGACTGTTGGCGAATAGAGAGAGGGCTAACTCCGCTTCAGCCTTGGGAGGAAGTGTCAGCTCCTGGGACTGGCAACAATTAGTAGACTTATTGATCCTTTGTTTCTTCCTTCCCTTTCTATGCATTAATAATGTCCCATTTGTTCCCTTCTCTTCTAATGGACTTGAAGTCATACTCTATTTCGATCCGGGGGGAATAGTAAAGAGGATGAACTGTCACTTCCCTTGTATAGGCTAGGTAGTTCAATCTATAAACTAAATTGAATTGTACTCTAAACCTGAAAATTGATTAGGGTGGTTCTAAATAAATGAGAGTGTACTGTATTTGAATGAAATATATTAAATGGTAATCAATATTTACATGGGTTGAGCTTAATGGTGGGGGTGGATCTGACTTGGTTGGACTCACATACTTAGGTTTAAAATTATGGTTTGTTGCTGGCCGGCCCTCTCTCCCTCCTCCCTCACCAGGATAGTTTTCTTCCCCTACTCACTCATGATAAAACTGAAGGAACGTAGGAAGGAATAAAAATAGTCTTGAATAGAATGTCTTGAATTTTGATACACTGAACTTTCTTCTTTTCTTCTCACTCCCTTGTTTTTTTTTCACACACCATATGATTTAAATAGTGATTTATTGTTCAGCTGGATGTGTGATCCCTGAATAAGCCGCCCACCTAAATTAAGCTCAGCTAATTTATATAATTAACACAAAAAATGGTAGTTATATCATATAGTTAAAAAAAACTACAAAATACAAAATTACAACAAAAAATTCATTCCTACCTATAACGTGTAGGTGTAAAAGTGACATCGATAAATATTTACATATTCCCGAGAATAAGAATAATAAAAAAGAATTGTCCAATTTTACGGGCAACAGCCTTGATGAGAAGGTGAAGATTAGAAAACCTCGACATCCAATCCAGGGAAGCGTGAGTAGCTATGAGGCTAGAGAGGTCTGAAGATTTGGTATCTGAGAGTGTGACCGAAGCTTGCGAAGATTGATACCAGTTCGAGATGGGCTGGCAGGGCCATGAAGGGCCATTCCACCACAGCTGATTATTCTTAAAGTGGGAGAACAACCACGTGATGCAATGTCGCAAGGCTTGTCCTCTTTATGACGAGATCGCCAATTTTTAAGTTGAGGTTCTTCTTGTCCGACTTTGCCTTTCGCTGCAAGAAGATGGTCATGGCGGAACTTGCTCTCTAAATTAAGAAATCTTCTTGTGACGACGCTGCGATTGTTGCCCAGTTTTTCATTCCCAGGGCGGAGTGGTAATCTCACGACAAAACGACCCTCAGGAGTCCGGGAATATGTATTCATGAAATGGTCTTCGCAAAGCTGGTCTTCGGGGTTGCGTCGGTCAGCAAGCTTTGGTTCCTCTATCTCCCAAAATGCCTTAAGTCCATCTTCGATGTTAGATTGGGAAGAGCTAAAAAGCACTGAAATTTTTGAAGAGGGGCTATTAGCAAGACTGCCTAAAATTTTGAGCCCTAACGCAGAAGGTTGCAAAAATAGGTTACCGATGCCTGAATGGTATGGCGCCCCGGTGATCAGCAGTGGATATAGGTCTATCCCAATGAGCACGTCAACAATTCCTGGAGTGTGGAAATTTGAATCAGCGAGGTTGTAGTGGAGAAACCTCTCAGCAACGTCTTTGGGCAAAGCAGCGTTGGGTAAAGGAGGTGCAATAGAGTCGATAGCGACGGCTTGAGTTGAGAACCTTTCATTGCTATTGTGAGCCTTCAAATGGCAAATGGTGACACCAGCTGGTTCTGAGACAGGGGAACCTCCCAATCCGGAGATGCGGCCTTCATATTTGGCCAACTTGGCTCCCATCCTTTGGGCTAAGGTGCGGGAGATGAATGTTTGCTGACTCCCTGAGTCAAGAACAGCTCTAGCGGGAATAATGTATCCTTGGTTACTGACGATGAGTACTTGAGCAGTACCAATTAAGACAGTACTAGTTGTGGGTTCCTGCGAAGTAGGGCGAGATCCGAATGCTGAGAAGCTTTCATGGTTTATATCCTTCGAACATCCAGGACGGCTGAGAAGAGAAGTATTGTGAGGTGGCGCTTCTTCTTCAGTGTGTATGGAGCTGTGATGCTTTTTTCTGCAAAACCTGCAGCTCCATTTGGATTTGCAGTCTTTGGCAGTATGACCTGAGTGAAGGCAATTAAGGCAGCACTTATAGCTGTTGATGAACGCTTTACGATCATTTGTGGACAAGTTGCTGAATTTGAAGCAGCCAGACAGGTGATGATTTTCCTGACAGAATAAGCAGAGTCGAACTTCTTGTGCTTTAGATCCTCGCGTCTTGGTGCCAGTGAAATTCGTTTTTCTGAAGTTCTTCGCAGAGGGCAATTGTCTGGTTGGAGAAACGCATTCAGAACTGTGAAGAGAAACTTGATTGTATTTTGGAGATGTTCTGTTAGGGAATCGTGGCTTGTAAAAGGTCGATGATTCAGTACTTGACAAGGTAGAAGAAGAACCAAAATCCTTCGACATGCTGATAGCCATTTTCCGTTGTCTCACAAAGTTTATCACCTCATCTGCTGAAGGAAATGTGCTACAGTTCCGGGAGAGTTCGAAATTTCTACGCGTCTCTGGATCTAAGGCTCTAAGTGCAAGATATGCCAATAGAATTTCCGCAGGATCCTCAAAGGACAAGGATCTGAAGCCCTCTATGCTCTCAGCTACCTTTGTCAAAAAATTCTCGTATCGTTGGATTTCCGTTTTGACTCCCTTAGAATCATTGTCCAAAATTTGTTGAATGAACAGTGCTGCAAGAACACGAGGATTGTTGTAGATATCCAGAAGCCTCTTCCAGGCTAAGGCATAGGATGTTTCGTCTATTGTGAAACCTGACAAGAGAGATAAAGGTTCACCATTGAGTGCCCCGAGAAGGTAGTGGAACTTCTTAACGTTGGAAAGTGCAGTGTCTTTGTGGACGATTGACTGAAACGTGTCTCTAAATGTCTTCCATTTCAGCATGTTTCCAGTAAATAGTGGTATTGGGATACGAGGCAAGTGTGTTCTAGACGTTCCAGGACTAGACATATTACACGATTGAATTTCGTCACGGGATGATGTAGACGGTGGAAGTTGAGTGGCTGTCTGACGACGATTGAGTTGACTAAGGAGTGACTTTCCTTTAATTATTTCCTGCCGGCATGAGTCATACAACTCCTGACTTGACTCCGAAGGATCAGAGCCAGCTGAATGATGGAGAGAGTCCAGTTCATCCCAAGTAAGCTGGAATTGTTTCCACTCATCGAGGGCAGTCTGAAGCTCCGCCTCGAATAGTGATGCATCAGCATTGCCGGTAAGTGCAGCTTGTCCAGCGTGGTCCACGCCTGCGATGTTGCGCTTTAATGCACGAAGCTTTCGTAACAAAGCAAAGATGCGTGAGGAGAGTTCAGGTGTAGTCTCAGGCGTAATTATGAATTGCAAACCAATTCAAGCAAGGGGGAAGAGAGAGGGAAAGAGAGGCCAGCAAACAAATGAGGAGCCAAATATATAAGGATAAGTCCAACAAACAAAGAAGAAGCCATGAAAACAAACAAACAACAAATATTGAAACACTAGATAAATCAGGAAGCCAAATATAAGGAAGAGCCCAATAATAAAAAAGAAGCCATGGAAACAAAATGAAAATAAACAAACAATAAATATTGAAAAATTAGATAAATTAGGAAGCAGACAAAAGTAGCTTGAAAAATAAAACAAAACCAAAGACAACAGAAACAGTAAAGTGCACGATAAACAATGCAAAGTTGTCTAAAAAGCCAATAAACAATTCATAAGACGAAATAAAGTCAATGCGGAGATAGTGACGTCACGCTTGATGCTAGCGGACAGAAGGGGCGTGGCAAGTGCCTAGGTGGAGAAACCAACAGTCTCCTACCTCTGTGGAAGAGCCCTGGCCACGCTAACTCCAAATAAACTCTACCAAGCTAGAAGGTTAAGTAAACAGTGAAAATATTAATGAAATATCAATTGTTTATCTTGTGGGTGCACTGAACTTAATTATTGTGAAGAGACATTAAGTGAATAAAATGCTCATACAATTAATAGTGATGTTAAAAAATAACATATTATGTGATTAAATCAAACAAATGTATTTTGCTAATAAAATTTCAGTGTGGAAACATTGTCTACTAATGATATCATGATTCTTTTAAATCAATTGATGCACAAAGGGAAGGTTTGAACATAAATATGACTAAGCAAAACAAATAAATTAAACACAAGTTATACTTTAGTTCTAAATCTTAGCATTTTATACTGATTCAGTGCTTCTATAAAGGATAAATGAACTTCATCATGTTAGAATAATAAACCTAAAGAATAGAGAACAAATATTCAATAAAATGTTCTAAATATTTTTAATTCTAATGCACCAAGCCTCAAAATTTAAGTTTAATGGTATGAAAATCATTTCTAAGTTGTCAAATAATAAATGGAAGAAACAATAAATTCTCATAACAATGATGTTACATGGCAAGAAGTTAATAATTTATGCTATAATATTCATGAAATAATAACTATAGATATGATAAAAAATGTGTGAGCCAATATTAATGTGAAATAACAAAAAAATGGATTGTAAAATTGAAAGTATCTTCGACCGGTGGACCAAAATGTATAGGCTAGGTAGTTCAATCTATAAACTAAATTGAATTATACTCTAAACCTGAAAATTGATTAGAGTGGTTCTAAATAAATGAGAGTGTACTGTATTTGAATGAAATATATTAAATGGTAATCAATATTTACATGGGTTGAGCTTAATGGTGGGGGTGGATCTGACTTGGTTGGACTCACATACTTAGGTTTAAAATTATGGTTTGTTGCTGGCCGGCCCTCTCTCCCTCCTCCCTCACCAGGATAGTTTTCTTCCCCTACTCACTCATGATAAAACTGAAGGAACGTAGGAAGGAATAAAATAGTCTTGAATAGAATGTCTTGAATATTTATACACTGCACTTTCTTCTTTTCTTCTCACTCCCTTGTTTTTTTTCACACACCATATGATTTAAATAGTGATTTATTGTTCAGCTGGATGTGTGATCCCTGAACATCCCTCCTTGATCCAGTATGCTCCACTTGTGAAGGGAAGCTGTAATTTTATCGTGTATATTAGTAATAGCAAAAGTGTTTGTAATTTTTGTTCACATAGCAAAAGTGGTTGTATTACGAGACAGGAATAGATGCACCTAATGTTAATTGTACACGTAATGCTATTTTTTTTTTTTTTTTTTTTTTTTTTTTTTTTTTTTTTACGGCGCATCGACATAAATCTTTGCCATTAGCGCCGACGTCCAGGGTGCAGCCAGGAATTCTCTCAGCGAGCCCTGAGATGAGAAAATTTCTGGCGCCGGCGGGGATCGAACCCACCATCTCCCGCTTATGAGTCCAGCGCGCTAGCCACTAGACCACGGGAGACCCCACCTGCTAATGATCCTAGAAAAGGATGCACCAAAAAAAAAAAAAAAAAAATTACGAGACTGGTTACTGAAATTCCCCAAAGCACAAATCTGAATATTAAAAAAAAAATACTAAATGAAATAGAGCATCATTTGAAACGAGTTCAATAAAATTCTTATAGAAGTAATTTTATTTGTTCCTATTGTATCAAGGTTATGAAATAAAGACCTCATATAAGTTGGAAACGATTAAAAAGCATTAGTGTCATGCATTTTTTATTTGATGGTGTAACCTATTGAGGCGCGGGAAACTAAAGACGATACGTATTGTCATAAAACTGAATTCTCGCTTATCCTAGGGGTTTTTTCTTGTTATTTAAGAGGGTAACCTAGTTCGACAGTAGATATTAACAATTATATAAATTGCTCTTGTCTCCTCTATTAGGACTAAACTCACTAATGAGTAAAGGGACGAATAGAATTATGAAATCAGCTCCGCGTGAGGTGTGAACCACTCGCTAAATGAATTCCGCGTGACCCGCACAACGCCCGTGTATTGAATGTAGCGGACCAAAGGCCGACCTCCCAGGACGTGGGGGATTAGATTTTAAACCTGCAATGAAGTATTAATAAATATTTAAACTATTTTGTTGTAATTTAATACTGCTTATATATTTGTCTGTTCGCATCTTTGGGCAAAGTTCGACCCTTTAGGTTCAGTTAAATTAAAATACCCTAGCAGTAGTGGTTTATACCATTTTCAACACACTGTACTAATGTGACCCCATTTTAGGATAAGTTACGTTAAAACTTAAATATTTTCGTTATTATTTAAAATTTTGAGAAACATTAAATTATTAAATTTTTATTTACATTATTTTCGTATTACACGTTTGTTAGAGAATAATGTTTTGAGTTACAATTACTTTTGTTCAGGTTTTTATATATCACTAATTTATTATATGTTTAATTGTATCGCATATCGTATCCTAACATAATATACGTATAAATAAACATAATGATTCATGCCAAATATAGCAATGAAACATAAATGCACTCTACATCGGGCCACTATGAGGAGACATATATATATATTTATTTATTTTTTATAAATATGGCACAGGTCGAAATAATAGTACCCCATTTTATGTACTATTTTATTTTTGGAACGCCCTATATGTTTCGTGGCCTTTATGCCACCTCCTCAGGGGCCACTAAATCCCCATGTGTGGATAGCTCGCTAGTATGGGTGGCGAGCTATCCACATTTAAAAAATAAAGGTCAGAAATCGTGGAATTGAGAATGAGAAATTATATATATATATATATATATATATATATATATATATATATATATATATATATATATATTAGATGATTTCTTCACCCCCCCCCCCTTAGCTTAATTGCATCTACGACTTCAAACGAGTGGATATTATTTTTAATAAAGATCGCGAGGGCTGACTAGCGAAAAGAAAAGGGTGAAAATAGAGTCGCCCCCCCCCCCCTCTAATCTTCCTCTATAACTTCTTTATTCCTTTGAGCGTAGGTTTTTTCCCGCTTTTCAACCTTTTCATGGGTTTCATCCAACGGATATTGGATCCCACAGAGTATAGCTTAAGGTGCCCTACGGTTCTGCGTGAAAGGCATTTTAAATCTGTTTTAGTTTCTGTACCATGATTTCTATACCGATTTAATAAAGTTTTTAAATATTAATTTAAATGAAATCCTTTTATATATATACACATATAATAAATATATTGTCTGGCATTGTATTTCTATTCATACGTCAATGACGAGACGTCCACCTTTTCATTTTATAGGAACTTTTTTTAGCACTTCCTAAACTGCGAAGAGGAAAAGTGAAATGACACCATACAGAAATATAAATAAAAAAAATGTTACATACTGAATGATCAGCAGGCTGTAAAGCAAGCAACCCAATAAAGATGTTCAGCTCACTTCATTTTTATATTTTGAATTAATTTTTTCTTCTTCTTCATTCATTTTCTCCATATTTCTATTTCTATCAATTTAATACATTATGTTTTAACTAGATATTTACCTTAAAAACACATTAAGAGATTATTTTATTGTGGCGTTTATAGCCCAAGTGTTGATACGCCAAACAAGCTACAACTAAAATATATTTTATTATTAATAGAAAAATTAAATTGTCATAAATAACTTATAACTCTCTGTTAATATTCAACTGACTATCTATGTTATGTTAAAAAAAATCTCTACAACGTATGTAGGCTTTATGAAATGAAGCATTTAGAAGATTAAATCTCACATTTTAGGGTTACTACAATGTCAAAGACATTATTTTAATTAAAGTTTTATTTTTTTTTATATACATATGAGGCTGTTTGAGAATGAATGATATATCATATATGAATATATGAATGATTTATGATTCATATATTTTCATCATCTTTTGAATAAAAATATGGTGTATACTGTAGTCATTTTCTAAGTTATGGTTTGCTCACATTCCCCTTTTTAGGTTCCTTGTACAATCGTTATATTTAACTCTTGACTGAATGCTTTCAGTTTATAGATTTGTTGGTTCCTTCCGCCTGAAAAAAAAAAATAATCCGTATTCTTATATAAGAACTACTAAGAGCTGCGATTGGTATATTAGGCGAAGGGGCATTTCCTTGTGAAATAGGACGAAGCTTCTTGAACTTGCTGGATGTTAGCTACTGCTGGAATTGTTTGTTCAAATCGCCAGCTACAGCCTACAGCTCCTTCGCCTTGTACAGATCCTCGGTGACATCTTATAAATATTCATACTTCATGAATATTCACTTTACAAAGGGATACTCAGTCTTTTTAAACAAAACAAAATATTGGACAACTTTCTTAAGACCTTAGGAAATTATAAACCTAATGACTTTGTGCAAACGTAATAGCTTCTTTTTAATAAAAAATCCGATTTATACATAAATATATGAAGGAAAAGACATACATAAAGGATAAATTAAAAAGTAAGATTGGGAAAATAAATAATTAAAAATATCAATATAAATAAAAAAGTATGATGATTAGCAATAAGAAACAATTGATACATGAATAATGAGTGGGGAAAAAAGAAAGATATTCATACAAAATGCGTAAACAATACTTATACATTATGACAGTTAATCAAACATCGCCGAAAAAAATCGGTCAAGTATAAACTTGAAGTTATTTTTTCCCAAAAAATCAGAACAAATCAAACCATGATCGAAATCTTCGATATTTCTCGTTTTTCATTACTTCAATTTGGGCAATAATAGCCACGTAGGTCAGTACTACATTTGTATACGAAATTTCTGTACATTAAGTAAATGAAATTTACCAAAGGTCTAAGCGGTTTTCGTTCTTATACCTAGTGTCATTTGGAAAGCTTCGAATAGAAACAATTAATGATTTGTCTTAATATTCCGTGAAAATGTTAACACGTGTAAAAAGTTAAAATGAAATCTCAAGACAAGAATTGCAAATTGACAGTATACTATGCGGAAATTACTTAATTTAGGCACCGATTTGTCCGAATGCGATCGCTCTCTCAAAAATCGCATAAGAACCGTATTTTTAGGACATTTATTAATCTTTCGCTTTTAAGAGGTGATAGTAGTCTACTATACTTTATATGGACTAGAACGTCCATATAAAGTATGGTTTAATTCCCGACAAAAACAGAGTAAATTCAAATTTCCTATTTATTTTTTTATGTCGATCATAGTTTTTTATAAATAAGTAGTGTTAACTGAAAAACCGAATATGGTAAATAAAATCCAATCAAACCACCTTAAAGTAGATGAAAGTTTCTTCAAGAAAATGAGGTTTGCAATGTTAGTATGCTCATTTTAAAGGGGTTCCAGAGTGGTTACATAAACCAAATTCGGGTTACTCACCAATATCTTTGATCTGGTGAATTTTTAACTCTGTCCTGTGTTTCTAACTCTTCCATTTTCAGGAAAAAGCATCCACTTAATAACCTTGAATTCAATAATAAGGTAGCTGAACATTGCTTAGTTATCAAGGGTCAAATGCTTCTTGATAATTAAAAAAAATGGTAAGAATAATTGTTCTATTTATTTCTCTCTAATAAAATAATTTTCGTTTTATTGGACATATATGGGTACATACCAGATACCGACCATTAGAAGACTGCCAAGTCATTAATTTGGAGACCTGCTGCTTTTAGAACAACGGTGCTTTTCAACTGTTCGATTCCATCATATTCCGCGCTTATAGTCAATACTTTTTTTCGACAAACCAGCGTAAGAAACAACAAATTTCGCGTTCAAAAATTGTTCCGTGAGCGATATCTCAAGAATTCTAATTAAAAATAATTCTACTAATCGAAACCTTCATCCATTTCGTTATTTTTATGAATATAAATTGCCGAGTGGCCATTGTTGGAATTAATTTTCCATCAAAATTCAGTGAATACATTTGGGCCGCTGATTGGTAGGCCTATGTCACTCACGGTCTAACCCTTCTAGATATAATTCATTCAAGCAAGAACAACTTATTCTGGAAATTTCCTTTGGTTATTTTCTGAATTTAAATATAAATGCATACTTTGGCGTTCACAGCCCGCGAAGGGATATATTTCGAATGTACTTTAATTTAAATGTAAATTGCGAGGAATTTATTCTGGTATGACACTACATCCATTACTATGCGGACTGTTCTTTCTTATAATTAGTGCTAATTTTAATGATGTCAATTACAAAAAATAGTCCAGCTAAATGGAGCTGCGTCATCATGCGACTAGAAATCATCAAAGAGAAACCCGGAGTCTTCTGCACACACCAGAGTGAACTCGACTCCTATTAGTTTTCTCACAACACATTTAAAATATCAGGAAGCCCTCAATTTTCAAACTTGAGCCAAAGCTCTTATAGGCTTATTATTTTTCTATGAAAGATTGCTAATGATCGGGGTTCGGTCATTTGTTAAATATAACTTCATTTTATAACTAAAATGTGTAATATCTATTTCCCAACGTTTATGTCATTTGTTGGACATCACAAACGGACGTCTCCTTAATTTTGGGAAAGTATTAACTGATACTGAAGACGTTGACAAAATATTGCGGCACTTCTAATATTGGGCAGACGTGTATGAAGATAAGGAGGCTGAAGGAATACGTCCAAAAGGAAACGGAGTTCCTACAGCATTCTGAGAAATAGATCCAAGAAAGGGAAGCGACTCAACATGGCAGAAAATATTTACATAAACTTGGACGAGTTGAAAAGCGGAAAGATTAATTTGAATAAGCAAGGGGATGAATCTTAAGAACGCTGCCCTTAAAACTCTGGAGCAACGCAACAACAGTCAAGATGCAACGTTCGTCAAAGTTCGCTTCCTCTGTGTACGCACAGTCCTTTCATCCTGAATCCTTTTTATTTTTGTCTTTTGGCGCGTTTCTTCATTAGAGTAGGAAACACGCTTATGAGGTTGACCTCCCGACGTAATACGGAAGTGACGCGTAAGAAGTATCACTATTCAGAACCCATAGATCACGAAAATAAGTAGTTCAAATTTGTATATATATATATATATATATATATATATATATATATATATACAAACACGAGGATATTGTATAATAGGATATTGTATTATTACTATAGCTATAATACCATATATGTGCATATATATCCACATATACACACACATACACACACACACACATATATATATATACACACATATATATAAATGCATATAAGCACATACATACACAAACACACAAGGATACATATACATTTATATGTATATAAATGTATATGTATATGTACAATATAAAGTTACATTATTTTAAAAACTTCATTTAGACACCTTAGTTTATGAATTTGTAATTATTTACTAAAAAACTGTAATCTATAACATTATGTTCCAATTTTACTATTACCGTTTGCTTCATATATTCGTTTTTTTTTTTTTTTTTTTTTGTTTTTTTTTTTTATTTAAAGAAATATCACAATCTACAATTCAATTGCATCATGTAATTTGATACAGGTTACTTTCTCACGCCTCAGGTGTCCCCAGTTGTCAACCGAATACCTTCCTAGTGGAAGGATTCTAGGATGACCTGGAGTTACCTTACGCCATCCAACCACACCCTGCGACTAGCAGGGAGGATTGGAGGCGGGTGAGACGTGGGCTGTGTTATCTTGAGGAGAGAAAATATCCACCGATATCACTCTCAATTTATACAATTATAATTTCATTGATCACTCCACAAATAATTGTTTTTGTTCACTCCACGACACTTCACTGACTAAGTGAGTCTCGGGGCCACTTCCTGTTAAGGCGTCTTGGTGGAGAGGAAGGATGGTTGGTGCTGGATAAGGATTGGGCTATAGGATTAGGATGATTAATTAATTTGCTATGGAAAGATGAGAAGCGGATTGGGATTATATCTTGGACAAAAGGGATATTCATATATTCTAACTATTAATTATAACATTATGTTCCAATCTATACTTTCACCGTTTGCTTTATAAATTCTAACTATTAATTAGACTAATTACTGTCCAACAACAGTCAAACAATATTAATTGTTATTAAGGAGCCAAACAATATTAATGCATGTTTTTATTTGTTTTTAGCACCTGATGATGGCACATTTGTGTTGAAAGGCCTAGTGCAAAATAAAGAAAATTTGTGGGAAGACTGAATTTTGTTTCACCCTCTGGAAATAAGCAACCCCACTACCGGAAAACATCAATAAAATATATATATATGTGTGTATATATATATATATATATATATATATATATATATACATTTGACTGTTCGCTCTCCCACTAGCTCAAAAATGGTCCGATTTTGATTAAATGTGGTACCAAAATACTTTTTCTAGCTTAAAAGGTCAAGTTCGTTAAACAGCAGAATCCGCCTAGTGGCAAACTGTTTTATGGGTGAAACTATTTCGAAAAAGGTCGTTGGGCTTATGGCTTTTCGTTTGTACCTTTCCAGGTACACTTTTTATAGCAGGTACGCTTTATTATATATATACAGGGTCTCCAAAACGAACCGTCAACATCCTTTTATTTTTTTATCCCTTTATGTTGTCTTAGTAGAATAAACAAAATTGAGACCATAATTCAAAGATTCGGATTCTATGTTGAAAAATATAAAACATTTATTTTAAAAGTTTTTGCAAAAAATAATTTCATAGCTCTAATTCATCTTTAAGTTGCTCAGATCGGATGTTTTTATTCAAACTGAGTATTTTCAAGTTGACCTTGAAATCTGATTGTTAGTTGAAAAATGTAACTATTTGATTAAAATTAGAATCATTTCCAGGCAACTTCAAAGTCTAAAAATTAAATTTTTCGAACCAAACGCTCTCATTTTTCAACATAGATTCCAAAACTGTGCGAAAACATAGCCATGTTCCGTTGGATGATGATTTTCCAGTCTGAACATTCTACTTCCTCTATTAAACGAAAGTTAGTTTTACTGTGAAACTTCAGAACACGCCCTATTTAGCATCAAAAATTGGTGGGTTAATTGATTAAAGTTTTAAGGCTTAACAACTTATAATTGCCCGATTTCGTTATGTAGCGTGTTCGGTTTATTGTCTTAATGTATTAGTGTTGTTAATACATTTAATATGAATGCAATTCTCTTTTATCCCCCTCATTAATTATTTATCAAATGTTTCATAAATTTATTTGAAGTTTAATTTTCAAAATGAAAATATAAGTAAATGTTTAATAAATAGTTTTTTTAAAATAAAAGTTAACAATTATCTTTATTAATATATATCCAATCACACTCATATATATACATATATATATATATATATATATATATATATATATATATATATTCCTTACATATTTTTATATATTTCGGTGTTTCTAAGTAAAGTTATTATTTTACTTTTGTGGCCCAACGCCTCCGGGGATGCAATTTGCGGGGATGTTCTTCTAATTCCATCCTGCAGTAGTATCAGACATTTTTTTGGTTCGTCTTTTGACATCAGGAATGCATTTGAAAGTTTTGTGTGTTAAATTCTCATTCTCATTCAGTAAGTCAGGTCGTAAATATAAATTATATGCTCATTATTAGGTACCGTCATTTATTGTAATGTAGCAGATAATTTTTTAGTTGTAAGTCAGTAACTATGATATAAATCTGTAAAATGTATCCTTTATCTTGATTTTTGCCTGTTTCAATGATAGTTTTTATCATGTACGATACTAGCTGTTACCCGGCGTGCCATGCTACATCTACTTTCTGCATCTAGGAAAGCAAAAATAAATTATAAACCAAATAAGTAATATTAAAATCTAATGACGCAAATCAGTAACTGTTCAGGTTCACAGATTGGAACGCGTGACTCCGAACTGTGAGTCTAGGTAGACTCACATAGTTATGTGCAAAGTTTGTTCAAAATAGGTCAAACTGTGTGGATTTGTATAAGGAACAAACATACAGACAGATAGCTGGTAGACGTTTTTTACGTATCCCCGCATCAAGATCTACCTTTGTGCCAAGTTTGGTCAAAATCGGTCCAACGGTGTGGATTTGGACAAACAGACAGACGCGTGATATACTTATATATATATATATTCTTTTTTATCCTAGAAGGCATGGGGTCATTAAAGTAGTCTTCCTTTATTACACCACTTTATTTATTGGGCCCGACATGTTTCGTGCATCTTTTCTTCGCACCTCTTCAGGGGCACTTCTACAACAAAATATAATTTTTTGAATATCCACACAAACCTTTTTTCTACTATATTAAAACTATCAATACGCTCTTTGAACTGTTCCACAAAATGCATTAAAACATTATCATGCTCATTAAATGTTACCCCTACCCTAAATATTGCAATAATTATAGCTAAATTACATATTTTTTACCAAGTACTCCCTCTGGAGTCCGGCTTAATACTAACCCTGTAAGTGGATAGCCAAAATGGCCCTGTCGTTATCTGTCCTTTGTTGTTGTCCCTTTTTTTTTTTTTTTTTTTTTTTTTTTTTTTGGGGGGGAGTACTTGGTAACGAGAGGACTTCCTTGCAAGGTAGGACTCAACACCTTTTATAAAAAATATGTAATTTAGCTATAATTATTGCAATATTTAGGGTAGGGGTAATAATGAGCATGTTTTAATGCATTTTGTGGAACAGTTCAAAGATCGTATTGATAGTTTTAATATAGTAAAAAAAAGGTTTGTGTGGATGTTCAAAAAATTCTATTTTGTTGTGAAGTGCCCCTGAAGTGGTGCGAAGAAAAGATGCACGAAACATGTCGGGCCCAATAAATAAAGTGGTGTAATAAAGGAAGACTGCTTTAATGACCCCATGCCTCCAAGGATAGAAAAGAATTTTGATATTTTGGGTCATCTATAAGAATAAATAACATATATATATATATATATATATATATATATATATATATAAAGCCTTTTTAGCGCGGTTCCTCCCTCCCCCATAGGGAGGAACCCCTTATAAGGTTGATACAATGAAACAATCCGGAAGTGCCGACAAGAAAATTTCGCGTTTCAGAACCCCTAGAGACCGAAAATAACGGTGGTTCAAATTTGTATATATATATATATATATATATATATATATATATATATATGTGTATATATTTATTTTTATATATATATATATATATATATTTGTCTGTTCGCTCATTTCTGGCTTCCCTGATGGTCCGATTTTGATGAAATTTGGTACAAAAATCTGACCTCCAATTTTAAAGGTCAAGTTCGTTAACCAGCAAAATCAGCCCACTGGAAGATGGCGTTTGGGGCGAAATTCGCGCAAAAAAAATCGTAACGCTTACTTTTTTGAGTTCATAAGCTTGTAAGTACTTTTTTTATAGGCTTCTTGGGCTAGGAAAACGAATGGAACCATTTTCAAGGCGATAGCTTTAACCGTTTTCGAGAAAACTGAAATAATAATTTTTAAATGCCGTTTTTGGTTTGTGTACTTAGAATCATGGGATTCAGTTGAAACATTTACTGCATGTTCTACTTTCATAAAAAGTAATATGTTGAAATTTTGGTTGCGTTTGGAGTTAAGGAAGGGTTAGAATAAAATATTTTATTAACAGACATAAAAAAGTTTTGGTAACTTTGTATACTTTCCTTAATATCTCGAAAAAGGTTGAGAATTTGGGAAACGGAAGAATACCATTAGAAAGCTTACTAATTGCTCTACAAAAAAGGTTCTAATGAAAGTTTTGATTAGGCGATGTCAATCGGAGAAATAAGTGCTTAAAACTTTAAAGTAATTGATTTCGCTTATTCGAACTGTTCTTTTTGTCTTTGATTTTGATACTTAAAATTATGGGATTCAGTTGAAACATTTTCTGCATGTTTGAATTTCATCAAAACTAATAAGTTAAAATTTTGGTTACGTTTGGAGCTAAGGAAGGATTAGAATAAAATATTTTGTTAACAGACATGAAATGTTTTGGGAACTTCGTATACATTCCCTAATATCTCGAAGACGGTTAGAAATATTGGTAAACGGAGGGTTACCATGCGAAAGCTTACTAAATTTTCTACAAAAAAGATTCTGAAACAATTTTTGATTAGGCTATGTCAATCGGAGAAATAAGTGCTTAAACTTTGAAGTAATTGATTTCGTTTATTCGAACGGTTCTTTTTGTTTGTTTTTATTCCTTGTTATTTTTTAATTGCTTAAAGTTGGATAATGTAATTGACAATAAAACAGATTAATTAAAATAAGAAAAACAATTCATTGTTAAAAATATATCAGGCTGTACCGTATGAAATGTCAGTTTTGGATTTGTCGATTTCCTTCAAATGTCTTGAAACTGTCGAGGCTCCTACTCCGAGTTCTTTGGCATATTCCCTAGTGTTTTTAATTGCTTATAGTAGTCAAATGTATTTGTCAATAAAACAGGATACGTATAATTAGAATCAATATTTTGTTTGTTAGAATTCGAAGATGCCGTATGAATATCTAGATTACAGTACTGGTGTTGATTTCGTTCTTTAGAATTATTCTTGGTATTCCCTATTTCCATCTGTTACCCATAGTTTTTTATTGTTAGTAGGTTTTTCTTATTGATTATAGAATATAAATCTATTTGGCTATAAAACAGGATACGTAAAATTAGTGACAATATTTCGGAGATTTCTGAGCGAAATACTTTTAAGATTTTCTACCACCACGAACGGCTTTTTTCCTCTATTTTTATCCACTAGATAGGCTTTATTTTGCATATTATTCTATATAAGTTTTATTCAGCAGGGGATTCTGATGAAATGTCGTGTTTTTACTGTGGATTTTAAATACGATGTTTCTAAGATTGGATAACATTAGCGAGTCTACATAGTTAAGAACCGACGACGGAGGATTACTTCTTGCTATGATTTAGTCTACATATGTATATTAAGTCCTAAATCCAAAAAATAAACTTCACAACGGTTAGATACTATGAGCGAATGTGGCGGTTCAATGCCCGTAGAAACAATGGGGCCGCAGGAAATTTACCTGCTAAGAGTTAATCCTCAAGAGCTGTAAATATACCCCAGGTATCTGCCGACACAAATACCAAGCCTAGGCGGAGAGCACCCCAAAAACTCAGATCCAAACATAAGGTTATATACTAAATATTCATAAAGACTACTTAGTTGTAAACCGATTCATCAATTAGCAATCAATAGTTTTCAACAAAGGTTATATACTAAATATTGATAAAAAGTATTTAATTAGAAAAAAAACCAATATTCCACAAGACTTGTTTTTGGTCCATTTGTGTCTACTCCATAGACTTAATTAGGTATATTATTCTATTGTAGTTGGGCAACTAAACTTTGTTTTATTTTGTTAAATAAAGTTTTTTTTCTTGACTTGTTATTCGTCAAGACTTTTATTTGTCCTTGTGTATTTACTAGATAGGTTTTATTCGGCATATTATTCTATATAGGCTATATTAGGCAGGGTATTCTAATCAATCTTGTGTACTTCTTCTTGATCCTTCTGTACATGGTCGGATATAAAAACAATTTCGGGGGGGGGGGCTGAGACCATTTCCAGGGTATGGAATACTAAATATTTAGAGCTTGGAATAGTTTTAGGCAATTAAAACGCTATTACACGTAAAATAAAATATGTTTTATGAACTAAGTGATCTTATTTAATTTACTTTTAAGGGTTTTACGAGAAGTTTTTATCATCAATTCAAAATTTCGGGAGGGGCTGCAGCCCCCTCAGCCGCCCCCCTCATATACGCCCATGCTTCTGTATCCTCTAGAAAGGCTTTATTAGGCATATTTTGTATTGATTTATAGAGCTTTGCTTTAGAATGAGAGCCAGATTCTGTAATTTCCGCTTCTGTGTAAAAGTTAGCTACTGTCGGTGTCCATGACGCCTTAATATCACTTTTATTCGAGATGTTCGAGAGGATTTTGACAATTTTCACGAGATATATATAAAAAAAAATAAGTTTATTTCTTTTCTAAGCTTATCAAATGGCACTAGGGACATGAACGGAACCGCGCTAAGATGCTGCAGTTCCTGCGAGTCGGACTTTTTGTATGATATGCTCTCCCTCTGCTGGTAGTTAGCCAAGAGAATTAGTCTTCAGAGTCCTTAGTAATATTATAACAATTGTTTTGTTTAGCTTGTATTTCTGTAGGTACTCTTGTATAATTTGTTAAAATTCGTTTTTTTGTTTGGTTGTTATTTGCTACTTAATAATGGCTATAATTCTAGCTATCTATAAGTATATATATATATATATATATATATATATATATATATATATATATATATATATATATATATATGTATATATATCTTCCTGTGCCCATTTCAGAAGCTTGGCAAATTCTCTTTCCTTGTATTATTTCTGTATTTGAGGATAAGCTACACTCAGTTTGTCTGTATAAAGTGCTCGGTGGAGTTTTGACATGGAGTGCTCAGAGTTTGCTCTTGTTCGGTGGATAGACTTTCCTTCCCACAATAAATTCTCAAGCCCCTTCTTTCAACTTCTTCTTAAGCAACATTACTTGAATATGTTTAGGAAATAGCGTTTTGGCCTCAGGCAGGGAATATTAAAGTTTCCAGCTCCCAAAGGACTTCAGTAATTTTCTTTATTTAATGGACTGCTATAATTCTTGGTTAAATAAAGTATTCTCAAGAGTACACGAAAAAATAAGTTTATACCTTCAGGTTAACTAATTACACACTTACTTAAATAAGATTAGGGATGTCCATATTCAATTTATTTCAAAATTGAATAAAGGAATATATATAATAAATACCTCAAAAATTATTATTTTTACCTAGATCACGCATTTGAACACATTTTTACAGGTATTTATACTTAGAAAACAAATGCTTTACCTTGAATTGATACTGATGGCTACGCTTGTGAAACTCGCTGGGATTCTCGTGAGCCCATGCGTGTTTGTTGTGGTAATATATCCCATCCCTAATAAATAAGATGTAGATAGTCCTGTAAAAATGTGTTCAAATGCGTTATCTAGGAAATAATAATAATTATTATATTATTATATTATATATATATACTATTCCATGTATTTCTGACCATTAATTACGTATATTTATTTTATTTTTTGGATAAATATGACGCAGGTCAAAAAAATAGTACTTCTTTTTCTTATGTACTACTTGATTCTTGGCTTGCCCTACATGTTTCGTGGCCTTCATGCCACATCCTCAGGGGCCATTAAATCCCCGTGTGTGATCAGCTCGCCACCCATATAGAGACTTAATATTGCCCATGAGGAAGTGGCATGGCCCTTGTCAAGGTGGTAGAAGGCCACGAAACATGTAGGGCAAGCCAAGAATAAAGTAATACATATGAAAAATGAGTACTTATATATATATATATATATATATATATATATATATATATATATATATATATATATATATATATATATATGCGTGTGTGTGCGAGAAAAGAGACAATTTTACAGTGCTGAATTTTACTTATTGGGTATACATTTGATAGGTTTGTTAATTAATAGTTTATAAATTAAATGTCTTAAATACAAAAACAATAAAAACTTTTAGCTCAAATGCTAGGAATAAACAAGGAAATAACCATAACCGAAGTAACAGTGTCTTTGTTTTTAAAAAAAAAAAAAAAACTTAAAATATGAAATATCTTGAAAACTTTTGGATAAGGCAATATGGGCTTAAAACTGTTTGTTTTGACCCAAGCTATCACCTAGCGATGAATGTGGTTCGACTTACAAATAACCCTGTATATTTAAAAATGTATTTATATGTATATTAGTAATCATTTATTTTGAGGTGCAGATGCTCATGAATAAATATGAAATAAAAATAATATCCTTTATATTTTCTATGATGAGGATAAGCCGAGGGAAGAGTATATTCAACAAGTGGCTCCCGATGATTGCGAAGGGAAGTAAAATGTAATGGCTTTCCTATTGCTTCGGAACTCCATGAAACCATTTTATTTTTTTCTAAAAGGGGTGAAATAAAAGAGAATAAAACCAACCGTTCTTGCAATAAAAATAAAACTGAAGGCATTTTCTAATTTTCTAATACTTTGTTGTGAAAATATGTTAGTTATTGACTCGAGTAAATGCCTGTTGATGACAGGTTTATCTCAAGGGGGAATATATAAGACGATCTTAGCAAGTCTAGTTTGTTTATCTTCTCTTTTTATCGGTAACTGTCTTTCCTTGATCCAGCTTATCGGCATTCTATCTCAACTATCACTTCCAAACCTCTCTCTCTCTCTTCAATCTTCCTTAGTCTTAGCTAAACGCTCTTCTACAACATTTTTTTTCTATCAGAGAATCCATTCCTTTTAGTCCTAGATGTTGCAACTGTAACTTATTTACTTTTATAATAAAGTATAAATAAATATTATTCTAATATTAAATATTTCACATAACTGCTCTAACAAATAGCGAGCAATTGGTAGTTGACTGTTCCCACTGAAGAATGTTTGAAACATTTCTTTAAATCCTAGGATAATGTTTCCTAATATTAGATACCAGAAATGACCAACATGATGTTGTCTCGCCGTTTAAAAACCTATAAATTTTAACCGATTTCAATGAATGTTTTTTAAAATGAAAGCTAATGGTAATGTTTTTTGTTTCCCATGTTTATGAAATTACGTGTAAATCATTCAATAAATTTTACAATTGAAGATAAAATAATATTTTATTTTTCATTTAACTTAATATCAGCACTGCTATCGTTGAAATTAAACATTCAAATCCTGATTAGACTTGGAAAAAATCAGACTGATATCTTCAAAACGTAAATTTAACTAAATTCAACAATGAAATTAATTGAAATAATATTTTTTTTTTGAATGATTCGAAAATAGATTTTGATTTTTTCCATGTTTAATTTCAACGATATCAGTGCTGATATTAAGCTAGATGAAAAATAAAATATTATTTTATGCTCAATGTAATAAACAGGTAAAAATCGGGCTAGACAAATTTGTTTTAAATTTTATAAGCTTTCATTTAAAAAAAAAAACATTCAAATCGGTTATGATTTAGAGGCTTTTATTATTATTTGGTAATAATAGTTTAATTAAAAATCAAATAAATACATTTAGTAGCGATTCAATATCCGTAAAATTTTCAGCGTCCCAGTTGCCTAGTTCTTTCCCACGAGCTGGGCAACTTGGAGGCTTTCGTCTTTAGCGGTCTTTTTATAGCGTTATATGCCACCTCACTTCTCCAAACTTCTGCTAATTACTTTAATAATTTATGTGTTTTTTCCATAATAATTTATACTGTTATAATGACCTGTTGTCAATAGATTTATACAAACATAAACTTATGGTGCCGTGCTGGCACCATACTTCGAAATGTGCCTTTCCTGTATCAGCTTCTGTAGAACGTCAATATTCTTCATTTCGGCGAATAAAGGATCGAATTTTCGTTATAGGCGGAAGGTCACAGATCAAGAACTTCAGTAAGAAGTTATACAAACTTAGGTTTTCCGTACATTTTTCGCACCCTTTTGGTGCCTCTTCAGGAGAACATGTTATAAATAAATAAAGGTACTCCTCATCAAGTTGAGGCTGTAAGTTGTTTTATATTTATAACAAGTTTCTCTGAAGTTGCACCAAAATTGCGCGAAACATGTAGGGAAAAAAATGTTTGAGAAACTTCTTAGCGAAGTTCTTAATTTTTGACCTTCCACCTACAACGAAAAGTCGAAGATTAAAATAAAGTTTCAGCTTAATAATAATTGCAAATAAATTATCTTCAATTTTTATTTTGCCCATTTACATTACCTATTATTTATTTAATGAATACTCTGGTAATTTTCTACTCTTTATTATCCAATCACAAAATCTCTTTGAATCATGAGTAACCACGTCCGCCAGCCCCCAGTTAAACCTAGGGTTTCAGGTTATCCGCCCTCTCCCAATAGGACGATTTCAGTGATTAACGAACTCGTGCTTTTAATAAAGGATTTAAAATGTATTGTCACATTTTAATTTATTCTGTTAAGTTAAATCATACAGAGATTTACTAAATTAATTTATTGTGCGATGTCAGATTTAGAAACCTATGAAAAAAGGGCTTCAAATAATTACATTTTTTAATGCTGTCAATTGCAACATTTAAAATTACCGGCATTAATAATAATTAATAAAATGCTCTCTTTTATTTTGCTATTTGCAGACCCTCTTGCATAGGTGATCCATATTTAACCCACACACTAAAAATAATTTTTATAATTTTTTAAAATATATTTATCTGTGGTAGAAGGTCAAATTTATAAAAACGCTCACTTTCTTTGCTACTCCTTTCATATTCCGCTCTACATGTTTCACGTCCTCATGACGCCTCTTCAGGAGCACTTATACTAATATCAAATAAAATATGGTTACAGCCTACACCTCCGAGAACCTTCCGCAAGTAACGCCACGTAGGGTTCTCGGAGATGTAGGCTGTAACCATATTTTATTTGATATTAGTTTAAGTGCTCCTGAAGAGGCGTCATGACGACGTGAAACATGTAGAGCTGAACGAAGGAGTAGCAAAGAAAGTGAGTGTTTTTGTAAATTTGACCATCTGCCACAGATAAATATATTGGAAAAATAGGGTCACTATCTTATAATAATTTTGGTTGATTTAACGGCGTATCAACAATTGGGCTATTAACGCCGACTAATAATAAATGTATTCGAAATAATTTATAAGGTACATCAATAGAATCAGAAGGTGTTATTGATATAAACAGCAAAAGGAAAAGCTGATAAAGATCCAAAACATGAATTGAATCCACCTTCATGGAAGTCAGTTCGGACTACATGGAAAGCTGCTGGTCAGGATTCAGGGATGTCAAACTTCATGAGATCGGAAGAAGCCTTAAACCAATAGTACCTCCGCAAACAAAAGAACAAGGTAGTGCGCACGCGCTGCAACCAGCCCATGTGTGGGAAGGCCTAGCACATGAAGAAAATAAGTGGTGTCAACCCGATTAAGAATTTGTCCCACTCATCTCAAACACTCTTTACACATGTCAAACCCACAATAAGCAGCAAGTTCAATAAAAATTATATACGTCGATATGAGCTCTATTACGCTGGAACAGCAACATTGCAACCCCAACTTCTAACATACTCAGTAATTTGTTGCTAATTTGTTACACTATTTTCAAATTTGTTGCTCCGGCCGTTTCCGAGAAAACGTGGCTGTACTACCGTAATATTACGCCAGCACAGCCACCCCCGTAACTTTTGATCTAATTGTCTGACGAAATTTAGACAGGTGCCATAATTTGTTGCTCTAGAATTGTTGAGCCCAATCACGAATTTGTAGGTCCAGCCGTTTCCGAGAAAACGTGGCTGTGCTAGTGTAATATTACGCCAGCACAGCCACCCCCGTAACTTTTGATCTAATTGTCTGACGAAATTCAGACTAGTGCCATAATTTGTTGCTCTAGATTGAGCCCAATCACGAATTTGTTGCTCCTGTCGTTTCCAAGAATCGTTGCTACAATAGCCTCAAGATACTACATAAGTTTTTTTAAAAAAATATCCTTCACCTACATAGAACTGATGAAAAATTGATATCTTACAAATGAAGGTCTCTAGGTATTTGCCTTCAGGTTCGCGAAACCTTTTAAAAATCAAAATAACGCAAAACTGATGTTTCTACCATTTTCTACGTTCAAACATACATCGAATAGATATTTTTCTGATATTATTTTACGACCTGTGTATTATTATGTTGTGTCTTTTAGCATTTTTTTAAGGAACGCTTTAATTAAGATTGTTCTCGTGAAAGACGTTTTTAAAAATTTCTTCAAATCTGCATCGATCCTTTCTACCAGATAATAAAAATGACCCCGGTCCGATAATTTTTTTTTTTTCACAACACATCTTTCTCTTTATGCAGGGTGTCCCGCATTGAGATGTCATAAATTTAGGGGTTTATTCTGCACCTCATTTGTAGTTCAGAGGAGCAGAAATGAACGTTCTATCTGAACATTTTGTCTATCTTAAAAAAAAAAAAAAAAAAAAAAAAAAAAAAAACCAATCGACGTCGGTCGATATATATATATATATATAAGCATGGACAACTGTCTGACGAAGCAGAATGTGATTTATGCGAAATAGCACCCACAAAAACCGACCGTTAATTCTCCCCAGCGAAGAACTCTAAAAAATAATATATATATATATATATATATATATATATATATATATATATATATATACCATATATATACAGGGTGTTATCCTTAGTCTGTTAGACATGTGGTAGAAAGGTAATGTAAATACCTAATATGAAGATAGGTAGTTGAAGTATACAAATCCCTGAATGTATGAATTCCCTTACCAGCTTTGAAACTAACCCTCCGGGTATCATTTGCTTTTCTGTCCGACCAACTCGGACGGAGCCTACTGTAGCTTTGTTTGTAAAAAAATAAGCAATCTTTAAGAAAACAGAAAAAGTATAATATCTCCCTTCCTGAGAATCGAACCATACTTTATATAAACTTTCCTGTTCCTTTTTAAGTGTACTATCCATTCTCAAAATTTGTCATTAAATTATATGATCATGAAATTATAACATTTTAGTTTAAGTGAATTTCAAAGTTGTAGAAAATATTTAAATTAAATCCCATGATTCTAAGTACCCACCAAAGGAATGAGTTACAGATACATTTGTTCCACTTTTCTCAAAAACGGTTACATATATTGTCTTAAAAATGGTTTCATTCGTTTTCTATTTTAAGACCCTATTAAACGAGTAGGTACCTGCAAGCAAATAAACTCAAAAACGTAAGCATTGCGATTTTTTTCGCGCGAATTTCGCTTGAAAAAAAGCTTTCTCTTCACTAAATTTCCCTTATCAATAATAATAGCCGAGGAATCATTGGGTTAATCTCCAGACCACTTTCGTTGAATATTCTGATAGCGACATTTATTACTCGAACTCCAGGATCCACATCTGGAGAAGTAACGACTTGATCATCCGCAAAACTAGTAAACAAATTTGAACAATTCTTACATTATTTAAGTAGCACTTATTCATATTTTAATTAAATGGATATAAAGGCTGTGATTTTTATTCATTTATAAGTCATTCATAGATTATTACTAGGGACCGGAGTTTTAGGATAAAATAAGCACCCAATTAGGTTTTTGCAACAGACATAATAGGTCTTTTTAGGTTTTTATTTAAAATTGCATTTTAGTTTTTTTTTAGGTGATAAAAATGTTTTCAATAGGTAGGTTCAAAAAATAGGTCTTTTTAGGTTTTAATTTAAAAATCCATTTTAGGTTTTTATTTGGGGGGTAAATGGGCGGGCTAAAGGGTTGCTGGAGCGGACGTGCGGATATGGGAGCCGTCCGACTTCTTTTGGGAGCTCTGTTAAGCTATAGTGCCCTATTCCACTGCTTAGCATCTCCTAGTATACCTGATTCCCGTCAACGCCTACTGCTTGACCTCCCCGTGGTACCCCCTGGGCGTTGTTATGTCACCCCCTTAACAACGGCGGACAGCAGAGGCGGGGATCTGTGTTGACGTAGGGTCACCTTCCCTATAGAGCGGGTCCTCTCCTTCGGGAGGAACTGTGCCGGTCTGCCGGCCTAGGTGGCAGCCCCACCAGCAGACTCGGTGAGGAAGATTAGGGGTCTGAATCGCCTAAATTTAAATTTCCTACAACTAAGCAAATGGAAAAAGCCGGACTCCCCTTAACGGATAACTCAGAGGGTATGCAGGCCCCTCTGAGAGACCTTGGCATGGAAATGGACTTACCAATATCTGCTGAACATTCCACCCTGGAAACACGGAATGGTGCTACAGGGACTTGCGTAATATCAAATCCTTCCTCTCCTTCTCGGTACATTTTGGAGCCGTACACAACGCCTACGAAGTCTCCCGAGAAGAAGAGGGTGAAGCGAGGAAAGAAACGTTTTATCGAGGATATCACAACCACGAAAGGAACTAAGTTCTCTAAATTTATTGTTATTAGTAGAACGGAAGGACACTCATTTGCAAAGGTGTCTCCTTTCCTAATTAGCAAAATGGTGTCACAAACTTATGGAACAGTTGTTGGCCTGAGCAAAATGTCGAGTGGCTCTCTGCTGGTTGAGGCAGCCAGCAAGGAGCAATCCGACAAAATTATGCGTACTAAGACTCTGGGCATGTTCAGTGTGAATGCAGAATTGCATAAAACACTGAACTCGTCCAGAGGTATGATAACATGTTTTGACCTAGAACATTCAACGGACGAGGAAATAAAAGAAGGGCTACAAGACCAAGGAGTAATTGCCGTTCGTAGATTTTTTCGTAAGAGGAAATCTCCGAACGGCAGTGAAGAAAGGCTGGAGTTTACAGGAAGCGTGATGCTCACGTTCGATCAACCTGAGATCCCTTCCAGTATTCAAGCGGCCTTTTACAAGCTAAAAGTGCGTCCATACATTCCACCCCCCTTGAGATGCTTTAGATGTCAAAAGTTTGGACATTCGGCTGCAAGGTGTAAGTCGGTACAGGAGATTTGTACGTGTGGGTACCCATCCCACAGTCCTGATCCTTGTCCTACACCTCCCAAATGTCCAAACTGCGATGGGGCCCATAATTCCCGGTCGAGGGACTGTATGGAATACAAAATTGAAAAAGAAATTATGAAAATGCGGACGGAAATCAAAGATCTTACTTTTCCGCAAGCGAGAGCACTGGTAAACAGTACATCATATGCCTGGAGAGGCACCTACTCCAGTGCAGTTAAAAAGAGTAACGACGTGAATGAAAACTCGAAAAAAGAAAGTAAAAAGAAAATTGGCGAATTACCTTCCTCTTCCCAACCTCCCTTCAGCCCCCCCAAACCCCCTCCTATTCCCCTCACTCTCTCCACCCTGCCCCTTCCCAGATCCCTCCCAACCCTCTCTAGTTTCCCATCCCTCTCCAACCCCCCGCTTCCCCCACCCCTCCCATCTACTTCGGTAGATGAAAACAATGAAGTGGGAAATCGAATTTCCCCAAAACGTTTAGAAAAAGGCGTCAGTGGGCCGGTAACCACCCCCTCAATATCCGGCGCTGAGAGCGTCGAGGATGTTGAGGATGATGGTGGTGGTCCATTCACGCCTTCCAAAACTAAGAAAAGAGGTCGGCCCAAGGGTAAGAAACGTGGGCCAACGAAACAGTCTGCTGATTTGAAGCAGTGAAGGATTACATATATTTATAGTATGGCCAAATTGAACAAATTCCTTCAATGGAACATAAGGGGATTTTCGGAGCATAGCGACGAACTACGCTACTTATTGAAAACGTACACTCCACTGGTCGTGGCCCTCCAGGAAACTAAATTTCCTGAGGGTTGTGCCAGGCCTTTGGCAGGGTACAATTGTGTTCATAAAGAACCCAGGGTTTTACAGGGTGGGCGAAGCCACGGAGGTGTGGCCCTCTATACCATGGAGAACCTTGGAGCTCAGGCCTTAAACTTAGTCACGCCCCTACAAGCAGTCGCTGTGCAACTGAAGACCCCGGTAGCCGCGACTATATGTTCGTTGTATCTGCCGGATGGCAGAGCATACAATGTTAGAGACGTAAAAAGTATTATTGAACAGCTACCTCAACCTGCAATACTACTTGGAGATTTTAACACGCACCACGTTGCATGGGGTTCCAGGAGATCCACCCCTCAGGGTCGTTTGCTTTACGACATGCTCGAGGAGGTGGACCTCCTGGTTCTTAATGATGGCTCTCCGACTCACTTTTGTGAGTCTTCAGGGTCTCTAGATGCCATAGATTTAACTCTAACAAGCACCTCTGTCATAAGGCACCTTTCGTGGAATGCTCTGAGCGATCTGCATCGATCAGATCATTTCCCCATATTGGTTACACTTGCCGGCAGATACAACGAAAACAGAAGACCTACAAAGTGGAATGTTAAAAAGGCACACTGGGATACATTCAGAGAATACTTCATTGCTTCCGATTTAGCAGACACATCAGAACAGTCTCTGCAAATATTTACAAAGATGATCAATAATGCTGCACAGAAGGCAGTTCCCCTAACATCACCTCGCTCATCATCGAAAATTCCTGTACCATGGTGGGATGAGGAATGTTGGGAGGCCAATAAAGCCAAAAAGAAAGCATTCAATCGTTTTAAAAGATATCCCACTGACGTGAATCTAATAGCATTTAAGAAGGCAAGAGCAATCGAGCGGCGAATTAAGATAAGTAAGAAAAGGGAGTCATGGGCAGCTTATGTAAGCACTTTAACAAAAGATGCTTCTCCGTCCGAAGTCTGGAGGAAAATAAGAGCGGTAGGGGGAAGGACCACAAAAAACCAATCCCCTATCCTGTTAAATGGCGGCAATTACGTCAGCGACGCACAAGCTGTCGCTGATGTATTTGCAGATCATTTTTACTCCGCATTCAGTCTGGCGTCCTACTCTGAAGATTTCCACAATATAAAAGCTAACGAGGAGGCATTTTCTCTAGACTTCGGATCGACCGATGACACCTCACAAGACTATAATGCTCCCTTCAAAATTGATGAATTGAACAGGGCCCTCCAGGTCGCATCTCAGAAGACATCTTCTGGATGCGACGGAATTCCCTATGAAATGCTCCAAAATCTCCCATATGAAGGGAAAGAGATGATGCTCGAACTGTATAATCGTTTCTGGACCAATGGTGTATTCCCCAGTGCCTGGAAGGAAGCAATTATTGTCCCAATCGTGAAGCCAGGTAAGGATCCCATGAATCCAGGCAGCTACAGACCCATCTCACTTCTGTGTTGTATGGGAAAGCTCCTGGAGGCTATGGTAAATTATCGGGTTGTTCATGAATTGGAGAAAAGTAATCTTCTATCGAGATATCAGGCAGGATTCAGAAAAGGATTTTCAACACAAGACCAGCTAGCGTTGCTAGAGCATAACGTCCAGAAAGCATTCCTTTCACGTCAGCATATTACAGCCATTTTTTTCGACATGAAACAGGCGTATGACCGAGCTTGGAGATACGACATACTCCGACGCCTTCATGGTTGGGGGTTTAAGGGCAGATTGCCTCTGTTCCTGAAGAGCTTCCTCTCAGGAAGAACCTTCAGAGTTCGTATTGGTGACGCTCTTTCCTCCGTGAGGGTGCAAGAAACCGGAGTCCCACAAGGATCGATACTCAGTGTTACCCTGTTTCTTGTCGCGATAAATGGCATAGCTGACAATATTCATCCAGAAATCGGCAGATCTCTCTACGCTGACGATCTTGCTCTTTTTGAGACCCACCCAGCTGAAGTTGTCGAGGCTAACAAATTACAGGAAGCAGTGAACGTAGTATACCATGCTGCAATAAGGCGGGGATTCACCTTCTCCGGGGAGAAAACTGTGGCTCTACACTTTTGTAGGCTTCGAAGACCTCATAATCATCCACGGCTAACCGTGGGTGATTGTGAGATCAACTTCAAAGAGTCACATAGATTTCTGGGTGTTATTATGGATAAGAAAATGAGATGGAAACACCACATCAATTATATTATTCAGCGGTGTGAGACCTCCCTAAACATTTTAAAAACCTTGTCAAGATTGCAGTGGGGTGCTGAAAAATCCGTTTTGTTAAAAATATTTGATGCTCTTATCAGGTCCAGAATCGATTATGGTTGTGCCATATACGGCTCGGCTCGCAAATCGTGGCTCAAGCAGCTCGATAGGCTGTACAATACAGGGCTGCGGTTTGCGATCGGAGCTTTTCGCACTAGTCCGCTGGATTCTATTTATGTAGAGGCAGGCCACCTACCTCCGGCGCATAGGAGGAATCAGGTGATGCTGTCTTATACGTCTTCATTACGAGCGAAAACTTTTCATTTCATGCATGATGCCACAAGAGATAATATTGTATCAGATATGTTCAGTTTTAGGCGTTCTGTAACCAGACCACTAGTAGTGAGATCAAAAGAAACCTTACAGTTTTACAGTGGAGCCTGGGAGCATCTGATGGACATTCCAGTACAAGTTGTAAGTCCTTGGATGCTTCTAGACCCACTTATTGATCTTACTCTAGCACAGTCGGGGAAAAAAGACACTGCCCCTTCTATGTACAGAATGATGTTTCTGGATAGACTGCAGCAGTATGAAGAACATGTTGTAATGTTCACAGATGGCTCCAAAACAGAAACAGGAACTGGCTGTGGAATTGTAATTGACGATCAAACAGAATTAGCGGTCCCTTTAAATCAGTACACCAGCATCTTCCATGCGGAATTGCTAGCTATAAAAATAGCCCTGGAGAAATGTAGAAATCTAGAAAAGGAAAAATTCCTGTTGTGTACTGATTCTCACAGTTCTCTAGTCGCATTGAAAAATAAATTTACTCGTGATCCACTCTTGATGGACATATTAATATTACTGAGTTATATTACGAGTAGTGGAAAAATTGTCAAATTTCTCTGGGTGCCAGGACATGCGAACATCGAAGGTAATGAAAAAGCCGATATGCTGGCGAGGCAGGCTTCTTCTGCAGCAGCTGATTATGTTTCGCCACTGCATATCGACGACCAAAAACTATTTCTGAGAAACCTGGTTAAAAAGAAGTGGCAGGAAGAATATAGCTCAAAAGATACATTCCTAAAACACATCGAGGATTCTGTTACGACCGAGAGTATTACTGCCAGTATGCGCAGGCGTGACGACGTGGTAATAACCCGATTACGGATCGGTCATACCCGTCTCACGCACGGGCATCATCTGGTAGGACGACGCCGGCCTCAATGCGAGCACTGTGACAGCATCCTCGATGTTCGGCATATCCTAGTAGACTGCCCAGCATTCCAGGGTGTCAGGGACCGATACCAACTCCCGACTACTCTTAAGGATTTGTTGTGTAAAAAAGAAGCCTCTTTGAATAAATTAATAGCATTCTTAAAAGACCTAAAGCTGTATAATCTAATATAATAACTCAAGTATTGTGTGTACATTTTAAATTATAATTTAATCTACTTTATTTGTTATAATTTTGCATGCGGCGTGAAAGTATTTATTGTATGAGTGGGTATGTATGTTTAGTGTGACAGTATTTATTATGTGTGTTTGTGAGTAAGTGCGTGTGCGTGTTTATTATTATAATGTAAATATGTAAATAATAATTTTAGGATTAGATTTAGGTGTAAGGTTAGATCCGGTATATGTTAAAAGTATCTAACAAAATTTGTACATACATTAGTCTTAGTTCTAATTTAGTTATAGATTAAATATGAGTTGCATAATGTAATAAACCAAAATAGTATCTTGAAATACCAGGATATTATTAAAAATGTTTCATCATATGTTAAAAATGAAACAATTTCTAACGGTGCTAATGACCCTAGCAGTAGAAGCACCCATAAGCAAACAAAAAAAAAAAAAAAAAAAAAAAAAAAGGTTTTTATTTAAAAATCCAATTTAGTTTTTTTTAGGTGATAAAATTGTTTCAATAGGTACGAAGAATAAGTTTAACCTATTATATTATTATCATTAATAATTTGCTTAATTTATAATTCATCAATAAATATGTATATATATATATGTATATATATATATATGTATATATATATATATATATATATATATATATATATATAGTGACATAAAAATAAACAATAAATAACATTCGAGAAGAAAAAAAAGATGAGCAAATAAAAATGATAAAAAATGAGTTATTATTTTTAAAAAAAGAATAAGTAGTCCAAATATTCAACAAAATATTTATTTAAAAAACAAAGTGAATGAAATTTATTTAAATAAAATACATTTTATAAATAAAGCAATGTTAAAAAAAAGAAAGAAAAATAAATTAAATTATACATTAAAACATACATTAATAAAAAACATAAATAAGAACATAAAACAAAACAATTAAAACAAATATTTAAAGGAGATTTTTAAGTTTCTCTGCTAAAGAGTTCCAACTTCTAAAGAACATCAGGAAGAATTTCACTGCCTATAGAAGGGTACTTAACTAAGTTAAAAACAAAATAATTAAATCTTGAAAAAATTTAGAAGGGAAAATATGAAAATAAAATAGGTATTACCCCTTGTTACAATAAACTACCATATAGGTGCCTAGGTTTTCGACGGTAAAATCGAGCATCGAAGCTTTAGAAATGACAGTTGCTTCATTCATAACCGAAGCGTCAACAACTGTTATTGTGTTTTCCTCAGCGTGTTGAAATGGGGCTCTGGGGAAAGCGATACTCCTAGTAAAATTTCCCTTATGGAGGAAATTAGTTCATAGAATTGTATTTTCTATTTTAAAGATTAGGTCTGTCTAGGTAATTCCATCATTATTTAGGTAAATCCAGGCGCTGATAACCTAGACGCTAAGCACCTTGAAAAAAAAAATATTTATGTGATTTTAGGTGATATCATCCTGACTAGGTTTTTTTAGGTACTTCCAAATTTGCATGAATGATACTACAAGACGCGAATCATATAAAAAACCTATCATTATCATGTTTAGGAGAAAGGAACAAAAAATAGGTGAAAACCTAAGAATCCGGCCCCTAATTATAACAGAGAAATGTATGTAATTGTTTCTATTCTAATAACGTTGACAATATTAGTTAACGTACCAAATGTCGGAAAAATATCCTTAAGAGTATTTTACATACGGAGTCTGCGAGAGGTGTTGTTACCAGGTATGTAAACAAAACATCACGTGGACAAGGTAAGAGAGTTAAGAATGAGGGAGGAAGCGGTGAATTTCCTGTAGCTACTAGGTACAGTCAGATTCCTGTAAAGGCTGATTCTTATAATCTCCCGTTCTCCGGTATGTTACTGTTTAGATGTTTGTTTCTTAAAATATCAAAATGTAAAAATAAATGTTTGTATTCCAATCTTAACAGATGACACTAGGGATAAGAACGGAACCGCGCTAAGATGACGCAGTTCCTGCGAGTCGGACTTTTTTTTAGTTTCATTGGCCAATCGCAAACATCGCCTGGGTGTCAATGTTTTCATAGCGGTCATAAGGGGGAAAAATATTTGTACTAAAAGCTATTAAAAAAATAGAAAACAACTTTTTACAAATACAATTTTTTTTTAAATGCGCTTAAAAACTTTAACTTTCAAAAATGTCATATAATTTTTCACATTATTATAAAAAGGTAATGGTTAATTTATTAGAAAAATCAGTCGCACGTCTGGTAATACTACGAAAAGTTGAATAAAACTTTAAGTAAAGAGAAATCAAATACATTTTAAATCTCTATTTTAGTTTCAAAATTTTAAATCATCAATATAAATTATTGAGAGGTCGTAAAAAATGTCAAAAAAAAATACGTTTTCGATGAATTTTTGCACGTAGAAAATAATTTTTGCAGTTTTGTGTCATTTTGATTATAAAGAAAAAAAAAAAAAAAAAAAAATGTTAAATAGTTTATTTCGCCTAACCGGATCCGAACATCTAGAGCCTTCAGTTGTAAGATTTTCAAATTGTTCATCACTTATACGTAGGTGAGGGATTTTTTTTTTAAAGCTACATTAACATGGATTGCACTTTCAATAAGGCATTTATTTTGTCTGTTACACTGATACATTGTTATGTTTTTATGAAGCACATTATAAATTCAACAATGTTATCAGCACAATTTGTTCGCATTCTAGTTGCTTTTCAATTTTAGAATTGCCATTTGTGTAAAAAAGGTACGTGGTAGGAAAAAAAAAAAAAAAAAAAAAAAAAAAAAACGATTACAGTTTTGGAATTAGCACACCAAATTTAGTATATTAGACCTATTTTGAAAGAAACTCAAGAATCATGCATATCATGATTTTCGTCAGACAATTAGATCAAAAGTTACGGGGGTGGCTGTGCTGGCGCAATATTACGCTAGAACAGCCTCGTTTTCTCGGAAACGGCTGGAGCGACAAATTCGTGATTGGTGTCAATCTAGAGCAACAAATTATGGCACCAGTCTGAATTTCGTCAGACAATTAGATCAAAAGTTACGGGGGTGGCTGTGCTGGCATAATATTACGGTAGCACAGCCACGTTTTCTCGGAAACGGCTGGAGAGACAAATTCGTGATTGGTGTCAATCTAGAGCAACGAATTATGGCACCAGTCTGAATTTCGTCGGACAATTAGATCAAAAGTTACGGGGGTGGCTGTGTTGGCGTAATATTACGCTAGAACAGCCTCGTTTTCTCGGAAACGGCTGGAGCGACAAATTCGTGATTGGTGTCAATCTAGAGCAACAAATTATGGCACCAGTCTGAATTTCGTCAGACAATTAGATCAGAAGTTACGGGGGTGGCTTTGCTGGCGTAATATTACGGTAGCACAGCCACGTTTTCTCGGAAACGGCAGGAGCGACAAATTCGTGATTTGTCTCAACCTAGAGCAACAAATTAGCAACAAATTATGGCACATGTCTGAATTTCATCGGACAATTAGTTCAAAAGTTACGGGGGTGGCTGTGCTGGCGTAATATTACGCTAGCACAGCCACGTTTTCTCGGAAACGGCTGGAGCGACAAATTCGTGATTGGTGTTAATCTAGAGCAACAAATTAGCAACAAATTATGGCACCAGTCTGAATTTCGTCGGACAATTAGTTCAAAAGTTACGGGGGTGGCTGTGCTGGCGTAATATTACGCTAGCACAGCCACGTTTTCTCGGAAACGGCTGGAGCGATAAATTCGTGATTGGTGTCAATATAGAGCAACAAATTATGGCACCCGTCTGACTTTCGTCAGACAATTAGATCAAAAGTTACGGGGGTGGCTTTGCTGGCGTAATATTACGCTAGAACAGCCTCGTTTTCTCGGAAACGGCTGGAGCGACAAATTCGTGATTGGTGCCAATCTAGAGCAACAAATTATGACACCTGTCTGAATTTCGTCAGACAATTAGATCAAAAGTTACGGGGGTGGCTGTGCTGGCGTAATAATTACGCTAGCACAGCCACGTTTTTTTGGAAACGGCTGGAGCGACAAATTCGTGATTGGTGTCAATCTAGAGCAACAAATTATGGCACCCGTCTGAATTTCGTCAGACAATTAGATCAAAAGTTACGGGGGTGGCTGTGCTGGCGTAATATTACGCTAGCAAAGCCACGTTTTCTCGGAAACGGCTGAAGCGACAAATTCGCGATTGGTGTCAATCTAGAGCAACAAATTATGGCACCAGTCTGAATTTCGTCGGACAATTAGATCAAAAGTTACGGGGGTGGCTTTGCTGGCGTAATATTACGCTAGCACAGCCACGTTTTCTCGGAAACGGCTGGAGCGGCAAATTTGAAAATAGTGTAACAAATTAGCAACAAATTACTGAGTATGTTAGAAGTTGGGGTTGCAATGTTGCTGTTATAGCGTAATAGCGCTGTCGATATGTGCAATACGGTGGGTCAAGAAAAACAGAAAACCTTTTTGGAGCAGTAATACCGCTCGTTATTAAAATATTATTAATATCTGATGGTATATTCTGGTCGCACGTGTTCTCTAAAGTTTGACAAAATATTTAAAAAATCACATTTTATTGGCAATTTTTATTATTTTTTAATTTATCAATTTTATATGTAATAGTTGCAACTTCATTGGGATATCCAATTTTCAAGAACTTTAGCATCGTCGAAGATAAGATATAAACAATTTTGGATGTATTTAGTGCAGAGGAAGTACTAGAAAGAAAAATTTATAAAGTAACATGAACAGTTATAAGATTTTCCTCTATTTTCTCAAAAATCTCGAAAAGAAATAGTAACTCGAGGTAAGTGGAAGATGACAATTCGACTTTTTTTTTACTAAATTTCAAATTACAAAAACGCTTCCTAGGCAATTTTCCTAAACAATCTCAGTCGGAGGAATTGGAGCTTCAAATTTGATAGTATATTTTTTATTTATTTAAACATTTTTTGTTTGTTTTCCTGACTTTTTAATTTATTGTTATTTTTTTAAATTGCGTTTAGCAGGAAAATGAATCTTTCAGTAAAACGAAGTAAGTAAATTATATTGGCTATTGTCAGATTCATGTGCATATTGGCTCCCAAAATCGCGCTTTTCTTTATAATATTTTTGTAGTATTTGTTTTAATTTTGCAGAACAATATCACAAAAAAATATGAACTGCTTATATTCATTCCAAATGACATTAGGGATAACAATGGAAACTGGGAACTAATGAACCCAGCAGTCGATGAACGAAAAAAGGAAGAAAAAAAAGCCCGACTCGCAGGAACTGCGTCATCTTAGCGCGGTTACAACATTCCGAAGAAATGGAATAGATTAGCATCACAAATCACAGGAAACTGACAGTAGCCAACATACACAGAAGCGGATAATTCTTAATCTGTATAAGTCAATACAATTATGTACTGAAAACGTACTTACTCTTAAACTACTGCTGAGAAGGCTCTATTCTAAACAACCAAACATTTTAAGTATCTTGTTTTACTAGCAAATTCGTTTTACTGTTATAATCAACTGTAAATATGTGCTTCATGGCGAATAAAATTTCATTCTGTCGTAGGTTAAATCGTTTTATAAAATAAGAAATAACGATAACTTCAGTTGGAGGCTATGAGGAAGGTTATATAGATAGGAGAATTCAAACCAAAGTACGCAAACGTCATCATGATCAGCCACAGCCATCTTGATTACCATAGCCACTCCAAACTTACTACCAATACCTTTCACCGTTTCTTAGCTTATTTTACTAAAATACTAATTTTACTGATAAATGCAATTTAAAACAAGAAACAACCAATTAAAAAGTGAGATAAACAAAGAGAAAAACCCTTTCTAAACAACAAAACAAACACTTTTTAAGTTTTTAGTTTTTAAGTTTTAAGTTGACGTTGTCCCATCGAATATTGCTTCAGAACCTTTTTTTGTAGAGAATTTAGTAAGCATTCGAATGGTCACCTTCCACTTACTACGATTTTCCAACCGTTATCGAGATATTTACGAAAAATGGATGAAGACCCGAAAACGTTTCATGTCTATTAATAAAATATTTTTTTCGCATACTTCCTTCACTCCAAATATAACCAAAATTTAAAAATCATAGTTGGGATTAATTTCCAATATGTAAAAAATATTTCAATTGAATCCCGCGATTCTAAGTACCCACAAAAAAATAATGACTTACAAAAACATTGATTCCACTTTACTCAAAAACGGTAACAGATATCACCTTAAAAATGGTTTTATTCGTTTTCCAATGTTAAGAAACTTATAAAACAAGTACCTGCAAGCATATAAACTCAAAAGTCCGTCACGCAGGAGCTGCATAACTAAGCACTTTCCTCAGAATTTGGGTAGTTTAGATTGCTTTCCAGAACAATTTGCTTAAAATATCCTACATAAATAAAATAAAAACATGAATAGTTCTCTTTTAAATTTGTAATGAGTAACTGATCAATTAATAATTTGCTTCCAGAGTTATGTTTACACATGGTACCTATTACACTACGTAATAAATACAAAAAACCTCATATTATCGTATTTTGATCTAACGCAGGAACAGGATACAGTCACTCTAGTGGTAGAAAGCGCTCCTTGCGGCGGCTTTGTGAACCTACGTCTGGCGGGCTTTTCTATTGAAATATATTACAAATTAAACCCCCGCTTTCCGATTGACCGATTCAGCTCATTTTTACAACACTTCTTTCTCATGAGTTACCCATGACGTATACCGCGTTTCGTTACAATACAGCAGAAATTACGACCGGTATGAGTATATTAAGAATTTGGGTCAAGAGTAAACCCCCCCTTCTAATGAACCGATTTAGTTTATATTTACAACACATATTTACCTGTAGATTACCACTACGAATACCGAGTTTCGTCGAAATATACCAAAAATCACGGCTGGTAGTGGCGAATTGGTATTGTGGGTCCGGAGTAAACCCCCCCTCCTAATGAACCGATTTAGTTTATTTTTACAACAGTTATTTACCTGTGGATTACCACTACGAATACCGAGTTTCATCGAAATATACCAAAAATCACGGCTGGTAGTGGCGAATTGGTATTGTGGGTCCGGAGTAAACCCCCCCTTCTAATGAACCGATTTAGTTCATTTTTATATCTCACTTTTCTCTCTATATTAACACTACTAATACCAAGTTTCGTTTAAATATTACGGCTGACATAGTCAAATTAGTGTTTTGGGTTCGGGGTAAACCCCCCCTTCCGGTGGACCGACTTTGGTGGTTAACGAACTCGTTCAATCGTTTGCTAATTGAATGCTATATACCAAGTTTCGTGACGAAAAAACAAAAACTCTGGCCGCTATCGTGTTAACAGACATATATATATATATATATATATATATATATATATATATATATATATATATATATATATGCATATATATATATAGATATATATAAATTTTAACGGGGGTCATTTTCGGTGTCTACTAGGTAGGATCGATAAAGATTTGAAGAAATTTTTCAAAAATTCCGTCATGAGGCCAACCTCAATAGCTACTTTCCTTCGGAGGAAAGTGCTAAAAACGTAAGCGTTGCGATTTTTTTGCGCGAATTTCGCCCCAAACACTATCTTCCCGTGGGCGAATTCTGCTGGTTAACGAACTTGACCTTTCAAATTAGAAGACAGATTTTTGTACTAAATTTCATCAAAATCGAGCCATTTTTTTTTTTCTTTTTGAGAGCGTTAACAGGCAAGCGTATATATAAATATATATACATACATATATATATATATATATATATATATATATATATATATTTATATATATGTATGTATATATATATATATATATATATATATATATATATATATATATATATATATATATATATATATATATACACACACAAATTTGAGCCAACTCAAATTGCGTCGTGAGGTCAACCTCTTAAGCGGGTTACTCCCTATGGAGATAGGGAGTAACCGCGCTAAAACGGAAACTGTCTACTAATTTCTTGAGACATAAAAATGATGGAAGAAACGAAGCGTTACTATAGTATCAAGACTACTGGAGTTGGAAACAGCTCTACAGAAACTATAGCCCCTAGTGTATTGATGTCCGAAGGAGGACAGAACACTAATCAGAACTAATCTACAATTAATTAACGAGCTAATTATTATTTGATCTAAATGCATTAGAAGCAGAATTACTCGCCGTGTGAGCACTCAAATATCCTTTATGAGCCTAATAATTACTGTTCGCTTCACTCCGCTCATTATATGTAAGAAGTCTACCCCGTGAGGTGCTGCCACCTAGCGGTGTGCCCGGGAACTACTTGCCCGCGGCAGTACGAACTGCACGCAAAGACAAGTTCGGAAGATATAGTCGCCTAGTCACCAAGCAGACAAAGTGTGGAGCATCTAAGTTTTTTCTCTCCCCAAGTTTTACACACCAATGATGGAGGAGTAGACCTCTAAGCCACCCAGGCCGAGCGAAGGGAGCAGGAAATGGCGTTAGCCAGCCCACCAGGATTTGGAGAGCAACAAGAAAATGCAGCACATTACAGGGCTTATACATTATGCTTAAACACATAATCTTCAAGACACCAGGTACCTCTCTTAATTTATCATTTATGAAGATCCAGCAAAACCATTCAACAGTTCAACCATCAGCAGCAACTCATCATTTATCATAATCCAAAATTTAACTAACCCAATAACAATAAATATGTTCCTGCTTTTGGCTTTACACCCCCATCTAATTAATTATATTTTCCAAAATAAATCCTGATTTTAAATTTAACCTATGTACAAATCTCTGCAGTCCTTCACCACCAGTGGTCTACTCTAAACCATATAAAAAATGGTAGAGTGACCACAATCGCAAACATGGTCCTCCGGGCAGAGATCTGTACCAGTAAATCGCAAACATGGTCCTCCGGGCAGAGATCTGTACCAGTAATATCATAAAAAATGGTCCTCCGGGCAGAGATCTGTATCAGTTAGATAATTTTGGTAAAAATAGTCTTATATTCAGGCAATAAAAAATATATTGATATGGATTTGTGAATTAATTGCTATAAAATATTATTATTTTCAAATCACATCAAGTCTATACCATTTTGTATTAATTATCATGAACTAATCAGTTTAAAAATTCTCTTCATGATCCAAATCAGACTTGATCATTTTTCAAATGTGTTGCTTAGACTATTTTAATGTTTAAATAATTTCTGTAAATGTTTGAAGACATATTTAACTCAAGTAATTGACATTAGCCCAACGTGAGAACTTACATTCTATTACATTATTAAATTATTCATATTATTGTCTCATGTTTATCTCTCAATTACCTTATAGATTTTATTCTTTATATTTTTAATTGAATCACAATATGTTCTTCAATCATTTATTAATGATCTGGGTAGACAATAAGATTCTCATAAATATCATTTATATCTTTATTTTCTAGATATGTATCACACAGGTATTATTATTATTTCACATAAAGTCAATTCATTTGTTATTCCACACATAAACACCTATTTAAAACACAATTCTTCTTCCACTGTGACTGATCCTCATGGTTTTCTCAAACTAGGGAGGCTTCGCTCAGCTAGCTGTTTCTCCACCTAGACTCAGTCCATAGAGGTAGCAGTTGCCAAGTAAAGTTACAGTGGCCCCGCTCTCGTGACGTCACACTCTCTTTGGTTTCTTTTCGTGACAGTCACCTTATGTATGATGTGTTTTAAATGCTTTTGATTATTTTAATGGTTTTTATTGACTTAAGCTTAGCCTGTTGTACTAATGTAATCCAATTATCTTACTCTATTTTAAGGTTTCGTCTGCTCAGCCCGTTCTCTTCTCAAGTTTTATTTATTTTGTTGTTCTTATTGGTACCTGAACATTTTCTATCTCTATTTTATCTTGTGCTTCTTCCTTTTGCTCTATTGTTCTCATTCTTTTATTTGTTTGGCTAACTCCTTTCTCCGCTCCTGCTCGATCTGGTTGGCTGCTTTGTTTTTGTTTTGAATATGCCTGAAGATCAAGACGCTCAAAGGCGTCAAACGACGAAATCCTCTGATTATCTTAATCAAGCCAACGCACTTGAACGCAAAATGCGCCTTTTAAAGCGCAACATCATTGGAATCGGCGACATTACATTGAACGATATCGCAGATGACGACATACGCCACTTCGAGGCAAGATATCTCGTCGCGAAGGAAGAGTGGGAGGAATTCTGCTGCACATGGGACAAACGCGACTCACTACATCTGCTTTTGGGAGAAAGCGATATTTTCCCTAATAAAGATTGGGATGCGGTATACAGCAAGCTACGGTCTGAAATTATCGCTGCTAAAGCCATTTTACTCTCCCTCATGGATCGCGACTCTTTAAGGAAAGCTGAAAAAACCGAATTGCCAACAATGACCTCCCGCGGTCCCGAGCTCGATAAGATCCCAATTCCCACATTCTCAGGCGACCTCCTACAATGGACCCACTTCAGGGACACCTTCCGCTCCATGATACACGATCGCAAATCTCTCAGCAAAATTGAGAAATTACATTATCTGATAGCAGCTCTCAAAGGAGAATCCGCGTCATTAGTTTCCCATTTCACCATCGCGGATGAGTCCTACGATCAAGCTTGGGAGAAGGTAACAAAGACCTATGACAACCCTCGAGTATTAGCTCGTCTTCTAGTTCATCGCATCGTGGATTGTGAAGTTACCTCTGCCAAATCGGAACAGCAGAAATATGATAGGTTTCTTACATGCGTTGCTGATAGTATCGAGGCCTTTAACGCTCTCAAACTCGAGAATCCTTGCGAATTCATATTGTCCACATTAGCCCTGCGCGCTCTTGACGCTGAAACGAGGAAACAATTCGAATTATCTCGAGAGTCCAGCAAGGACCTTCCGAAAACTGAGGACGTAATAACATTCATTCGCCAAAGGAAACTCGCCCTCAAGATGTCACAGGATGTATCAGGAAGCTCAAGTAGTAGGTCTTCATCGAACTCTCGTGTTAGCTGCCCCAACAGAAACTCCCCGCGGTATAAGGCGGTTTCATTTCACACCAGCAGCGATTCCTCGGACTCTCAAAGTTACAAGTCCCGAGAAACTAGTCCTAAGCCCGTTCAATGTCTTTTCTGCCAAGGCGCCCACACCTGTGCGAAGTGCGAAAGATTTAAGAAACTTCCTGTAGAGCAACGGGCGTCGATAATACGTTCTTGGAAGGTGTGTTTCAACTGTTTAAAAAAAGGGCACAGAGTTGGAAACTGCCGTTCCAAGTTTCGCTGCATCTACTGCAGGAGTAAACACCACTCACTGATCCATCGAGATGATCGTGGAGTCACCAAGGATGAAGAACCAGCTCATGACAAAAGACAATCTCCAGTTGCAGACACTCAAGACAAGTCCTTCATCGGTTTTGGCTCAGCCCAGAAATCATGCTCAAGGAGCACCGTACTCCTCGGAACCGTGCGCACTTTGATTAGAGGTTCAAGAGGTGATTTCCACACCGCACATGCTCTCCTCGACTCGGGCAGTCAAAACACCTTTATGACTTCCTCTCTTGCAAAGAAGATAGGTGCTAAGATTTTCCCTTCCAAGGTTTCCATCACAAGCCTCGCAGGATCAACCCTACCAGCGCACCTAGTAAAAGGATCCACACACTGCGTTTTACGCCCACTCGTTGGAGACAGAGAGTTAAAGGTATCACCGTTGGTCATCGATCACATTACATCTAAGTTGCCCAGTATCAGCCTGCCAACATCCCTTTCCAGCAAGCTAATGGATTTACCCTTGGCCGATCACCAATTTGGAGAGTCTAAACCTATCGATATACTCTTAGGAGGAGATGTCTTCCATCAAATAATCTCAGGCGCATCCAAGCCCTCTGACATCGACGGTTTGTCATTGTTGCCCACCACATTCGGAATCGTTGTCACTGGCACATTGAATGATCACCCCTCTACTTCTCATCACTCATTCTTTATCGAAAGGCATCATTCAATTGAGGATGATATGAAGTTGTTTTGGGAGATTGAAGAGCCCAAACCTGTTGACCGAACCGACCCCGAAGATGCCTATTGCGAGGAATTTTACTCGAAGACCCTTTCTCGAGATGACGAGGGACGATTTATAGTGAGACTGCCCTTCAAGGAAGGCGTTCCGATCGGCGACAACAGAGATATTGCATACCGCCGTTTCTACGCTCTGGAAACTAGATTCCGAAAGGACCCCGAGTTTTTTCATAAATATTCCGAATTCATGCAGGAATACAGGGACCTCGGACATATGTCTCCTGCAACAACTAAGTCCTCGTATCTCATCCCTCACCATGGCGTTTGGCAGGAGGGCCCCCATGGCGACATGAAGCTGAGGGTGGTTTTCGATGCGTCATGCCCTTCGTCATCAGGTTACAGTCTCAATGACGCACTCCTATCGGGACCCAAGCTACAAGAAGATTTGTGCAACATTCTGATCCGTTTTCGCCTCTATGCCATTCCTCTATGTGCGGACATGGTTAAGATGTATCGCCAAGTTGTCGTTCACGAAGAAGACAGAAAATTCCAGCACATCCTGTGGCGCGATTCACCCAACAAGGCAATTCAGATAATGGAGCTCAATACCGTAACATATGGGCTTAAGTCAAGCGCATATCAAGCTCTTCGAACCGTAAGGCGACTTGTAGAAATCCATGGATCAGAATTCCCCTTAGCCGCAAGTCGCGTTTTAGAGAACTGCTACGTTGACGACCTGTGCAGCGGAGCTGACACCCTGGAAGAAGCTCTTCTACTTCAAAACCAGTTATGCGGTTTATTCGCAAAAGGCGGATTTACCCTCAGCAAGTGGTCTTCGACCGAACCAATGCTTCTTCCTGCCAAAGAACAACATAGCGAATCTGTAGCCATCAGAATCGACGACTCCACCAAAATATTAGGTCTACTTTGGCGCTCATCTAATGATTCCTTTTCCTATTCGGTCAAACCCCCTCATCCTTGTCCGGTCACTAAACGGCACATGCTGTCGTCAATATCGCGTATCTTTGACCCACTTGGACTGCTTGCTCCTGTAGTCTTCATCGCCAAGTCATTGCTCCAAGAGGTCTGGAAAGCGAAGACCGACTGGGACGAAGAACTCCCACACGATCTCGAAGTCGCCTGGATGGAACTTACAACCGATTGGCTAGTCCTGTCTTCTATCTCGATTCCACGATACGTCACTGAACCCCTAGCTGTTCGCCGCTTAGTTGGCTTCTGTGATGCATCATCCAAGGGATACAGCGCTGCCTTATACTTGCACTCCATGAGCTCAGATGGCGAAGTCAAGGTCTCGCTTGTTAAACGCAAAACCAAAGTATCTCCTTTAAAGTTCACATCAATGCCACAACAGTTGCACAAGGATGCCTCGATGAAAAAGGGGACAGATTATGTCCACATTTCACCTTTCTTCGATGAACAGGGGATCCTCAGGGTGGGCGGCAGATTGAAGAATTCACCCAGGAAGATTTCAACCCATCATCAAATCGGGAGACCTCGTGATCCTTGTGGAAAGAAGACCACTTCTAGGACAATGGCCCGTAAGACGAGTCACATTACCCTGGTCGCGACGGAATCATTCGCGTTGTGGATGTCCTAACCCCCACCGGCAAGACTTTAACTAGGGCAGTTACGTCCCTTGTTCCTTTATTTCACGCTGAAACGGAAGATCGTTCAGCTAGTTGAATATCCAAGTTTGGCTCTTTTGTTTTCGTTATTCTTCTTCATTATGGAATTTGTTTACTTTGACCTTATTTTAAACATTTTTGTTTTCTTTGGAAGTAGTTTCAATTTGTATTTGGTACACCTATTTAACGCCACATACATTAGAAGTTTTTTACCCTCATTATTGTATTTTTGTTTATGTACTCTTTTTCATTTATGTGTTATTTGTAGGTTGAACAAACTTGTACGTACCCTTGTAATATTTTCTATTTTTATTTTTTGTATTGTAAATTAGCTTAAACTAATTTAGGTGGGCGGTTTGTTCGCTTCACTCCGCTCATTATATGTAAGAAGTCTACCCCGTGAGGTGCTGCCACCTAGCGGTGTGCCCGGGAACTACTTGCCCGCGGCAGTACGAACTGCACGCAAAGACAAGTTCGGAAGATATAGTCGCCTAGTCACCAAGCAGACAAAGTGTGGAGCATCTAAGTTTTTTCTCTCCCCAAGTTTTACACACCAATGATGGAGGAGTAGACCTCTAAGCCACCCAGGCCGAGCGAAGGGAGCAGGAAATGGCGTTAGCCAGCCCACCAGGATTTGGAGAGCAACAAGAAAATGCAGCACATTACAGGGCTTATACATTATGCTTAAACACATAATCTTCAAGACACCAGGTACCTCTCTTAATTTATCATTTATGAAGATCCAGCAAAACCATTCAACAGTTCAACCATCAGCAGCAACTCATCATTTATCATAATCCAAAATTTAACTAACCCAATAACAATAAATATGTTCCTGCTTTTGGCTTTACACCCCCATCTAATTAATTATATTTTCCAAAATAAATCCTGATTTTAAATTTAACCTATGTACAAATCTCTGCAGTCCTTCACCACCAGTGGTCTACTCTAAACCATATAAAAAATGGTAGAGTGACCACAATCGCAAACAATTACGTTCACTTATGTATGAGCACAACTCGCACGTACTGCACCATATTGGCGCGTTTCCTTATCAACATAATCCGGAAGAATATTTTACAACATTATATTACATTGAGAGAAGATTGTTGAGATTGCGAAGGTTGTTTTGGCGGGGTTCAGTCGTGTGGTATCTTAACAAAACTACATTTTTAATAAGGAAATAATCTTTATCCTTAGCCTTCATCAGGGCTGTAAATAACGATGATCCGACTTCATACCAATTAATATATAATACATGAGTAAAAGGAAAACGTTATACATAGATTAAAAGTAAATGATGATTCATATGTTACTCCTGTCCTCCCCCAGAAGGCCATTATACTCCTTACATACCTGTACAACTCAATCCTTAGAACAACCCATTTCCCGAACCCCTGAAAACTCTCAGTTATTATTGTTAGTCCCAAACCTTTCAAACCTCCCGATTGTCCTTCTTCCTATCGTCCAATCAGCCTCCTACCATTAATGTCCAAAATATTTGAAAAACTCCTTTACAGAAGAATCCTTCCTATCATAGAATCCTCGAAGAAAATCCCCAACCACTAATTTGGTTTCCGCTTCCAGCATTCCACCAAACAACAGTGTTTACGAGTTGTAGACTCAATATCCTCCTCGCTTGAATGTAAGAGTTTTTGCACGAGTGCCTTTCTCGACATTGCTCAAGCATTTGATCGGGTTTGGCACCCGGGATTACTTTACAAAGTAAAGCTTATACTTCCACACACCTATTTCCTTATCCTCAAATCCTACCTGTCAAACATATCCTTCCAAGTCAAACACAACTCTCTCCCCGACCTGCCCCATAAATGCTGGAGTCCCTCAAGGGAGTATTATTGGTCCTCTCTTTTCATTCTTTACACTGCAGGTATTCCTACACACCCCCAAACCCTACTAACAACCTACGCAGATACTGCCATCCTATCAACTTCCCCTGATCCTTCAGTTGCATCCCCACACCTGCAGGAACACCTCTCCACTATTCAACATTGGAGTGAAAGATGGATAATAAAAATCAATCCGGAAAAATGTAAACAGGTAACATTCACTCTAAACCGGAGATCATGTCCTACAGTCTACTTCAAAAACACCCCTCTATCAACATCCAGCAAGGTTCGATATCTAGGATTATACCTTGACAGCCGGCTGACATGGAACCCTCACACGAGACTGAAAAGAAGAGAACTGAACAAACGATACGGACTACTTAGACGACTCCTTGGACCTTCATCTGAACTATCGACACAGAACAAAATTACGATATATAAAACAATCAATCGACCAATATGGACATACGGACTTGAACTCTGGGGATCTGCAAAACCATCCAACATCAACAGAATTCCAGTCAAAAGTCCTCCGTAAAATTGTAAATGCCCCTTTCTATGTATCCAACAAAACCCTACACAATGACCTGAACATCCCATTTGTCCTTGACCTCGCTAACACCCGTTTCCAGACGTTCCACTCCAAATTCTCTTACCATCCTAATCTTGAAGGTCAATCCTTATCTTCCCAATCCCATCCAGACAATCCTCCCAGGCGGCTTAAGAGACAGTGGCCCCGAGACAATTTACTTGCCAGATCTTTTCATGATCATTAAAATATTTATTGAGACACCTCTGGAAGTTCCAACAATGGTTGGCATCTTCCAAATTTTGTATTTTTTTTTATTTTACTTTACTTTTGCCAGTTTTGTCAACTTATACATAAAATATCTGCATCAATATACTTGATCATTGTACAGTTAACCTGTACAGATTTCAAATAAATAAATAAAATAAAAAAATGTTACTCCTGTATGAGATTAAATTATAGGAAGATGGATACAAATTTAAAACTTTAAGTATGAGTAACATAAAACTAGGTACTGGATGAATAAATTCAACATGGCAAGTGGTGCCAGACGGAAAAAAAAACGATTTTCGAATGCACTGATTTTGATTATCTAGTATGTGATCTCACACTATATTAGCTACAGGATCTGATGGTTTTTTCCTTTATTTCTGGCCCATTGGCAGAATAATGGAAGTTTGGCCAAATTACACACTTCTCTAAATGAGGGGTATATAATTGTAAAGCAGGTGGGAAAAAATGATCAATTTGTCCCCTACTCTAGATGGTCAAATAAAATAAAACACTTTATAAAAAAAAACACATTATAAAAACAATACTTTACAACGCTGTTAGTTACGAATTATAAGTATAAGTACAGAAAACAGCCTGTGATTACAACACAGCACATTAACATTTCAATCTAGACGTGTTAAAGTATATTTTAGAACAAAAATCATCTGCCTATCCGATCATAACAAGCCAAAGAAAGGAAAGGAGTAGTTGTTTGTTGCACTATCTTCTTTACCCAATTAACTCTAGGTTCTAAAGTTGTTTTGCCATGATCTCTCATGAGTCAAAATTAAATACCGCGATTTGTGTGATTGCTTGTGAAATAGTAGTCGAATGAGACCGTCCCTAGGTTTCTATCGCGAGATATTGAATGTTTTCCGGTTTTTTGTAATTCTTTCCCCCACTGTTTTGCGTACCAAAGAGAAGTAGACGAAGAACTATGTCTCACGGATGTGCAATCATTTCTGAATCTGGTGATCGGGGTTAGGGTAGAGACAAAAAGGGAGAGGAATTGTTTTGACCACCCATAAGCGGTAAGTGGTCGATGATTTAAGGGGATGCGTAAAGAGGAGTCATAAAAGCGAAGGGTTAATAAATGACAGGCAGGTATGAAAGGTTTTATTTTCGTTGAGGGGTTGTGAATTTCAAACAGGATGTTTTTACTATATGAAAAATGTTTCGAACAGATTGATCATAATATTTTTTTGTTGTCGATTTTATCATTGACCGGTTTAGTTGTTATTCAATTAATCATCAAATCGATTGATTGATGTTGGGTTGTCTTTAATGTTGACATGATAAGTGAGATTCCATTTTTTTAAACAATCTCTAACAATTTTGGAAATTTAAAAAAATGTTTTTTCTAAAAGAGACGTCATAATCTTCACAAAAAACGCTCAAATATACAAAGCAAACTCTAACTTGTAAACCACAGCATTCCATTTACAGAGCTCAGAAATTATTAAGTAGAAACCTTAGATAGAGGCCTAACATTCACGAAACACAATAACAATAAAACAGAGGCCGCTAAAAACTACAAAAGTGTTATCTGCCCAGTCCTTTATTATGCCTGTCCAGTATGGAGCTGCACATCGACTACCTACTACAAAAAATTACTAATTATACAAAACTGCTTCTTCCGAATTCCAATTATCCAAGATGCTCAAAGATCACAGAAAAATATAAAGAACTAGAAATGGCCACAATAACACTTACTGACAAATTTTTTGAACAACTAACACATTCATCCACACATAGCAAACATAGGTAACTACGAAAAAACATCACTAACTAGATACGTACACAGACGAACAAAACACATATTCCTTGACTGATAAGCTGAAATTTAATTGAACCTTGTACTATCAATGTTTTGGGTCTTTAAATATTTAAAAAAAAAATAAAAACCAAGAAATTCTTATAAAAAAGAAGGAACATGTTTCTGTTAACTGTAAAACATATATTATATGTAAAAAAATAAAATTAAAAAAAACTAATAACATTACTACATAACGGCCACGGAGGGTCGACCTTTCTCGTGAGCTCATTCGGATTTTGTCATATGGTCCACGTAATAAGCTGGGTTTCCTCCCAATAGGGAGGGAGGAACATGCTAAAAGAAAAGATTTTCTTAGGATTTGCTAGTGAAAGTAAATTTATTATTTGCAAATCTTTAAGAAAATAATTTTAAACAGAACTATACATATTTGCTTCGACAGTGTATACCAGCCACAGTGCATACAAAATTATTTAATTAATCACTCAAAACAAATATACACAATTCGAATCTTATATACTTTAATTAAACTAGTTAAGAAATGAAAATGCAAAACAACAACACTGACAAATAAATAAATAGCAGACAAAACAACATACTAAAACATGAATAAATATATAAAAATACATTTTTTTGATATTTGTATTTATTTATGAGCCCCCGCAACGAAGGCGATTCGCCTTATTAATAATTGAACTGATTATTAACCTTATAACAGCTAACTGTCGTGCGGGACGAGCATCACCACAGATGTGAAGGGGCTAGGTGTACTTACACCGTAACTGTGAGATAAGATTGCGTCACTTCCGGTCTTGGCGGCCCTCATCGTCCGTTCTATACAATTTTCTTTACATTTGTTTTTTTTTTTCTTGTTTTAAGGCATGTCAGCCACACGGGCGATTTATGCCTTGATTGGGGTGACAGATAGCGCCAGCACCACCGACAGGGCCCGACCAGGCGAGAGCACGCCCACCGATATCGCAGGCCCTTCTCTAGATGAGGGTTTACAGTATACTGCAGATATTACATCAAATGAGCTTGTGACCGAGGGTCTGTTCTGTGGGACCAGGCCGACCAGACCCTCCAAGCTCATGGACCCTTTGGTCCGAGGGCCCACGACACCATAAGACCCACCCCCACCCGACCGGCACCATGCCGGAGCAGGGTCACCCCCATCACCCCAATCAATAATAGTTAATGTTTAAATGAGGCTGATTCTATGGATTAATATGTTTTAGAATTAATTGTAATGAAATTGTTGCTATTTAATTCACATGTTTCAGCAAATATATTTCTAAAATGACATCATAAAATTTACTTTTAGATTTTTCTTTTGGTACTATTTTAACTATTTAAATTTTTGAAATTAATTGGGTATTTTTTAGAAAAAGTAATAATTTATCGACTTGAATGGGACTGTTACTTAAGATTTCCTCGAAATCTGACGAGAGCCGAAGTTCATCTCTTTGTTCTTTATAAATTCGACACTCAATCATGCATCACGTGCTTTCAGAAGACCTCGCGAACGAAAAAAAAAGATCCTAATGATTAAAAAAAGATGTACTAAATTATTTCTCTCTCTCTCTTTTTTATTTTTTTATTTGTGTGTGTACTGCGAATTATGATCGGTTTATTCTGTCCTGATGAACTCTGCGAAATGGAAGTCCTCAACAGATAACAGACTTAATTGCTTAATTTCAAGAGGAAAACAGAGTTAATGAAAAACTGTCTCTTTGAATACCATTTTCGAGTATGATCTTGAACATTTCGATGATTTTTTTTTTTTTTTTTTTTTTTTTGCAGTGCTTCTACATCTAGGCCATCGGCGCCGGGCTATCTATCAGGTTTCCTTAGTTGTCCACACACTTAAAAACTTTAAGGCACCAGGACCCGATTTTATCACCCCTTTAATCCTAGAACGCCTACCTAAAAAAAAGTCCGACTCGCAGGAACTGCAGCATCTTAGCGCGGTTCCGTTCATGTCCCTAGTGCCATTTGATAAGCTTAGAAAATAAATAAACTTATTTTTTTTTTATATATCTCGTGAAAATTGTCAAAATCCTGTCGAACATCTCGAATAAAAGTGATATTAAGGCGTCAGGGACACCGACAGTAGCTAAATTTTACACAGAAGCGGAAATTACAGAATCTGGCTCTCATTCTAAAGCAAAGCTCTATAAATCAATACAAAATATGCCTAATAAAGCCTTTCTAGAGGATACAGAAGCATGGGCGTATATGAGGGGGGCTGAGGGGGCTGCCGAAATTTTGAATTGACGATAAAAACTTCTCGTAAAACCCTTAAAAATAAATTAAATAAGATCACTTAGTTCATAAAACATATTTTATTTTACGTGTAATAGCGTTTTAGTTGCCTAAAACTATTCCAAGCTCTAAATATTTAGTATTCCATACCCTGGAAATGGTCTCAGCTCCCCCCGAAATTGTTTTTATATAAGCCCATGTACAGAAGGATCAAGAAGAAGTACACAAGGTTGAGTAGAATACCCTGCCTAATATAGCCTATATCGAATAATATGCCGAATAAAACCTATCTAGTAAATACACAAGGACAAATGAAAGTCTTGACGAACAACAAGTCAAGAAAAAAAACCTTATTTAACAAAATAAAAGAAAGTTTAGTTGCCCAACTACAATAGAATAATATACCTAATTAAGTCTATGGAGTAGACACAAATGGACCAAAAACAAGTCTTGTGGAATATTGTTTTTTTTTCTAATTAAATACTTTTTATCAATATTTAGTATATAACTTTGTTGAAAACTATTGATTGCTAATTGATGAATCGGTTTACAACTAAGTAGTCTTTATGAATATTTAGTATATAACCTTATGTTTGGATCTGAGTTTTTGGGGTGCTCTCCGCCTAGGCTTTGTATTTGTGTCGGCAGATACCTGGGGTATATTTACAGCTCTTGAGGATTAACTCTTAGCAGGTAAATTTCCTGCGGCCCCATTGTTTCTACGGGCATTGAACCGCCACATTCGCTCATAGTATCTAACCGTTGTGAAGTTTATTTTTTGGATTTAGGACTTAATATACATATGTAGACTAAATCATAGCAAGAAGTAATCCTCCGTCGTCGGTTCTTAACTATGTAGACTCGCTAATGTTATCCAATCTTAGATACATCGTATTTAAAATCCACACATCGTATGAAAAAACACGACATTTCATCAGAATCCCCTGCTGAATAAAACTTATATAGAATAATATGCAAAATAAAGCCTACCTAGTGGATAAAAATAGAGGAAAAAACCCGTTCGTGGTGGTAGAAAATCTTAAAAGTATTTCGCTCAGAAATCTCCGAAATATTGTCACTAATTTTACGTATCCTGTTTTATAGCCAAATAGATTTATATTCTATAATCAATAAGAAGAACCTACTAACAATAAAAAAACTATGGGTAACAGATGAAAATAGGGAATACCAAGAATAATTCTAAAGAACGAAATCAACACCAGTACTGTAATCTAGATATTCATACGGCATCTTCGAATTCTAACAAACAAAATATCGATTCTAATTATACGTATCCTGTTTTATTGACAAATACATTTGACTACTATAAGCAATTAAAAACACTAGGGAATATGTCAAAGAACTCGGAGTAGGAGCCTCGACATTTTTCAAGACATTTGAAGGAAATCGACAAATCCAAAACTGACATTTCATACGGTACAGCCTGATATATTTTTAACAATGAATTGTTTTTCTTATTTTAATTAATCTGTTTTATTGTCAAATACATTATCCAACTTTAAGCAATTAAAAAATAACAAGGAATAAAAACAAACAAAAAGAACCGTTCGAATAAACGAAATCAATTACTTCAAAGTTTAAGCACTTATTTCTCCGATTGACATAGCCTAATCAAAAATTGTTTCAGAATCTTTTTTGTAGAACATTTAGTAAGCTTTCGCATGGTAACCCTCCGTTTACCAATATTCCTAACCGTCTTCGAGATATTAGGGAATGTATATGAAGTTCCCAAAACATTTCATGTATGTTAATAAAATATTTTATTCTAATCCTTCCTTAGCTCCAAACGTAACCAACATTTTAACATATTAGTGTTGATGAAATTCAAACATGCAGAAAATGTTTCAACTGAATCCCATAATTTTAAGTATCAAAATCAAAGACAAAAAAAACAGTTCGAATAAGCGAAATCAATTACTTTAAAGTTTTAAGCACTTATTTCTCCGATTGACATCGCCTAATCAAAACTTTCATTAGAATCTTTTTTGTAGAGCATTTAGTGAGCTTTCTAATGGCATTCTTCTGTTTCCCAAATTCTCAACCTTTTTCGAGATATTAAGGAAAGTATACAAAGTTACCAAAACTTTTTTATGTCTGTTAATAAAATATTTTATTCTAACCCTTCCTTAACTCCAAACGCAACCAAAATTTCAACATATTAGTTTTAATGAAAGTAGAACATGCAGTAAATGTTTCAACTGAATCCCATGATTCTAAGTACCTAAACCAAAAACGGCATTCAAACATTATTTTTTCAGTTTTCTCGAAAACGGTTAAAGCTATCGCCTTGAAAATGGTTCCATTCGTTTTCCTAGCCCAAGAAGCCTATAAAAAGAGTACTTACAAGCGTATGAACTCAAAAACGTAAGCGTTACGATTTTTGTGCGCGAATTTCGCCCCAAACGCCATCTTCCAGTGGGCGGATTTTGCTGGTTAACGAACTTGACCTTTCAAATTGGACGACAGATTTTTGTACCAAATTTCATCAAAATCGGACCATCAGGGAAGCCAGAAATGAGCGAACAGACAAATATATATGTATATATATATATATATATATATATATTTATATATATATATATATTTATATATATATATATAAATATATACATATATATATATATATATATATATATATATATATATATATATATATATATATACAAATTTGAACCACCGTTATTTTCGGTCTCTAGGGGTTCTGAAAAGCGAAATTTTCTTGTCGTCACTTCCGGATTGTTTCATTGTATCAACCTTATAAGCGGGGTTCCTCCCTATGGGGGAGGGAGGAACCGCGCTAAAAGGTGACTTTTTTGTATGGTATTCCATTAGAAACGGCTGACTTTGCTGCCCGGTCTACTTCCTCATTTTCGGTTATGCCACAGTGACCAGGAATCCAAGAAAAGACAACTGAAACATTGCTTGCTCTGAGTGTTTCTAGGTGTTCCAAAATGTTGACAACTAGTGGATGGTCAGAAAGAGGGTTATTTATTGCTAGGAGTGCTGAGAGTGAATCGGTGAAGATTGATACGTGTCTTTCCTGAGGGATTATCATAGATAATGCTTTGTAAATAGCTAGAAGTTCAGCGGTAAATATGCTACTAATTGGATCTAATTGGAATTTATCTGATCTGATTTCACAATTGAATGCCGCTCCGACCCCGAAGTCATCTTTGGATCCGTCTGTGAATATATGATTTGATGGGGGAAGTGATTTTTTTAGTTTAATATACTCTTTCTGAAATATAATAGGAACAGTGTTTTTCTTAAGGAATTTTGTGAGAGACAAATTAACTTTGGGTTGGGGTAATTTCCATGGCTCTTTTGGTGGGCCAAGTTCTGGTAAAAGAGCTTTACTTCTTCTTGGGAATGATCTTTTGATGTTATTACTCTTCCTGTGAGGGTGAATAAGTTGAAAGTTAGGAGAAAAATAATAATTTAAAGGGTGATTAGGGGACGCAAGAACATTATAATAAAAGGAAACTGACAGGAACATTCGTCGATATTGAAACGGAGGTTCTCCTGCCTCAGCACACACGCTGATGACATTATGGTGCATTCCGGTCTAGTCCTGTTACATTTGTTTGAAAATAAATGTTTTTTCTCCATGTATGCCAATTTTCGATCATTCGAAATTGCCTGTATTTATTTTAGTTCTATTATGTAACTTGTAAAAAAACATTTTTGGCTGAGATGATATAATAAAAAAAGGCACGAGATTATAACATTCTCTGTTATAGAGGAACTGTCGATTACATAGATTGATAACGAAGATAACAAATTGATTTCCCAAAACAGAGAACGTCAATTTCCAAGAGTTCTATTCTTCAATTTCTCTAGAAATTAAATAATTAGGATTAAATTAAATAGTATAAGAAAGGGTTTGGGGGCTTTGGGGGACATGGTTGTGGATAGTGTAGGGCCCTGTCCAAACACTCCACGACATCTGGGCAATCGATTTCCTTGGGGATTCCACTCCTCCCAATCCTATCTCCAGCTTCTTTTATCCAGCCTTGCTTAATTGAAGTGCGAAAGAACCCGTTTATCGCTCCACCCTTACTTCTTATCGAAATTCCTTCGGTCCTTTGCTACCAAGTATCTCATCTCCAATTGGAGGCAACCCTCCGCCTTTATGAGACCGTCTTAATTTCAGCCGGGAACGGCTATACTCCGAATCGCATTCCACGCCCGATCTTCTAACTACTCCCCACTGCATTTAAGAAGTTATTTCATAACGGCAGACGATTTCCATTTCCCCTTCTACAAATTCAGGGAGAGCGCAATGGAACAGCACTAACCTCTTCGATTAAGCAACTCCAGTTGAATCCACGTTAAGCAATTGAACTCAATTTCATTATGCAGTCCGGTTTCCATTAGCATGTAGCGAGTTTAGTCGTGGCGAGGAAACCTGTTAATGTTGTCGACTCTATGGCACGGATCCGGAGTTGAGAAATATCTACGGTATAGCAACTATACATTTTTTATTACATATATTTTTTTTTTAAATATCTGGGGCAAAAAGCCTCATGGTCGTCAGCACCATGTAAACATTACACACGATTTTTTTTCTGTTTATTCATTCATTCATTGGTTTCCTTTATACAAAAAAAATTATTAAAAGAAATCATTAAGTAATAATTAAAGAAATATAATTATATACATATCACAAGCGTAAAGGAAATAAGAATATTTAGAAAAAAAAAAATTTTCTCCCCGTGGTCTAGTAGCTAACGCCTTAGGTTCATATGCGGGAGATGGTGGGTTCGATTCCCACCGGCGCACAGTGTAACGAGTGTATGGGGTAAAAATTCAAAAATCGTATTTTTGTCTAGATAAGGTTTATTATTTTTTCTGTTATTAAGTTTTCACTAAAAAAATAATTTACTGTGGTATAAAATGTATATGAATACTAATATACGATGCTTACGAACTTCTAAAAAATATATGCAGAACTATTACTAATAAAAAAACTTATTAAAAAAAAAACAAATACTAACATATTTATTTACAATTGAGTATGATAAAACGTTTTCTTCAATTTTTTGTACTCGGTTTAGGAGCTAACCTTTCTTAAAGTTGACAAATATGGATCTGATGAAAGAAGGAGCATTTTTAATTAATCCATATCTGTATCAATACAAAAAGTTTTCCTCGTATTGTGTACTCTGAGATACCTTTTCGTCGGCCCTTCGATGCTTCTTCTAATCTTCAGGTATAGATCTTCACCAACATAGTCTCACCAATTAATTCAGTTAATTTGGGCATATTTATTGATTTACCACAAAAAACCAGTTTCAAAATGGTGTCGAAATCGAATATTAATGTTATCTCCAGTCCAGTTATTTCGCTACTTAATTTTAAATCACCAAAAAATATCCGGGCGGTTTTACGGTCTTTAGTAGAACCAAAGAAAGCTTTGGTGTAACGATTAATAAGACCATTTTCTCTTTGGAAAGTCCTTAGAAGTAAGCTTAGCGGAAAACTCCATTTTGCCCTAAGATTTCGTCGTTACTATGTCCGAAACTCGTCTCTATTTTGTGGAGTATGATGCTCCCACGAAACGTACTTGCGGTCTCCCACGAGGAGGACTTGCTTGCTTATTATCACATCTACATATTTCAAAGTCGCTGGGAAGATTAATGTTTTACTCAACCAATCTTCGTATATTGTTTAGAATTTTCCTGAAAACCTGTAACAGCGAGCCCAATTTTGTTGAATATCCAGGAAAAACAACCGTACAAATTTTCTTATATTCTCCTTAACTTTATCTGAACATATAAATAAATGATATTCTTCCACGATTCTATCAAACAAAGCATCGTATCTGGTGTTTGGTTCATTACTGTGCCAGACTTCATACAGTTGTTCATTGGTTATGAATACTATAACTACAAAATCTCTGTAAGAAGCAGCCAAAAGCAGGTAAACTAGGTATCAAAATAATCGTGAAGCAATGTACTGTTTATGGTTTAAGTATGGAAAAACCGCTATTTTACGTTTTTAGACAATTACTTTCATAGTTGAAAAAATGATAATAATTTCTTACAAAATCAAAGCATTAGAACTTTCCCATTTTTGCACTGTTGGCCAAGATTAGTGAATCAACGAGTCACTTAAGACTGACACTTGAACAAGTTAAAAGTAGAATGAAAAAGTTCCAGTAATAAGATTGGAACAGCCAAAGTAAATATTTACTAATCGAACCAGTTTTAATATTTGTATTTGTATTAACAATTCAAATGAATCCTTAGCTTTTAGCTTTTGTTTTTATATTCTAATTTTGATGTTTTCTTTCTGTTCTAAGATTCTAATTTTAATATTAACCTACAAAAAGTTTTTTTTCAAACATTATTTTTCTTATTTTTGAACACTGCTCGTGACACTGTGCGGCGGCAGGAATTCCTCACTGCGCGTGAGACACCCTTTCTAAACATCTAGTGCGCAGTGAGGAAATCCTCACTGCGCCCTAGATGTTGATGCGCCGTAAAAAAGAAACAGAAATAAAATTAGGTAAAAGAGTCTAAAAACTATGAGTTAACAATGAATAAAAAAGAGGTTATACAAATTATCACAGAAATAATTCCTACATACAAATTAAAGAAATAAAATCATGTGTCTATATTACAAGCTTTGAAAAATTAACCAATATTTGGATAAAAACTAAACCTGACAACTAAAAGTTACCAATAAATGAAACAAAAGGAAACACAAATTGTCACAGAAATTCGTACTAAAAATAAAATTATATGTACATATCACACACATTGAGAAATTAACAATTTTTGGATAAAATAAATCTAACAAATAACGAAGTTAAGTTAACAATAAATAAAACGAAGATAGCAAAAATATCACAGAAAATACCAAGTCACTTAAATAAAAATTTGTGCACACATTAAAACATTTAATATAAATACCTAATTATTATATGGCCGTAAATCAATTGTTTTAAAATAACTCAAACAGGCTAGGATTCAAACTTAGTATTGTGGGATGTTGCCAATTACGTACCGGGCTTCCTACAATAGCTCGACAAATTAATCCATTTAATGGGGCCAAAGCTTCAAAGAGAGACATGACGTCATGTTCATGTACATTCGAACATTGTTATTGCCATATGAGATGTACCTAATTGCGTTGTTATATAAGGCTCTCCCAAATAGGAACACCTTCTGTTACTCGATGTTCAAATCGTTATTTTTGAAATTCTGTGTACTAAACAGTGGTTTAATAAATTGAAGCAGCCCTATTAGAAGTTCCTATCAAATTATGCCATCTATCCGAAGCATTAGCTCCATTGGACGAATTGCCTTTTCAACTGTGATAATATCGCCATTCGGTAATTGGAAAGAAGGCGAGTTTAAAATGTAAGGGATCTGAATTCGAATCCAAACCAAGCGAGTTAATTGTTTCTAAAAATAAAGGTTTAATGTAAGCCACTGGCGACGTTTACGATCCTGTGTATTACGGGATCATTCAATATCACTGGTGGACAAAAATGAACTTTTTTTCTTTCACAATAACTAATATAACATTTTCCAGGAATTATGGGGGAGCAATATTTTATTTATGGAGACATCGTGCTCCAAAAATCAACCGTAAAAAAATTGTATATTCCAAAGTAGACGTTTCGTAAAAATAACCCCTTATTCTGACTTAAAAAAAGAAAGTAAAAATGTCCACTTTAGATGTAAGTTACAAGGATACAGTAAATTAGGGGAAAGAATAAAATTACCTAAATGTTTATAATTAATAATGAAAACGTTCACTAAAAAACAGTGTGTATTGAGATTATATATTTCAGAAAATTTTATTAAAATACAAACGGAAAAAACATGTTAATTTAGCAATTGATTAGATATATGACCTTTCTGGGTATTGCTCTTGGGTATTGAGTATCCAGGTGCGATAATTACGTATCTATTACAGGTATGTAATGACACCCTATGATGCCAAGAACATCTCAAATCTACAAGTCTTCTGTTTTTGAATTTGAATCACAAATATATTTATGACCAAGAGGTTCTAATACGTTGACATTTTTCATCTGCACATCCGGATTCGTCCTTTCTTTTACAATATAAATTGATTTCTTTATAATTCATCACATTTTGTCTGTTAATAAATTTGCTGATATGATGTCATATGAGACAATATGAGGGTTCTGTGCTCAAGGCCTCCCAATTTCATCTTCGATTAACGTCAGAAGGACGCTCAGATGACGTTGAAAGGGACTATCCAAGCTCCCTTCTGCTCCGATTGCTTCCTAGGATCGATATCATAAGCTTGTTTCACTCGTACGGATAGAGAGAGAAAACGCGCTGAAAATGTAGTCAATCTATCTAAAAGTAATTGGCTCCGATATTGATCCCCACAGATTGTAAATTCACTGAAAAATTGGATAAGGATCACGGAATTTAGTAAAAATCCATATGTAACGCCAAGGCTGTCTCTTGCATTACTTCTATAGATAATTGATTTCATGAAAGTTTCCCATTTATAAACTGCTTTGTAAGAAATTTCTTTGAAAAATTAGTTAGACACTTGCCCTGATTAAAACTTTCTTATTTGTTGGAATAAACCTTTTGAGCGTTGGCCAATCTTTCTTTTCTTTATTCGCTTGCTCTGCTGTCTTATTTCTTCTAAATTGCTCTGCTGTCTTATTTCTTCTATCTTCAAGCTCTTTTATTAAATCATTTTCTTTAAATAATAACTATGAGTTCTTTCATACTTTGAAAATGAGTAATTCCTGAATGGCTGAAAGTCTCACTTAAATAATACAAATTTGAGGAAATAGAAAATTAGATATGTCTGACAGACTTATTAGTAGAAACGATGGTCAGGAGATATGACCTTTTTTTTTTTTTATTACGTTCCCTCCATAAGCATAACATAAACAAACAACGTAAAGGAAGTGCCAATTTGTATTTAAAAAACATTATAACGTTAGGATTTTTTGAGAGGAGATCGTTGACCGTTCGTGATGCGAACGAATAATTTTAACATTTTCACACGAGATGGTACATAGATCACACTGTTAATGTTCTGTTACTTGCTTGTACACTATTAAATTAAGCTAGTACAAAATATACATCTCTCCGCAGCGAATAATAATGGTAAAGTCCTTTTTACGTAAAATAATCGCTTGACTAATTGGAACCTTCATTTTATTAGGCTCTGCACAAATACGGCCGAGTACGGCGATGAAATTTATAGGATAGCATTTGCAATGTATTTTAGGTTAATTTTAGGTAAACTAAGCGGAGACCATAGCTAAATACTGCCGTTTTGCAGTTATCAATGGTTGTTAATTTATTCGATTCAAAATACATTTGGAATTACACATCTCTCCATCCATTGAGTAAAGTATGAGTTAAATTGTAAGTATTCCTTCTGTTTTTCAGTTTTTTTCTTATATGAAACCGTTTATCTTCCAAGATAATTATTCTATCGAATTGGTAGTGGTCTCATTCGACTAGAAATAACCAATACAGAAAGATTCAAGTGTCTACAGGTTTTTCCCAAAATCGGGCGTATAGCACCACTGTGTACCGCTGTCTAACCTTGAAGATGAACTGTTGCCAAGACAACAACTAAAGCATCGAATAACATAGAAATACGCTCAAAAGGAGAAGTTCGTGTATTTAATTAAATTGTTTCTATAAACTCATCGTGGTTTACATTTCTCTTCATGAGAATATCGTGTGTGCTCAAGTTAGAGGGATTCAGCATTGTGAAATGTTGTACCTCTTTGGCTTACGTATTATATTTCAGCTCTGCGAAGTTAATAACCACACAATGAAAGACGGTAAATTAAGTTCAGTTATTTTAAGGAATTATTTGCTTCTCGAGTAGTTTCATGATTCTATAGCCAACAATCCAGCCAAACCAATGAGTGTTTCTTCATTTATAAAACATAATATTACGTTTAAAAATTTACATTCTATGAAAAACAAATGCATTGATATTTTGGAAAAAATTCTAACACACTTCACAATACAATATTTCTAGCAATATTATAAAAAAATAGCAAAACATTTTATTTGGGCTTAAGAATTTGTTTTCCTTTTCTTTAAGAAATTGCCTTGTTAGAAAAAACTATTCAAACTAAATTAAAATATTTATTTTCATGAGAAAAAAAATCGTGAAAATAATGTTGCGTTTGCGCAACTTTTGGACGAAATGGGTTAAGGACTGATTTATTTCAAAATTATAAACAATTAATTTTTATCTTTATTCCAAAAAAATATGAAAACACATTAAAAAGAAAGAAGAATGAACTTTTCGGTAGATTAAACTCTAAAGTCAATTTTCTCAAAACTATGTTTCTAAAATTTGGCAATCGCTTTCAACATTCACCCAGTCAACTTCAAATTTTAACTGCAGATTGCTAATGACGTTTGCTAGTCATTCATTGAATTATTACTGGTAATTGACAAGATATAGTCGGCCGTTCGGATATAAAAATTAATTTTATTAACCCATTCACTGCTACTCCCGTTCTGGTGAGGGCTGGCAAAGAAGCTCTCCCCCACGCTGCTCCCGCACTGTTGCGGGCAAACAAATATGCTATTTTTATCATGAAACTACATTCTCGCACTTCCGAAGAGCTTTTTCCTGTTATTTTAGCAGTTTCCGTAGTTCACTACTAGATAATATGTTATGTCTATCGTGCTCCCGTTCTTCCGGTAGGACTAAGCTCACCCAAGGAAACAAATCAAATATGAAATCAGCTCAGCGTGAGGCGTGCACCAATGACGAAATGCATTCCGCATGACCCGTACAACGGCCATGTATTGATGGTAGTGGTCAAAACGTTAAACTCATGACTCAAGTCTGACACTCAATCCTACATTAGACAAATTCTAACAAACATATTCTTAAAATACATTATTCTTAAAAACATATTTTATTTACCAAATTATTAATTGTGTTTCTAATAATTTTCTTTTCATTTTAGGTAAGTTTACATCGGACTGGTCAATTCAAATACTTGTACGTTATTACGTGAGTAAATCATCTTCATTGGATTTATGTTATTCAATGAAATTTCAATTTACTAAAAGATCAAACTAAAGAAAGGAAACTATTCAATGAGTATATGCAGTTAAAATCTATCAGTCTGATATTTTATTTATTTAGATATATATTATTCTAGGTTAATTATAATGGGCGTTAAAATTTAAATAAATGCATTTTACTAATTCGGATAAACTAGGTGTTTCAAAGTTAATATTGAAATTTTAAAGCTCAATAACATTTATTTTTATTTATTTATTTATTTATTTATTTATTAAAAGTTTCGCAGTTTTTAGCGATATACTCTATAACAATAAATGATGATTACATAAATGATGATAACAGTGATTACAATAAATGGTGATTTAACAATAAATGGAGATATGATGATTTGACAATAAATGGAGATATGATGATTTGACAATAAATGATGATTACATGATTACAGAATTCATACACATATATACATATGCTTATATTATTGCACTATATCTATGTTAATTGTTTATATTTACATTATACATACATTATACATTATTAATATCTATAGACTTATAGCGTTCATTAATATATCTATATAATTTTTTTTATTCATTAATATTCTTATTAATACATTATTCCTTATTATTATATATATACTTATATTACACATTATTATTAGTATTACATTATTCCTTATTATATATATATATATATATATATATACTTTTATTACACACTATTATTATTACATTATTCCTTATCATTATCTATATACTTATATTGCTTATCATTATATTATACATACATTATACTTATCATTATCTATACATTATACTTATCATTATCGATACATTATACTTATCATTATCTATATACTTATATTATTTCATTATTCCTTTTCATTATCTATATACTTATATTACACATTATTACTACATTGCTTGTTATTATTGTTATTGTTTTTCGCTACAGAGTAATTCACCAATTAATATGTATTTAATGCTGCAATTTGTTCATAGCAAACAGTTTAGTTTGTGTCTGTATTGTTTATGTTCAGATTTAGTTAATGCTTGAAAATAGATTGGTGTAATGTTATCCTCAAAGATAGATATATCCGCTTTTCAGATTACCTGTATAGATAATGTTAGACAGATACGTAAGTAGAGGGCCTTATTATGTGACGTAATGTCAAAGTTTGTTAAATATATTATTGTTTGAGTAACTCAAACAGTTTTGTTTGTTAGCACCACAAGTATACCTAGGGTAGTCAGGAGACACAGGTTTTGGTCAAGTTTTTTGTCGTTTGTTAAACAGGTTGAGCTCCAAACTGGACAAGCATATAACAATAAGGGGCGAAAAATCATTTTATATAGAATTGTTTTAATTTTAGGGGTTAATTTAGATTTTTTATTAAAATAGGGGAACATAGAATATATTGATTTCATACAGCTATCCCAATTCTGGGTTATGTGCTCGGTGAAGGTGAGACATCTATCTAGAGTTAGTCCTAAATATCTATCTAGAGCATACCCTAAATATATATTTTTTCCATGGTGTGCCCCATGGAATTACAATTTTTTTGAATTTTAATATTAATTTCTTGGCGCGGTCTTCTTTTTGTAAATAGAACTGCCGGTTTTTGTTGCGGTTTATTTTTAATTTTCAATTACAATAAAATGTATAGATGTTTTAAAACTGCATTTCAATCTGTTTACTATTGTGTCAAGTCTGAAGGAACTTGTGTATAAGGCAGTATCATTGGCAAATAGTGAAATGCTAGTGTGTGTGAATGTTGGCGGATCATTAATATACAAATTAAATACGATTGGCCTTAAACCATTGCCTTGAAATTTGTTTTAGACACCCTGTATAAAAGTCCAATTTTCAGTTTTAATTATAAGAGTTAACATTTTCATTAGAGCCCTGAAAGTGAAACAATTGTTGTCAGTCGAGTGGAGCCCCATTCTGGCTAGGTTTAAGATTGGCAAAGAGATCTATTTTCAGAGAGGAATATTAGGGACTTGGGACTGGGCTGACTTCAAAGTAGCTTCTGTTCCTATTAGGTCGCTGTTGAGGACTGACCAGCCTGTCTCGCCCTCCAATATCCGATCCCACAAAGAGCTAAATTTCAATCTAGTTCAGGACTTCACTTGTCCAATATCTCCATAAGCTCTCTCTCGCCTGGTCACAACAAGGCAATTTCCACCCTTGGATTGCTTCACAATGGCATATTTCAAAACTTAAAAACGTCCGTCAGAGAAAATTGTACTCCATTGTAAAGAGAATCGAGGAGCGAGGAGCTTTTCTTTTAATAATTAATAGAGCCCGGAAGTTAGGCATTTATTTCTGGTTAAAATAGACAGGCAAAAAGGCCCCTGAAATACTGAAAGTAGGTAGTACTGTAATTAAAATAGGCATTTATTAGGAGTGAAGGCACAGAGGAATCTCACTCATTATTAATGAAAATATTTATTTTAAATATTCATTCATTTCTTCATTACCAATTTATCACATAATTAGAGTACTTACTCTTACTTTACCTTGTTACAAGCAACAACAAGATGCTTTTTCAAAGTATCAAGTGTCATAGACCTTCTCAGAAAAAAAATGTTTTCCATCGTGGAAAAACTTCCTCTGCATTATCTTATCATTTCTAAATCCGGAATACCAGGTAGTTACGCATTGTCACAGCAAAATGGGTGCGAGGATGGAGACGTACTTCCCTCATCCTCTCTTTTTCCTGCTATTCATTATGCTTGTGCATTCCTTCTGCTAAGGAAGGTTCCCTTATTTACTGAGGTTCAATCCATGTTTGGAAAATAAGCTTTCGAATAGATATTTGTGACGGCAATATGTAATTTAATTTATGCAACCTTTTTTGTCTTCGATGAACGGAAATTCATTATGTGCATTTAAAAATGTTTAAATCGCAGAAAAAAATTGCATTACGACCAAAAAAGGCAAAAAAAGGCTTTAAATCTGAAAATAGGCAACGGAAGCCAAAATAGGCAAAAAAGGCAAAATAAAAATTGTTTCTACACTTCCTAAATTCACGTAAACATATTTATTTCTATCTGATTCTTCAATATATCCAGTAAGATAAAGGCATTTTGCCTAACTTCCGGGCTCTAATAATTAGATATAACTTTAGGTTCTGAAAAAATAAGATGAAAGTTTAAAAACTAATTATCTAATAACAATTTATTTAGATAACACTTATGCCCTGGTTTCATATTATACCTTAGATTATCTAAAATTGCGGGGGGGGGGGGCATATTTCTAGTTCTAAGAAATTCAGGAACTTGGAAGAGAAAGGGCGAATCACAAAATCCAGATGTTGGGAAATCGAAGTCAACGTTCTGAAAGTGCTTCAGGATAACAGAGGCTAATGTTTATTCTATGGAATGCTGATTTATAAATCTGATTAAAAAATTATTCAATTGAAATACAATGTTTTAATTTTTACGAGTGATTTATGGGTAAAAAATGCTAGGAGGAGAGTTTCAGACCCGAGATTCGCCGTTAAAATCGGACATTGAATTTTTCATAGATAATAGTGCTATTTAGTTTAACTTGAAACTGTGAGAGAACTATAGGCGAACCAGAGAAACAAGGCGAAGCGTCGTGTTACCTACATCGTCGATTTTTTCAGGTTCCCCTTTCTCTTCCAAGGTCCTGAATTGATTTACGCAATATTTATTTCTTTGTATTGTGAGAATTTTGGGTGTCTAGAACGAAAGGTCTGGTGCTTTCTACTGTTGTTGGGTGATCAAAAAACAATTTACATAAAAGCTTGGAATGGATATAATGAATGCACCAGACGATTGGTGGCATTTAGGCCATTTATGTGTGTACAATTTTGCTTTTCTTGAGGGTTTTACTGCAGAAGATGCTCACATTCATTTAAGAGTGATATAAGATAACCAATGTAAATTTCCTACAACAAAAGCAAGACGTATGAAAAAAAAAAGTTACTATTTCAAGGTTTCAGCTATATCAGGGACAAGAATGGTATGAAAAAAGTCCGATTCGCAGGAACTGCGTCATCTTAGCGCGGTTCCGTTCTTATCTCTAGTGTTTATGAAGGCATAGAATAGAAAAAGTTATTACTTTGTTTAGATCAATAGCGAAACAGCTATCCAAATGAAATCTCAAACAAACCAGTCTTGAAAGGTCTTTGTTGATTTACAATCATACCTGTATGGGTCAGCTCTCCCATAAGTCGGGCAGAAAGGCCTCCGCTCAGAGGCATTTGGAAAGCCTTGGGATCTCTCTCTTTAAACGCTACATTTCTAACAATAAATTGATCTTCTTATTTTACTTAATCTGTTTTATTGTCAAATACATTATCTGACTATAAGCAATTTAAAAATAACAAGGAATAAAACAGACAAAAAGAAAAGTTCGAATAAGCGAAATCAATTACTTAAAAGTTTTAAGCACTTATTTCTCCGATTGACATCTCTTATTCAAAACTTTCTTTAAAACCATTCTTGTAGACCATTTAGTAAGCTTTCGAATGGTAACCTTTCGCTTCCCAAGATTTTCAACCGTTTTCGAGATATTAAGAAATTATACGAAGTTCCCAAAACTTTTTATTATTTCTGACAACAGAAAATTGGTCTCATTTTACCTATCCTGTTTTACACACACATACATTTTCCTTACAAATACAACATAAGAAATTACAAAAATAAAAAGCAATAAAAAACCAAGGGAAAGAGACAAAAATTACAAAAAGAACGACAAAAACCCGTTCATAAGAACAAAACAGACGTATTTGAAGTTTTAAGCACTTATTTCTCCGATTGACATAACCTAATCAAAAATAGTTTTAGAATCATTTTTGTAGAGAATTTAGTAAGCTTTCAAATAGTTTCAATCCACTTACCACGATTTCCCAACCGTGTTCGAGATATTAATGAAAGTATACGAAGTTTCCAAAACTTTTCATGTCTGTTCATAAAATATTTTATTCTAACCCTTCCTTAACTCCAAACGTAACATAACTTTCAACATACTAGTTTTAATGAAAGTAAAACATGCAGATAATGTTTCAACTGAATCCCGTTATTCTAAGTACCCAAACCAAAAACGGTATTCAAAAACTATTTTTGCAATTTTCTCAACAACGGTTAAAGCTATCGCCTTGAAAATGGTTTCATTCGTTTTCCTAGCCCAAGAAGCCTATAAAACGAGTACTTACAAGCTTATGAACTCAAAAACGTAAGCGTTACGATTTTTTCTGCGCGAATTTCGCCCCAAACGCCATCTTCCAGTGGGCGGATTTTGCTGGTTAACGAACTTGACCTTTCAAATTGGACGACAGATTTTTGTACCAAATTTCATCAAAATCGGACCATTCGTCTTCTATTTAGAGAGCGAACAGACAAATATATATATATATATATATATATATATATATATATATATATATATATATAAATATATACATATATCTATATATACAAATTTGAACCACCGTTATTTTCGGTTTCTAGGGGTTCTGAAACGCAAAATTTTCTAGTCGGCACTTCCGGATCGTTTCATTGTATCAACCTTATAAGCGGGGTTCCTCCCTATGGGGGAGGGAGGAACCGCGCTAAAACGCTAAGATAACGTGCCTCAAGAATGGTTCTAGAAATCTCTGTGACAATGAATTTATAAATGTTGGACTCCACCTGCAAGAGAAGACTAATCTCTAAAACATTTAAAAGCATTGTAAAAGACAATACTCCTTTTAATTCGTCTTATCTCTCCTTTGTTAATTAAAATATTCCTGTAAAACGCTGAGAGTTTAGAGCCCTGAAATAGAATAAAGATATTAGGAGAACCCGTAGAGCACAAGAGGTGAATGAAATTGCAGAAAATGTATACGATGACTTAAAAAGAGCTCCGCTACTGAGAAAATCCAAGAGGAAAATATCACAACCCTCCAACACCTTTATCATTTATCATACACACACAAACACACACAAAACTACATATTTATCCCATTGTATTAGCAGCATTTTAAATATTACAATAGATCTCATCTTCTTAAGGAATAAAAATATAAAATAAAATGTCTTAGTTTAAAATTATTCCCATAAACTATTTCACGGCGTTCACACTGATCTATAGAATTTAACTTTTTGTGTGACTTCCAATTGAAAAAAATATTTATATTCTGCTTTGAGGTTACTAAATCCCCAAAAAAACTAACGTTGAAAAAAAAAGGCCAAGTTCCAGGCCCCTCTCAAAACAGTTTGCTTATGAAACTTATGATATAGTATTGGGCCAAGTTTTAGGTGGTTAATACCTTGTCAAGAACCTAATAATACCCACTCACATATGTTTGCAATTCCAATTTGGCCAGTTTTCGGTAAATGTTCGCCACAATAACGATTGGATTTATTATAAAATGTCTGGCATTTAAAGATTCAGGTCCTTAGGGTAACTATTTAGGGTTATTATAAACTCTTTGTTGACTACAGCCGATCGGGCTTGTAACGAAAACTGGCCAAGTTGGAATGTAGACCAGTCAAATTACAGGATATTTTTTTCCCCAAATGACTTAATTATCCCCTCCAACAAAAGATAAAAATTACTGGGTTGGACAACAATCGTTAAGAGCCATATGTTTCGAAATAGTAGCCAGACGCCGGAGAAACAGTTTTTATCGCCTGTCCTCCCTCGCTCTATACAGACGATTAAGGTGGTTTCCGATAACATCGACCATATGTCACAATCCGGAAGTAGAAAATATCACTTTCCAGAACCCATAGATCACAAAAATCACCGTGGGCCATATACCATATATATTTATTTATATATATACATATATATATATATATATATATATATGATATATGGGGTATATAAACATATATATATATATATATATATATATATATATATATATAAAATTTGTTTTTCACTCTCTAGTAGCCTCAAAAATGTTCATTACAATTCGCATAAGAAAGCTTAGTTTCAATCAAAGGCAAGATTTGATAGCCCGGAGACTACACCCGAAAAAAAAATCGAGATCCTTACCGATTTGCGTATACAAGTTTTCAGGACACACTGAAAGTATGTGTATTGAGGTGGGGGGATCGAATAAAAATATATTCAAGGCGGTACCTGCATTTTCCAGAAAATTGGCTATGGTTAGAATCACAACGACGGATTAAGTTAAAACGTCATCCAAGCTAAGATACAAGTGGTTATGCGCTTGGGAAGTATTAGGAAAAAAAAATACTTTACCATGTGCAGGACTGAGATTTTCATATATTTTATTAAATACCTCGAGCTCAGTTGAGAAATCGTGGGAAGTAACCATTCTATTACTTACTGTATTCCCTACAAAAATATTTTATGATAATTTCGACAGGATGATATTATTCGTTAAAAACAGCGATTTTGTTGTTTTTGTGGCTTTCGATGAGATTTTGCCTCAGTTTTTTTCGGGATTGCTGGGTTTTAATTCTTTTTAACAGTAAAATAAAATTGCCAGAAAAACAAGTCAAGTAAAATGAGAAACGAGTTTGTATTATTTTGATTTTTTTCAAAAAGGTTAACCGAGCGGAAGTCGTAAAGTTGGGGTACGTTCAGTTTTCTGAGGATGGTGCCCTTTTAAGCATAATTAGCTTATCAATATTCTACGCAAAAATAGCGAGGAGCTTGAATTAAAAACATAAACTATCTCTAATCCAAGGTTTCCAAGTGACACTAGGGATAAAATGTTTTGGAAATTCAAAAAGATGATGCAGTTCCTCATTTCTGTCCACAGACCAATCTGCTCCACTAAGTTTTACGATCTCCCTCTGACAAATATTCCAAACAAATATTGTTTTTCTGAGTGTCTCTCTATCTGATATATCTGTTTGCATAATCAAGTTAATTATCTGTTCTTTTCCATTAATTTACCTTCGCTAAAATTTCACGATTTGTTGTGTTATCCTTTGATTTGCCTTTAGAATTTTAATCTTCCTTTGTTTTGTTTTTTTATGACTGAGTTTATGTCAGTGTATTCTTCTATTTCCATATAAGTTTCAAGAATTTTCTGTCCTTATTGGGCTTATTATTTTTTCTTCCTCTTTTTTGAATTCGATCTAGGTTTTTTTTCTATTGAGAAATAAGATTTCAGCTTAAGAAGGGCATTCTTGCTTGGTTAAAAAGTTTTAGTAAATGAGTTTTTCCGGCTAAGAGATTGATTTTCTTTTTTGGCGCACCGACACCTGGGCCATTAGAGCCGACATGGTGCAGCGTGTAATTTTCTCAACGAGCCGTGGGATGAGAAAATTCCTGCCGCTGGTGGGACGCAAACCCACCACCTCCCGCAAGAGAATATAATGTGTTAGCCACTAGACCACGGGGAGACTGTTGATTTCTTTATTATAAATAAAAAAAAAAAAAAAAAAAAAAAAAAAAAATCAGTCCCGTAACAGGCCACAAGGGCCCAGAGGGGCAGATACTGTAGAGGTATCTGATTCTTGACCATACGGCACACTAGGGAGATAGTGCCGACTATGCTCCGGCCGCCTGATTTTCCCCTTGGCTGCTTCGACTGCTAGAGACATTAGCACCCAAGGTACCCATTATTAATTAAATTAATTAAAGGCTGGGTGAGCCTAGGGACGATCTGGGACCCCAAATCCAACCCTCGAACGGCAGCACTAGAAGAAAAAATCTTTAGTGCGCGCTCGGGTTTTGCACCTGGTCCTCCAGTTCATTAGTCGAGTGCTCTACCACTGAGCTAACCTCGTCCCCCTTTATTATAAATATTTTATGTTAATCAGAAGACTGTCGTCACTTATTAAGAACGTTGATAATGTCTGTTTTCTGAATCGAAATCTGTAGACCATCTTTCTCGGCAATTTGTTTCTTCTTGATCTCAATTTGTTTTTCAGCGAATGCTAAACCGTGAAAATTGGTAGTCATTCTACCTAACATAATAGGTTAAAATAAATTTTGAGGGAAATATATTGTTTTACAAATGGTATTTTGTAATTTACAAAATCGTTTTTTGAATTATATTCTAAAATTATGGTTCTTCTTGCAATAACAATACAAGGAACTGTATTCCTTCAGGCACAACAATCTTGTCTGTGATGACTCTGGTAAGTCCGAATGCCCTAATTTTGACGAGATTTGGTAATAAAAGTATTATTTCCAAAAGAATCTCTAGTTCAATTTGTCTTTGATGGCTTCCGTAAATCAGAATGGTCTAATTTTGTCGGGATAAAAAAAAAATTGCAGAACATGCTCAAGTTTACATTGTCTTCGATGACTTCAGTAAGTCCGAATGGTCTAATTTTTAAAAGAAGCTCGAGTTCACCTTGTCTTCGATGACTTGAGTAAATCCGAATGGTCTAATTTCTAAAAGAATCTGAAGTTCACCTTGTCTTCGATGACTTCAGTAAATCCGAATGGTCTAATTTTCAAACCAAGCCAAGTTCATCTTGTCTTCGATGACTTCAGTAAATCCGAATGACCTAATTTTCAAACCAAGCTCAAGTTCACCTTGTCGTCGATGACTTCAGTAAATCCGAATGGTCTAATTTTCAAACCAAGCCAAGTTCATCTTGTCTTCGATGACTTCAGTAAATCCGAATGACCTAATTTTCAAACCAAGCTCAAGTTCACCTTGTCGTCGACGACTTCAGTAAATCCGAATGGTCTAATTTTCAAACCAAGCTCAAGTTCACCTTGTCTTCGATGACTTCAGTAAATCCGAATGGTCTAATTTTCAAACCAAGCTCAAGTTCACCTTGTCTTCGATTATTTCAGTAAATCCGAATGGTCTAATTTTCAAACCAAGCTCAAGTTCACCTTGTCTTCGTTTATTTCAGTAAATCCGAATGGTCTAATTTTGACGAGATTCGATTAAAAACTTAAAATGTCCAAAACAATCTAAAGTTCGTAAACAAGTAGGGTCTGTCCACCAGAATACGGCCAAATCGATTTAAACCAGATTCATGGCTGGAAAAACAGATTTGCACCTCATCGTCAATATTCACTTAAAGGCTGTAGGATTTAAATTTTGTAGGATTTTGCCCAAACACTTTAGTGAAGGCCCTCGTCAATAATGTTTTTCACCTTTAAGTCCGATAGGATATATGGGATGGGAACTTGCCTCTCTAAAAATTATTTCTATAGCAGCATATATTACTGTGCACATATTATAAATGTTGGATAAATGGTCTGGTTGATAGAGGTCCTATTGTAAGGTAGTTCAGGTAGGGAGACCAACCTATCCTCGAGGTATTTTCCTCATAGCTGTCAGACACAGGTCTACCCAGTCCATTCATTCTCGGCCTGCAGCCTACTATAAAAGATACTAGACTTTACCAGGATGCCTTTGTGCGGTTGAGCATTTGTAGTCCGTCACGTACAGCCGCTCACTCGTCAGCAGGATGAAAAAGAAACTAAACAAACACATTTTCTTTCCCAAAACATAATATTTTCTTCTTCCTCAGATGATTCCACAGTGCTAAAATTGTTTGGTTGGCTTTTTCAAAAATCCACTAACACTGTGGGATACAATTAAGGAAGAAAAAAAAATGTGGTTGCTCTGGTGAGCTCGGATAGAAGCAAAGGACAAAATATTGGTACAACCCAAACATATTGTAAAAATAATAATAATTAGCCTTACCTTCAGGGTATCCACCTCCAGGTATACGGCATTGAAATGTGAGAAGAAAGGAAACAGGGTTTATGAAGAGAATTGAGGGAATCATGGAAGTATCTCACCATTCGCCGGGTAGGTAGGCGTCCAGAAAGATCCAAAATAACAAACATTGGCCGGCTATAGGAATAATAATGCCAAGAACAACTTATAACGCCAAGGGAAGCGGAAAATAAACCATTAAAGCCACTGGCATACACGCACATAACGAGAGTAGCTTGCACATGGGCCGGCTATAGGTATAAGAAAGCCAAGAACAACGTATAACGGGGCCTCCCGAGGTCTAGTGGCTAGCGCCTTAGATTCATAAGCGGGAGATGGTGGGTTAAATTCCCACAGGCGCACAGTGGGACGAATGACCAATCTAGGTGGAAAAAATTCATGTTCGAAATTGGTGAAACTGTTGTATTTAGTGTAAAGGGAAGTAGTTCTTGGAACCGTATTCGAGGTTGTTTTGATTTTAGCAGGCGAATTACAAAGTAAACACAACGCTGTAAATAGTATTTGATTCGACGGGTTACATTTGGTTTAAACTATTCAATCTTTCAATTGAGCTTCGTACATCATGGTACTGATATTTTTTTCATTTTTAGTTTTTTTTATTAGTGAATATATACTACTGTTATTCAAGCAAGTGATTCTCCAAATAATTAGTTTATAATTCGACCCATTATTATAATTTTTTTTAAATGCTTTAAAATAAGGCATTTTTAAAACTTAAAACGACTTTTGCTAAAAAGTACCTCAAAGTACGTCTGTGAAATTTATGGTACAGGTTACTTAGAAGGTATATGAGAGAAAATTGAAACATTTAGCTTCTTTCGTCTGCTTATGTGTTTTGTGGAAAATAAATTCCATTTCCGCGTAGGAAGCTATTTAGTATTTGGTGAAATTGTAAGGATGTAGATTCAATATATATTGCCATATTTGGAAACGTTTGAGATAGTAAATATTATTTCAACGTTTTCAGCTACATTAAAGACTCATTTAAAATAAAAAATGTCGAAAATGAAAATGAAATGGCACGAGGCTGGAAGATATCCGGACAGATTTATAATTGAAAATAATGATTGGCTAGACAGTATGTTCAAGTTCGAATACTTGTTTCAAGACATTTTGCCATTTACTTGTCTGTCGCTTTCCGTCGCTCTATTAAACGATTCGATGACTGCTGTGCCCGAGGAAAGTTAATTAAAGTCACACAGTACGAAAGAATTAGCATTCGCCATAGAAGAATCTGTTAGGAATTCGGTAAAGATTCGATGCTAAATCTTATCAGAGACATAGTTCAATCTCCCTCAGAATTTGCAACTCAAATGAAAATAATGATTTAGTGAAAGTAATCGTATGTGTCTTTTTTCTAATAAAGAGGCCCTTGCATTGATAATAGACTACAAATTAACAAAGCATACTTATATTAAAGCTCAAAAGCTAGCTCTAAGAAAAGGCCATTGTATTTACCAATCATCCGCCCCCCCCCCAAGAATCCAAACCCAAGGGTAATTGTCATACTTCATCGTGTGATATGTACGTTACTGAAACAGTCTAAACTATAAACGTCCAGAGCATTGTAAGCCTCACAACTCTTGTTTGAGACTTGTTTCAGCTCAAAAAGAAATTATTCAAAACCTTGTTGAGCTACTCAGATATCTATGAACGATCTTCCTCAGTTGTCTTCATTCAAAAAAGTCCGTCTCGAAAATTGCTTCAGAACAATTTTTTATAGCACATTTAGTATGGTTTCGAATAGTCGCCTTACACTTACCACTATTTTTCAACCGTTTTATGAAGACATACAAAAGTTATCATGCCTATTAAAAACATATTTCTTGCTCCAATACTTCCTTAACTCCAAATGTAACCAAACTTTAAATATCTTAGTTTAGATGAAATTAAAACATGTAGAAAATATCTCAATACATATATATATATATATATATATATATATATATATATATATATATATTATATCAACAGAGTTTTTAAATATATGCAAAGACCTGTTGATCAATAAAATTAAAATAAAAAATAAACTTTCGAACTGTTACATTTCACTTGCCACGATTTCCTAACCCTTTTTCGAGATATTAAGGAAAAAATACGAATTCATACGGGATCTGAGAACACCAAGATTCCGCAAAAATAAAATATTCTAATTATACGTATCCTGTTTTATTGGCAAATACATTTGCCAACTATAAGCAATTGCAAACAATAGGGAATATGCCAAAGAACTCGGATTAGGAGCCTCGACAGTTTCAAGACATTTGAAGGAAATCGGCAAATCCAAAACTGATATTTCATACGGTACAGCCTGATATATTTCTAACAATGAATTGTTTTTCTTATTTTAATTAATCTATTTTATTGACAAATACATTATCCAACTATAAGCAATAAAAAAATAGGAATAAAAACAGACAAAAAGAACCGTCCGAATAAACGAAATCAATTACTTCAAAGTTTAAGCACTTATTTCTCCGATTGACATCGCTTATTCAAAACTGTCTTTAGAACCTTTTTTGTAGACCATTTAGTAAGCTTTCGAATGGTAACCTTTCGCTTCCCAAGATTTTCAACCGTTTTCGAAATATTAATGAAAGTATACGAAGTTCCCAAAAGTTTCATTATTTCTAGCAACAGAAAATTGGTCTCATTCCATTGGAAAATTGGTTTTCCTATCCTGTTTTACAAACAAATACATTTTCCTAACATAAGAAATTACAAAAATAAAAAGCAATAAAAAACCAAGGGAAAGAGACAAAAATTACAAAAAGAACGACAAAAACCCGTTCATAAGAACAAAACAGACGTATTTGAAGTTTTAAGCACTTATCTCTCCGATTGACATAACCTAATCAAAAATAGTTTTAGAATCATTGCTGTAGAGAATTTAGTAAGCTTTCAAATAGTTTCTATCCACTTACCACGATTTCCCAACCGTGTTCGAGATATTAAGGAAAGTATACGAAGTTCCCAAAACTTTTCATGTCTGTTCATAAAATATTTTATTCTAACCCTTCCTTAACTCCAAACGAAACATAACTTTTAACATATTAGTTTTAATGAAAGTAGAACATGCAGATAATGTTTCAACTGAATCCCGTGATTCTAAGTACCCACACCAAAAACGGTATTCAAAAACTATTTTTCCAATTTTCTCGAAAACGGTTAAAGCTATCGCCTTGAAAATTGTCTCATTCGTTTTCCTAGCCCAAGAAGCCTATAAAAAGAGTACTTACAAGCTTATGAACTCAAAAACGTAAGCGTTACGATTTTTTCTGCGCGAATTTCGCCCCAAACGCCATCTTCCAGTGGGCGAATTTTGCTGGTTAACGAACTTGACTTTTGAAATTGGACGAGGGATTTTTGTACCGAATTTCATCAGAATCGGACCATCAGGGAAGCCAGAAATGAGCGAACAGACAAATATATATATATATATATATATATATATATATATATATATATATATAAATATATACATATAAATATATATATATATATATATATATACAAATTTGAACCACCGATATTTTCGGTCTCTAGGGGTTCTGAAACGCGAAATTTTCTTGTCGGCACTTCCGGATTGTTTCATTGTATCAACCTTATAAGCGGGGTTCCTCCCTATGGGGGAGGGAGGAACCTCGCTAAAAGATTCTCTTCGCCAGCAGAGGCAAGACTTCCTTCTTCAAAACTATTCAAAATTATTGGCATAAGAGTAGAAAGAAAAGCATTGATAGGGCTGGGACCAATGGTGAATTGGGAGGCAAAACAATAATAAGAAAAACAAAATAATAATTTAAAAAAAATTTTGTTTAAAAGACGGTTTATTTTATGTAAGAAGTATGGTAGGTATATATAATTAATTAATTTTTGTTTATTTATACTGTTATTTATATTAATAATCTATTATTGTATACACACATTGTAATCTGCACTATGAATTTAAAATATTTACAAATAAAATTGTTTCTTCATAAATTATAGAAACAATTTTTATCGCCAAGATTAGTTATTTCGACCGAATAAATTGACTAGGGATAAAAACGGAAGTTTGCTTAGAAGACGCTTATCCTGCAAGTCGGACTTTTTGCGCGCTTCCTCCCTTCCTCTATAGGGAGGAAACCCGCTTATCAGGTCGTTTCACTTTCAAACTAACTAAACCCTATAGTGGGTTAGATACCCGTATCTTGATGCATTTGAAAAATTCTCCTACAGGTTCACTGCTGAAGTTCCAATCAGTTCTTACAGATAGGGTAAGTATCCTAATAGTAAGAATAAGAGTAAGCCCACCACACTACCTTTACTGGGGAATTCCCATCCCCATATGGGGATTATGCCACACCGAAGACCCTTCCTACCTCAATTACCTGGTGACAACTTCAGCATTAGCACTCCTTGTGACTCTGATATCTAGCGAGTTTTTTCTCTATAAAGGGTTAATGATTCACCGGTGGAGAAAGCACATTATGGAAACAAGCATGACCTAGTCCATACTAATCGTGACGTTGGTCTAATGTTCGCACTGCAGCATAGAAGGCTGAAGGTGTAAATAAGGTTATTTATAAGCGGAGTCACGTTTTAAACCTAAAGAATGCAGTGGATCAGACTAATGCTCTTCCAAGCCAGTCTACATCCTTCTTCGATTTAAGTCCTCCCGTTAGGATCCCGTAGGATTCTATTATTCTTCTCAGGTACTCAACAAAATGACTATCCCCCTTAAATGGGAGGTACACATTTTGGATATTCCCTTGCATAGTTTATCGTTTTATCAGATGGCTGGGTTGGGTTCAAATGCAGAAAACCAAATGTTGGCTTGAATAGGGTTTGCAATATTTAGTTTGAGACAGTGTTGCATTTGAAATAATATCAGGACCTTGGAAGTGAAAGGGCAAATCTGAAAAATCGATTTTTTTTTTTTTTTTTTTTTTCATTTTTGTGCCAGAAAGATGTAGGTAACACGACGTTTTGTCTTGTTTCTCTGGTTTGCCATTTGTTCTCTGACAGTTTCAAGTTTAAGCGAACACCAACATCATCTATGAAAACTTCAATGCCCGATTTCCAGGGCGAATCCCTGGTCTGAAACTCTCCTCTTAACATTTTGTTACCCATAAATCACTCGTATATATTAAAATTAAAACAATGAATTTCAATTGCATACTTTTTCAATCAGGTTAATGAATCAGCATTCCATAGTGTACAAATTCGCCTTTGCTATCCTGAAGCACTTTCAGAACTTTGACTTCGATTTCCCAACATCCGGATTTCGTGATTCGCCCTTTCTCTGCTAAGGTCCTGATATGATTGCATAGATATAAATGTCCGACTCGCAGGAAATGCGTCATCTTTGCGCATTTCTGTTCTAATCCCTATTGTAATTCTCAAAGCTTAGAATATAAAAAGTTAATCCTTTGTCTTAATCATTCGTGAAAAATGTAAAGAAAAATGAACATGTTAAATTAAATCTGCGAAAATAACTCCATTTCTGCTAATGAGATCGCTCTATCAAAACTCTGTATTTGTAGAAAGTTTGATCAGCTTTCGAATAGACTTTTTGGATTTACTGCTGTTTATATCATTTAAAAAACAGAAAATTATACCCAATATATTTGTTTTTCCCCTTCGGAATCGAACCATACTTCAAATGAACTTTTCGGAGATTATGTCTAAAATTACCTCCTAGATTTTGGCTACTTTGACCTGAATCACCCTATGTGAATATATATATATATATATATATATATATATATATATATATTATTCGTATAGATATACATATATATCTATATATACACATGTATTATTCGTATTAAAAAGTTGTACGCTGTGATCAAATTATTATTACATCATGAAATCTAAATTACACGCTTTCTATGTTCATCTGCCAAAATCCATCATTTCTAAAGTACTTAGTAAATTTTAATCTAGGTCTGCAGTAAATTAGTCGACTGAACACACGGGCTAAGCTGTGTTTTCCAAAGCTTCCCTTTCCTAGCAATGGTCTAGACTCGCTTCCTAGTTATCACCTGGTTAGTAGGTCTAATTACTCAAGACATTATGGCTTTGGTTCTAACAAATTACCTCATGGCTGAGGTTAAACCGCAAAAAAGGTCTGAGAGGTGCTTGGCGTAGGAAAATATGTCGTAAAACAGGTTGAAGGGGTCTCCCGTGGTCTAGTGGCTAGCGCGTCAGATTCATAAGCGGGAGATGGTGGGTTCGATCCCCACCGTCGGCAGGAATTTTCTCATCCCACGGCTCGTTGGGAAGATTCCTCGCTGCACCCTGGATGTCGCCGCTAATGACCTAGATGTTGAAGTGCCGTTAATAAAAAAAACCTACTATGTCATGCTTGGAGATTACCTTTTAGCCCTTCAATATCGCCCAAACAACTGTTTACAAGCTTATTAATAAACTAGACTTATTTGTTGCGAAAATGTGGACAGACAAACAATTTATTAGATTTATATAGATATCCAGAAATAAAACAAATGATTAAACTTTCTGGTAAATTGCTAATTCTACTGTTGGTTTTAAAATTATATCAACCACATTAGTTTAAAAACGTTTAGTATTTAGGAGAATGGAGCGGAAACATGTAAAACTGGTTGATCTTATGCAATGTCGGCGTAAAACCTTGTTTTCATTTAGATAGATATAAGTATTAGTCGACCATTGATTCTGAAATGTACACAATTTTTGCCTGGAATCCCGAATTTTTTCAATTACCCATACGCTATCCCTCATTAAAACAAAACAAAAAAATGTATAATCAGAGAGGAATGGTAGTTGTTTTTCTGTGGAGGAGTGTAATTAATGTCCTATCATCATTGAATCTCCGTTAAAATAGCAGCTTAATGACATCATTATGCAAAGCATAATAGCGTGTCATTCGACCTCATGATTGAAGAGAAATAATTAACCTCCTCTCTTGAGGGAGTAATTACGTAGCGAGCAACGAGGAATAAACATATCTACTAATTAATATGTCATGATTTCATGTTTTCATCCCGGAGTATTTCCAACACATCTACAAATTAACTTAAAATAAAAATAAAAAAAGAGCATGTTTCCATAATTGCGCTAAGTTATACAAGGAAAAGAGTTATTATTAATCCTAATCCAAAGAATAATTTCTGAAAGACGCCTAGTTGAGGTGGTTCGTTATGAAGTACTTAATTAGTAATCTTCTTTTACTCTTCATTGGCCCTCATCCTAATTAAGTAGCATGGAAAGCAACTTACTTTACTTCACTTCCAAGTAATAAAGCAACATTTAAAAACCTCACTAAAGCTCATAAAAACACTGGCAGATTTGTATAAATATTTATTTTATTCAGTAAAATTGTACTACATTAATTATGGTGATCTCTGGAGGAAATAGTTCTTACATACAACATACACAGACACACACACACATACACACAAGTATATATATATATATATATATATATATATATATATATATATATATATACAGGGTATCCCGGTCTTAAACCGACAGACTTCGAATATCGATGGGGAATAGAAAAACTAAATAAAAAAGCCCTTTGGCGATTTTCTCGTTTTCCATATACAGGGTGTCCATATACAGGGTGTCCCAGCATATGTGTCCACCCCACCCCCTTTTCCTCCTAGAGATGTTGGAATTTCGAAATGAAACTTGGTAGGTCATAGTTTTGTTGCGTGAGGTTTCTTTTGAAGGTTTAGTTGACTTTGTAACATTCGCCAGTTTTTCTCCAGCGCATCTAACTCATGAGTTTCCAATGGCGGCAGGTATTTTTTTATGACAAATTCTGATAGAAAATTTAATTTTAAGACTAATTTATTCCGAGACATCTTTTGATCCGACGCACCGTTTGCGCGTAAAACGCAAAAAACTGAAAAATATCTCCCTTTTGTAGAAAAATTCCTATTTATCGCTGAAACCAAGCCTTGTACGTAAAAACACCTCTATGCAAACTTTGTAGCCTATTAATTTTTCTTTCAGATGATACCAAGATCAAAGTTGTAGATTGAATATTTAACGGAATATTATGAATGAAAACTAAGGCATTTTTTTTTTTTAGTTTTGCGTTTAATGGTATAATATTTTCATATGGGAAGAGAAATTTATTTTGTTCTTTTTTATAATAATTTTTATTTACTTTTTTTCATACATTTTTTTTATTGTTTATGACAGCTACATTTTTTTTCTATTCATATCGATTTTCTGAATTGTTATTTTTTAAAACTTTTAAGTTATATTTTTCTTTCATAATATCCCGTTAAATTTTCAATCTACAACTTTGATCTTGGTATCATCTGAAAGGAAAATTAATAGGCTACAAAGTTTGCATAGAGGTGTTTTTACGTACAAGGCTTGGTTTCAGTGATAAATAGGAATTTGTCTACAAAAGGGCGATATTTTTCAGTTTATTGCGTTTTACGCGCAAACGGTGCGTCGGATCAAAAGATGTCTCGGAATAAATTAGTCTTAAAATTAAATTTCATCAGAATTTGTCATAAAAAATACCTGCCACCATTGGAAACTCAAGAGTTAGATGCGCTGGAGAATGTTACAAAGTCAACTAAACCTTCAAAAGAAACCTCATGCGACATAACTATGACCTACGAAGTTTCATTTCGAAATTCCAACAACTCTAGGAGGAAAAGGGGGTGGACACATATGCTGGGACACCCTGTGTATATATATATATATATATATATATATATATATATATATATATATATATATATACACAGGGTGTCCCGCATTGAGATATTAAATTTTAGGGGTTTATTCTGCACCTCATTTGTAGTTCAGTGACGCAAAAATGAGCGTTCTATCTGAAAATGTAGCAAGCTTCTCAAAGTTTTGTCTCTTTTAAAAACTTTTTTTTTTAAAGAAGGGCTGTTTTTTCCGGATTTCATTTGATCACCGTACCGTAAATAACTATCACATTTTTCGAATCTATATTAAATTTCCAATAAGAAACACCGTTGATATTACCATATAAATTAAGAGCTACATTAAAAGCCATATAGATAGATAGATGCTCGATATTAGTGCTTTTTTAAGTTATTCAATATTTTCTTAATCAGCTCTTTTTCGACTTAAAGGTTTGCCTCTAACTCAAAAGTTGCATTATTTAATAAGCTTCAAAATGGTACCACGTAGTTTTAGAAAAAAATCTATTTGAATCTATTTTTTTCTGATTTTTAAGTCAAAAACAATAAATGTGCTTTAGCGTGAAGGAACCATTCTCAATACATTCTTTAATTACGATAATGGTGATGTCCCATTCTTCCTGCACATGACGTGTTTCTTTTAAAAAAACACTAGTTTTTAAAATAGACAACAGTTCGAGTAGCTCTGCTCTGGGTGCTGGACACCCTGTGTGTGTGTGTGAATATATATATATATATATATATATATATATATATATATATATATATATATATAGAGAGAGAGAGAGAGAGAGAGAGAGAGTACCTTATAGATATGATGGCCTCTTAATTACAAATTCTTATAATTTCATCCTTCTAGGTCAAAGAAATTGTTAATATTTTTTTTTTTACTTTACCTCACTTGTTTTAATTCACACGTTCGGCTTAGGCCTCTTTCGATTTCCTCATAACCAATTTCCTAGACCCCCCCCCCTTCCACCTCTTGTTGTTTTATAATTAGCATCCTCCGTTATAGAGTAGGGATAAAGAGTTAACAAAAATCATTATGTGCACCAACCACGACTCATGGTTCAAGTTAGCTTTGAATATTATATATAAATTAAGTTTAAAAACTTCAACATTCAATACATAACTTTTTGAAACATTACCGAACTGGGGTCCTCTACTGGCTAACGCCGTAGATTCATATGCGGGAGATGGTGGTTTCGATCCGCACCTGCGGTAGGAATTTTCTCATCTCATGGCTCGTACAGAAATTCCTCGCTGCACCCTGGATGTAGGCGCTAATGGCCTAGATGTCGATGCGCTGTAAAAAAATCCTATATACCAAGTTTCGTAGCGAAAAAACAAAAACTGTGGTGTCTATCGAGTTAAAAGAAACACACACACATATATATATATATATATATATATATATATATATATATATATATATATATGAGAGAGAGAGTAAATTTTTTAACAGGGGTCATTTTTGGTGTCTACTAGATCGTTAAAGATTTGTAGGAATTTTTCAAAACTTCCGTCATGATTGGAACAGTAATAGATACTTTCCTTAGGTAGGCAATAGAAGGAAAATGCCTAAAAAATACTTATTTATTGTTTTCAAGCTTATTTTTCTAATAACCATTTTACTGGAATTTTTAAGCTGGAACCAATGGTGCAATCAGATTTTAAAACTGTCAATTAATTACAAAGTTATAGTACTTACTTAAAGAAGAAATAATAATTTTGTTTCGGTACCTATTATTTTACACACGAAATACTTTGCACATTTCTTATTTCTTACGTTTTTAGCCGATATTCAAAAGACTATTTTAGTTTTAACTATTTAGTGAAGGACTGGAAACAATCCTCGGACGTTTTGCGAATGAGATATGCTGTTTACATTCTCGCCCTTGTTAAGCCAAGTGGTTTTATGATAGCGCATTGTAATCCCCTTGCATTATAAACAGCTTTCAAAACAATGTTTGGAGCGGCCTTTCCGGAAATAAATTAATTGGGCATTACTTCTAGCGAAATAATTTAAATGGAGCTCAGTTGCTAAATTTAATCAAAGAGTAATTACCAACTTTACTAGATGTTCCACCGGAGCTTTACCGAAGAATAAATCTGCAGCTTAAATAAATCTCTACATGTGAGCAACTACTACTATTAAATCGTAAATACCGGAATAGGAACTCAGGGCTCCATTTGTTGGGCTCCTCGGTGACCCGATCTAACTCTGTTAGACGTGTTCCTGTTGGGATTTTTGAAAAACAAGGATTATGCAAAACAAAACCCTGCAAAATCTGTTGAAGAACTACAACAAAAAGTGAAAGATGCTTGTCAGTCCATCGCACTGAGCACCAGCGCACAGTGGGGCAAATGACCGATTTTAGGAGAGCAAAATTCCGATCACTCATGATCACTTTTGTAAAACACTAAAAAGAGAAAAGTAGCGAACATTTGGAGCCATTAAAGATTGAATTTGGGCGAGCAAAGGGGTGTGATTCAGGAACAAACAGTAATAACAAAAGTAAATGAAAACCGTAGTATTTAATAATGGGTATTTTAGATATTAATTTTAAGGAATATAATTATATAAAACATTTTAAAAGTTTTGTCCGCCAAAAGCTCTTTTCGTGGAATCGCGCATTTACCTAAAAATTGATATTGAATAAGGTTGGTTACAAAATATTTTCGCACCAGCTCCCATTATTTCAGAGAACATGTTTTGTTTGGATTCGTGCTTAATCTAGCCGAATCGTGCATATTATGTACACTTCTATACTTTTAAATTTGACGTGTGTACTATTTGAAATAAATGTACTATTTTCTTATCTTTAAATTCTTAATTATTACTAAAATAGTATAAATAATATTAACTCTTACTATTTCATGTTTGGAGATTACCTTGTAGCCCTTCAATATCGCACAAACAACTGTTTAGAAGATTATTAATAAACTAGACTTAGGGTGAGTTTACACTAGGGTAGTTATTGCAGGATATTTATATCAGAGAGAAATTCTGACTAATGTAAACCATGTAGACTTTATGTCAGACATAAATTCTACATGGTTTCCATTAGTAAGAATTTCTCTCTGATATAAATATCCTGCAATAACTATCCTAGTGTAAACGCACCCTAATAGTATTCATCTCTAAATGTGACATTTATATTTTGACTTTTGCTCTCCTAAATCAGTCATTTGCCCCACTGTGCAGCGTAGAGTGGCTAAGAAGCGAACAGAAGTGCTTTACCAACCACTGGTATGTAAGCATTCTTGAATTTTCTTAATATTAAAAAGTAGTTAACAAAATGTATTGAGTTTTTTATTGACTTAAAGTACCATGACTTTGTAATTTATTGACCGATTTCAAATCAGGTTGTACCATTGATTTTAGTTATGATTGATGTATCGCAACTAATCTGTGCCTGAGACTCTCTGTATGTTTTTATTGTCTATGAATACAAAACAAAAATTGGTGACAATGAGACAGACGCATAATTTTATCCACACGAACTTATTGAGAGATCTATTAATTTTTTTAAGAAATGTGTTCTCAAATAATTTTCGATACGACAGAGAAATGCTTGGAGGAAGGGTTTGCAATTTCGAAATTATAGACATCGTTACCGGTAACGTCTCGGTACTGCTAGAATTTAGCAGTAAATAAGTTTTTCTATAATACTAGAAAAGTAAAATGAGAAAGAAGTTTGAATTATTTACTGTTTGTTATTAAGCTACACGAATGTTTTGTCTGGCCTAATAAATCACTCCAATGGCTACCAATTTATAATTCATTTAAAGACTGATATAAATTATACCTATGAATTACTTTATATAAGTACTATAAACGAAACTAGCGTTCATTTCATGTAAAATATTTCGTTTATGATAATCCATTTATTCAGAGAGCGTTCATTTGTTCCTAGTGGTTTGCTTCAAGTGGAGTGGGTACGGGCTTATTAGAGCAAAGGGCTCCAAGCCACTTCAAACCTCTCTCCTTTTCTCCTTTCTCGCCAGCTTTATAATTGTTTATACATTTCTTCGCCCTTACATTTTGACAGGACAGGCCATTACTTCTAAGAGCAGGACTAAAACGTATGAAACATTAAGTTCGAGCTTGTATAGCATCCTTTAATTCACGGCGTTAAAGGTCGGTACCTTCTTCAAACAGTCCCATATAAAAATAAATTCACAACAAACAACTGCATGAAATGTTTTACTATCTTTTCATCATTTTCTTCTTTCTTATTGAATGAATGAACATAAATTTCATTAAATTTTTCCGAATGAGATTGGTCTAGAGCACATTGCATAATAACTGTTATTGTAGGAAATTTAGTAAGCATTGGAATAGATTTTTTACAATCATCACGATTATCCAGCTGTTTTTAGATGTCCAGATATATAAATTTATGAAAATCTCAAAACTGCTCTATAATAAAATATTAAATGCGACAATAATTTTTTTTTCTATAACTAACTCGCTTTTTGGAGGAATAGCAAAAGTCTTGAAAATATTCCAGCTCGACCAGCCATTTTGAGGTAGCTTAAACAAATATTCTAGAAAATACAAGTTTTCCCCCTTTTTCAAAAATCGTAATAGATATTATAATGAATAATTATATAATGTGCATTACATAATTATTCAACATAAAATACAAAGGTGGTGAAAAGTGCCCTCAGCGATATCGATTTCGGATTTTGACCACATGAAAGGTAACCTAAAAATACTCTGACATGCAAATTTTTAGCTTTCTGGAGGTCATATTACTGGCACAATAAATTAGAACGTCTCGTATCTATTTTATTTCTTACAGACGCAATTTTTCTCCAAAAATCTAAATAAAATCATAGAGGAGAAAATTATAAACGTTCATAACCATGATTGTTTTTAAAAATATTTGGCGCGAAATTCGAATTTTCAGACGAGTTTTAATTTTTAACTGGATTATTTATATACGAGGATATTATTTTGCCAACTTCTAAATAGCATTATTTTTTTTTTATCCTTTTTCCGTCCTTTCGAGTGATGTGGTGGAAAAAAATCATTTTCTGAGCGGAAAATGCTCAGAAATCGATAAAGCCGTTTTGTTTTTTGTATTTTTTTTAGACATAACCGTAAATGTAAGCCGCTAATTCATACTCCAAAAATACTCCAAACCCCCTTTTTCATAGTAATTACATATAACAAGTGAAAGTTGAGGAAGCATTGGAAATACGAAAGAACTAGGACATATATGGTGAAACCGACACTTTATGGTTTATAAAACCGATTAAGGTGGTTAGGGTAAGTCGAGAGGATGAGCTTAGAGAGAATTCCCAAAAACCCTCTCCATGGCAAAGCAGGTGGAACTAGGAAAAGAGAGAGCCCCCGACTCCGATGGCAATATATATATATATATATATATATATATATATATATATATATATATATATATATATATATATATATGGAGGGGCAATGGAAACCCATTTTTACTAATTAAAAAAAAATAGGATTATTAATCATTATGAGCGAACCCAGGAAATCACAATGATATCTCGAATGTTCGGCCATTTTTAAGTCTCAAGTTCAACTTATACGAATACAAGCTGTTTTAACACATATGAGTAACTACCAAGGAGCTTATAAATATTCCCTTATAAAGAGTTTTGACCAATACATAATATCTAAACCAGCGCGAGCCAGTTTTGATGAGGCTTACGCTAAACAAAGTATGTTGATACGAAAGGTAAAATTGTAACAAGAAGAAAAGATTGGAGGAAAGAAGCGTTTGCGAAACAAGATCCGTCTGTCCTTTGTTGGAGAGGAACCGATAATGCCTCAGCATCAATCACCCAATCGGTTATCGGAACGTTTGTTTTTATTGTCCTAGCTCTTGTATTTTTCCCTATTTCCTCCTCAGTCTCATTTTATATTCAAATCAGATGAATGGATTTAATTCTTGTTTATTCAGCCAATACTCAGTAATAGTTTCCTTCGAATTCCTCACGGAGATATACACATGCTGTGATGGACAAACGACTAGGGTAAGTAAGACTATTATTGTCCTAGGTCCGGATTTCTTAGCTTTTTCCTTATTAGCCACATTCTATATTTTCAAATCAGATGAAGGGCATGAGTTCTAGTTCATTCAGCCAGTACTCACTAATTTTTTTCTCCGAATTCCTCGCGGGTACAAAAGACTCGGGTATGGAATATTTTTATTGTCCTAGGGTCCAAATGATTTACCGATTTGTAAGTCACTTTCTATATGCATGTCAGACGAATAGCGTGACTTCAAAGGCATGAGCAACATAGATTCTAAAAGAGGACTTTTGGTTGTAAACATAGTATTATAATGATATTTGATGGTTTTTCTGCTCCACACAGGCTTGTATATAGTTGGTTAGATGTTAATGGTCTGTTTCGATTTGGGCCTTAGTAGTTGTCAATGCAGTCCGTAGCGTGTGATGAGGTCTTGTCTTTTTTGTTCACTACTTGTTTTCCAAGTAAAATATCTCTCGAGGTAGAATCCTAAGTAGCGGGCCTCTTTGGATTGTGTTATAGTAAGGTTATGGATGAAAATGGCAGGGCACTTCACAGGGTTATCTTACATGCGCCATTTATTAATCCAAGATTCAACTTCATTCTAACGGTACTGAATTTGATTTACCGTAAGTTATGTTGAAAAAGAGAGAAATTCGGCATCATCAGCTTATGTATATATGTATAAGGATACATGCGTTTGTATTAATAATGTATTTCTTTTTAAAATAATCTATGTAGCGTACAAACTAAACTGTATCTCGAACCATCTCATTAATGTATTTTAATCAAATAAGATGGTTAAAACCTTACAATGTATGTATATAATGACCATGTTATAATTCAAGCAAAGGTTCATATTATCTATATAATTTAATTCCCTTATCTCAGTATGTCTTCAGGGTGGATCCCATTAATACTTAATAGTGATTGATACATAGATATGGGAGAAATGAAAGGAGGGGGGATTAAGAAAATGGCTGCTATAATATGGGACCACGTTACTTTATTTATTGTTTACCATGATTAATATTTATTTAGAGACTAGAATTATTATTGGAAACTCTAATTATTAATATTATTTTTAAAAACAATAGTTATGCATAAATTAACCTTACATATGTGTGTCGGTGCACATAATTGTGTGTGTACTAATGATAAAAAGAAAAAATAAACAGCTACTAATGAATTATTATTAATAAAGAATCATTATTAAAAAAAGGCAAGAGGAAAATATGAGAATATTTTTATAAGCACATTTAATGTTATTCAGATAGCATTTGATTAGGTCATTCACATATTTTATATGCCCTAATCACACACAATAGCCAAAAAAGGCATGGCGTATCAGTTATGTCTATTAATGTTCTTACATATATATCTAACACAGGACGATGGCGGCCATGAGATTTCTACTTCCAAAACTATCAAACAAACTTAATAATTCGTAGCAATGTATTAACAACGATATCCCCCTTCCCTCCAAAACAAATAATGTTTTACTTGAGTATATTATTATTAAAATCCTATAATTTTCTTACACTAAATAATCGTTTTTCGTTTGTCAAAACATCATTCCATTCTTCCTCAAATAACTTTCAAATGGTTTACAATATCAATTGAAATTTAAACCCTTTTTAGGATTTAGTTATACTATTTGTCGACGGACGTTTGATTCGTTTTTGTTTGCTTTACCAAATGCCATCAACTTTGTGCTTGGTAGAGCGTAGAATTAACTCAACAACTTATGAAGCTCATCAGAAACTGGAAATGCAAAACTTACGCCCAGGATCTGAAAGGCATTAATGTTAACGTACATTATTCGATTGTTCTATATTTATTTCAAACAAAGTATTTGTTATGAGTTTCAAATAAATTATTTGTTATGAGCTCAAGCACTCTTCTTCAGAAAAAGTATTATTTCATGGGAGGCAATCAATGTGTTTCAATTTACACAGCTCTTGTGTATCGTAGTGTTTTAACATACAAATTCTTGTTTCGTGTCTCCAGTGAGTTCAGTAATGTATCAAAAATACAAGATTTTATCTTTTATATACGAATACCATTGAATAGGGCAACGATTGCATTTAATAGTAACCTTTACTATTAAAAAAACTCCATTTTATTATTCCAGAACAAATTTAAATAAAACATTAATAATTTAGCAGCATTTAGAGAGCAAAACAATTTACGTTGACTTTGAATTCATATCGATTATTATAAGTTCATTCTTCGGTAATCGTTTTTCGAAAATATTAACTAACAGTTTTTTTTTTTAAGTTTAAGTTTTTAGAAATACGTGTATTTTATTTATTTACTGTTTTAGGATTTTTTTTATTTTCGTGGAAATAACTTTTTTTATTGTTTTAAGTAAATATTAACTTAATATTTAAGTAAATATTTATAAAAACAAATATTTCTTTTAAGCTTTTTGAATTTACTGAAGAAAAAAATATAATTTTCTTTTCACAGATCCATGTTTTTTTTTTTAAACTTTTGTTCCTAAATCGTTCCATTCTTTAATAACACAGGGTTGTGATACATGAATGGAAAGCTGGTTAAATGAGGAAGTTTTTCTGAAACCCGGAAATCTCAGATCCTGACCATTAAGGAGTAACGCTGGTAAGAAATATCAAGAAAATGTCAGGAAATTTAGAATAGCTTTCTTTTGGTAAGATAAACATACTTACATTCATTCATTTTTACGTTTACTATCAACTAGTCTTATAGTAAATTTACTCAGCTTTTGATTGGTTTCACTTCCTTTCTACTAGAACCACCTGGGCCGGAGCTACGATTATTCTTCTAAAAACCATGTTTGTCTCTATAAAACAATTAAACGACGTTTTCTCCCTTATGTGTGAGAATTCGGAAAATCGTCATAGAACATTTTTTGTTCCACTAAAGGTCCTCAATCATCTCGCACAATATGACTAGACATTTACGGGACACCCTGTATATATATATATATATATATATATATATATATATATATATATATATATATATGCTTGATGTTATTTTTCGTCGCTGGGATAGTATTTTTAGATGGAACGGCATTTCTCTCCAGCGGTGGTCAGGAAGAAGTGAGAAGCATGACCACCGCTGGAGAGAAATGCCGTTCCATCTAAATATATATATATATATATATATATATATATATATATATATATATGTATATTCCTTTTACAGGCCAGGAGGCATGGGGTCGTTAAAGCAGTCTTCCTGCCTTCATACTACTTTATTTAATAGGCCCGACACGTTTCGTGCATATTTTCACACCTCTTTAGGGGCACTTCTACAACAAAATATTTTTTTTTTGTACATCCAAACAAACAATTTTCTACTATATAGAAGCTAACTATAAGATCAATGGAATACTCCACTAAATGCATTAAAACATTACCAATCTACATGAAATGTTACACCTACCCTAAATCTTACAGTAATGATAGCTAAATTAAATATTTTATAAAAAGTTTTTCAAGTATAAATAATATATGTATATATATATAAGGGGGAACAGAAAGAGAAAAAAGATAAATGCAGCTGATGCATGCATGAAAAATTTCCTCTTCAATCTCTATAGTAAGAGAAAGAATTGGCTAACTTTTTTTTTTTTTTTTTTTTTTTTTTTTTTTTTTACGGCGCATCGACATAAATCTTGGCCATTATCGCCGACATCCAGGGTGCAGCCAGGAATCTCCCGCTTATGGATCTAGCGCGCTAGCCACTAGACCACGGAAGACCCCTGCTAATTATATAAAATTTTGTTGATGCGGGCGTAAGAACCAACGCCCAAGTTCAATCCTGATCCTATTCCTTCATTTAATACGTTCTCTTAAATATCAATTCTTATTTAGTGAATTCCGCTTTTCAGATTTCCGATAAAAATTTCACTGCTATTCTAGAATAACGATGGCAGTAAACGTGAAGGAAGAAAGGAAATATAGAACTGTACGGCGCACAGTGTTTCGATTGTGCTAACTAGGTGGACGAAATTCGTGTTCAGAATTCTGAAATTTGGTATTGGAATGATGTAAACAATACACCAAAACATTGCACTATAGTATTTGTTTGCGTCTGAAACACTCCCCCTTATGAGTAATGAGGTCCAAAGGTATGAATCCGTATCAACATTGAATAAATCTGTTGAATTCCAGACATTATTTCTAACACACAAATCCAAGTCTTCCTAATTTTATATTAATTAATTGTTGGAGATGGATATTATTTATGCTTGTAAGTGCTCAAGTTTCTCTATTAAATAATTCTGACTCATAATCAAACAACATTAAAAAAAGTTTTTAAGATGAACGGATGATTCGTTCCTTGTTTCATAACTTTAAAGGGATAGTAATGACTTGTACCCATTTGTACACGGGCTAGTTTTTTTATATATTATAGCTGCACCCCTCCCATTTATGATGTGTTTCAGCCAGCACACTTGAGTACAACATTTTTTTTTTTTTTTAAATTTTAGAGTACTTTATTTCGAGGAATATTTTTTGAAGAATGGTTGAAGTACCCAACGGATGATAAACACTATTTCCTTTTTAAGTTCCTTTCGTCCATATTTAATTTGGAAAACCTTACCAGCGACTCTGATAGGAAAATCAAAATGAGGTTGGCTAGCTCTGCATCCAACATTTTTGATAAATGGATTGCTGCGGGAAAATCATAACAGCGTTTTTTGGGAAATTGGTTGGATGAAGAGATAAACATCGAGTTTCAACGTACTGTGCAGTATTAGTTTATTATATTATTAAGTAGATTTAGTAGAAATTGTTTTTCGTTTCAAATGAAGATATACTTTTGTTTTCAAGTTTTCCGCTTATTCTCCTGGCAATCCTCTTTGATTCAATTTTTAATCAATAAAATTGTCTTGTTTTAGAATGACGTGTCCTGATTGGTCGATACAGATGTAAAATGCACGAAAAATAATTTTGTCCAGCTAGAGTCGTGAAAAGACACACTGTGCGGCGGAGAGAACTATTTCACTGTACGGAATTGATCGTTGGAACAAAACTAATTTCCAGAAATAGCTGTGCACTGGTTTAGTGCCTTTTTAGTACCTTTAAACCCTGTACTGCAGAAACGAATGGATTGAACATTTCAAAACAGAGTTAATGGGACACCGATATGAATACGGCTTTAACTGTATCGTCACTTAGATAAAAGTTGTTATATTTCTGTGAAGTATTATATTCACAAATTTAGCCCAAGTTCTGCCCTACGTAACCAGTCAAAGATAAACTTATGAAATTTTACACTGGTACTATAATACTAGATGTGAGTAAAATTAAAGAGATTCATAATTCAACATGGAAACGTTTCTGAGATAAAGGCCATAGCAAATCAGAATTTATACGACTCATCAACATTTTTAGGCGTTTCTCGAAAAGCTAGAGACTTGACATTTTGCAGGAGGATGGACATAAGGGTGTTATAAAAAGGCAAATACCGAAAAATTGTGTTTGACTCCGCTCCCAGGGCGGGTGCCCGTTTTGTACTTGTTCCTTCGGAAACGTTTCCGTAAGGAGTACCTTTTGACGCATCTTAACGTTTTTATACACATGCCTATTTGTACCTTAATAAGTGTCAGACAAGGGCACAAGGGCATTTTCAAATAGTGATCAGACTAGAAGTCATTATAAAGTTCTAACAAATAAAATATCGACACAATAAAAAGCTATTTTCGTCCTAAAAACAACGGTTTTTGCTTGTGTGTGTTTTAAATGAACTAACACAAGGTCATATCGCAGGTGGTAATAAAGAGTAAGTTAAGGGAATCAGAGATGTCATGATTTCAGATGAGTGTTGTTTATTGAGAAAGAAAGGTTTGTAAATTAGTCAACATAAAAAAAGAAATGACACTACTTAACTAACTTTTATACTGACATTCCATTTTTTGTCTATCTAAGCCGTCGTTATTATTTCTTAAAAAGGTCATCGATGTATGCCAAAATATTCAACTGATGAGAGAGAAAGTGACCATAACCCTCACCACCCCACACACGATCAATATGCCCACGATTCCTTCTGTGTTCAATTTTCAAAGGCATCACCGCCACCGATTCAACGTTTTCTCCTTACAGAATTAAAGGAAAAACTGATCAAAGACGATGAAAATTAATCATCATCCGTCTTGACTAACCAATAAAATTTTAATCTGAAGCAATTGCTTTAATTGCCTAGATTTCGCAGTAGATCGCTGTTTAAAATTACCATTGGATGGTTCCAAATCTTATTTGTAATGGAAGTGTACTTCTAAATAAGAGAAGAACCCCATATTTTACAATCGTGCTCTGTTTTCTTGGTGATTGTCAATTTATCTTAAAAATATATAGTTTTATTTTTTAAATATTTTATCTAAAAATATTGAATAATTCATTGTACATCGAATCAGCCCTGTTCCCCAAGAGCGAAAGTAATTACCAGAAAAGGGATATTGTATCTAAACCGACTCGTATCCTTTATAACGAGCATCGACTTTCGTGTGAGAAGGAAATATTTAAGATATGGTTGTACACAATGTTCAAAGCATTTGAATGAAACTATATCAGTAACTGACCAAATATGAGAATTAAGCTCTTACAGGAAATTTTATGAGTTTTACAATTATTAATTTAGAATGTCTCCAATTCAAGCTGTCAACGAATTAATAATACTTATTTGATCAGTAGTTGAAAACGTTCACTTTCGTGGCAATGAAGAATTGTTCATTGGAAGATTGAGAATACATCGCTAACTCACGAATACCTAATGACAAAACCTGACAAACCCACTAAAGAAACTGTACTACATGCCACAGGGACCTCACTGTAAAACACATCTTAACTCACATAAACGGAAGCTTGATAACACACCAAATAACACTTCACTTTTTTATTTGCTCTTTTTCCTACATGATTTATGCCTTTATTATTGTCTCTCCAAGAGAATATTCTATGGAACAAGTAGTACAGTTCAACTTATAAGACGATACATGTATATATATATATATATATATATATATATATATATATATATAGAGAGAGAGAGAGAGAGAGAGAGAGAGAGAGAGAGAGAGAGAGAGAGAGAGAGAGAGAGAAATATGATATACATGAGGATATATATGATTAGGCTTGCCATACGCCCCGGATTGACCGGGACAGTCCCGGTATTTTGCTCTTGTCCCGATGTTCCACCCAGTTTTATCAATGTCCTGGAAACGGCTGTAATATGTAAAAAGTAATGAATTTATGGTTTTACGAATCTTTTATAAATCGGTTACTTTTCTAAAGTCAATATTTATGACTACAGCGCACAGTGTTAAAGAAATGAGAATTATTCTAACTGTAATCTGTAAGCAAACGCTGGAACTAATTGTACAGTACTGCCAAGTGTAAATTAAGGAGCAAAAATTCCTTTTTTATTTGTAAAAGATTGGTAGACTAACAATTTAGGGTTTTTAGGGGACTCCCCAATCCCTTTCTAGGCTAAAAAAAGGCTTAAAACTCACCACTTTGCTTCTAATTATATCATTTTTATCCCCCCCCCCCCCCCTGGTATGCCCATCTCATATTAAAGTGTCCCGGTTCACTCACCAAAAATATGGCAAGCCTATATATGATGATTATGTTTAATCATTAACAAGGGCGTTTTTCTACATGAAACACATGCTCAATGGAAATTTGAAGAAATACAATATTTTCTAGGGGGAGAATCATCGAAAAGGTGTCAAACAAAAATGCAAACACTAAATAAACTAGTGAAGTGCCATTCGATTTGCTTTTGGCCTACTGCCTACATCAAGAATGCCTATACAACGGGGTGTTTTATAATGAATATCGGGATTTTAGCACATGACAATGTTAGTTACATATAAACGAAAGGTTGGTTATCAAACGTTAGAACCGTAAATACCGTAAAATGGGGTCCCATTAGTACAGCGTGCTGAAATTGGTACAAACCTATACTGCTTTTATATCCTTATATATATTTTTCTGTGAGCGAACACACAAATATATTGGTATATTTTTATCTGTTCGCATTCATTGGGCAATGTTCGACTCTTTGGTATCAGTTAAATGACAATATTCTAGCAGTGTAGGTTTGTAAAAATTTCACTACGCTGTAATAATGTGACACCAGTTTACGGTATCCTGCCTTCTTACAGGAAAAAAAAAATGCACATTACAATGGAGTAATCAACATTTTTTCAGGAAAAATATTCCAGGGATAAAAACTACTTATTTACTAAGATATTAAAAATCACTGAGAAATTATAAAATGATCGGTTTCTTAAAAACAGTGGAAAATTGGACAAAGGTAAAGAGAAACGTTTTAGATGCAAATGAAGATGCGGTCAGCCAATTCAGAATCGCAACTGCAAGCGCTCACGCATTCGCTTTCGTAACTGCAAGTTCGAATAAAAAACAGTTCAAAGAGTTTTATTTTCTGGTTTCACAACGATCCTAATGGGGCATCTGGTCACCACTAAGTTTACTACTAGCGCTTTATAACGGATGGTGGTGGAAAACTTGCATGTACTGGTTCGAAGAAACCAAAATATTTGAATTTCCCTTGCATTTGGCAAGGAAATTTCATAAATGAAATATTTTATAAATGATACGCCAAATGCAAGGGAAATTCAAATATTTTGGTTTCCTCGAATCAGTACATGCAAGTTTTCCACCACCATCCGTTAGAAAGCGCCAGTAGTAAACTTAGTGGTGACCAGATGTTCCATTAGGATCGTTGTGAAACAAGAAAATAAAACTCTTTGAACTGTTTTTTATTCATTTGACACATCATTTATAACTGTAAGATGAATGTAATAAACGTTAACACCCGGATATTTATTTTTAAAACAACCTGCATATTTATATACACTTAACAAGTACATATACCGTTACTGCCTTTCAATCCTTTCTGTTGCGGAAACGAACCAGAAAGACTTCAGCAGAAATTGAATTGAATAAACTGTCCAAGTCGATGATTTGGATGCTAAAAAATCCTTTTAAAACCCTACTGATAAGGGTTGTGGGATAAAATGAAAGGAGTGTTTTATAATAAACTCTAGGGACGAAAAGAAGCTAGCGAGCAGCCGCCTCATCAGCTCTTGCCCGAAAATATAAACTCATTCCTAAAGCCATCAGATAAAGAAAAACTTTTAAACTTGTTTGAAAGTTGTTGAGCCAACCTCCTTGCGGAACGAATAAATAGGGAACAAATAAAAAGTGGGATTTAGGCCCAATTCGGATGAGAACATTCTAGAATTTCATGTTTCCAAGATTGTTATCCTAGAGGAAGAAGCCTGTTCGCCAATTAAAAGTTACCTACTGGGCGGTCCCTTGGGTACTAACACAATTGGGAAGTTTACCAACTAATCCTTACTAATCCAACGAGGCCTAGTAATTATGCACCGCATTATGAATACGAAATAGCTCCAGGTTGTCACATTTTTCTTTTTTATTATTCTATTTTTGTCTAGTTCATACTGTAGTGGGAATTGTTAGCCGTTTACGTTGTACAGACTATGAAATGCAGTTTATTTTGACCTCAATAAAATTGGAAGTTTATCAATATTAAACAAATCCCTCAAACCGCCTAGTAGACCAGGGCGCGTCTGTTTTTAGTTGGCTGCTGGGAGGGGCCAAGCTAATTTTTGCGGGAACATCGTTGGAAGACCTTATACAACAATAATTGAGTAAATCGAAAATTTCTCCTAAGACTTTTTTTTATGTAAAACAAATCGAAAAAATCACTTTTTCTTTTTTTTTTTACTTCATTTGCTCATAACTCCAAAAGTAATTGTATTTTTGTGAGACGCCTCATTGTTTGTTTATTAATTTATTCTAATAAACAAATTATATACTAATTGACAAGGTTGTAATTGGGGGTAGGTTCGTGTGAACTTGAATTTGAGCAAAATTTGAAAAATGGGACAACAAGTAGACATAATATTCAGTTTAGGTCTTTCATATTCTAGCAAAAAAAAATGTTAATCATATAAAAAACATGCGTACCAATTTTACAATTAGGGTGTTAACGAAAACTATTATCATTTTTCAAATTTTTGCAAAATCTAAGACATGCTTTACGTATTTGAAATATTTTCATAAAAAAACAAAGGCATCCAAGCTTTCAAAAACCTTTTACAGATATATAATAATCGGTCAATTAGGACGGGTTCAGGATTATTTTTTTTTTAAGTTATAAGTTATTCAAATGACCCTGAAATAAAAAAAACTCAACCTGCAACATGCGGGACTCGGAGCGCACATCTCCAGCATGTGAATCCAAGGGTTTAGCCACTCAACCACAGGAAAATCCTAAATAGCTACTATTTTTATACTTTCGCAAAGAAATAAAATGACACAAATATGTAAATGTATTTGTTTGTTGAAGTCGAAGAGGCCAAGTGAGTAATACTGTTACTTTATGTATGTTGTGCGGGCGAGGTTAGCTCAGTAGTAGAGCCTATAATGGCAGAGAACTAATATGCTGGAGGACCTGAGTTCAAACCCCGAGCAAGCACTAAAGATTTTTCCTTCGTTCATGGGTTAGATTCGGCCTCCCTGACCATCCACAGGCCGACCCAGCCTTTTATTAATTTATTAATGGGTGCCTACAAAGAGGAAAATCAGGCGACCGGAACGTAGTACTGACCAGACTATCTCCCTAGTATGCTGTATGGTCATGAATCAGATACCTCTACAGTATCTGCCCCTCAGGGCCCTCGTGACCTGTTACGGGACTGATTTTTTTCCCCGTGCATTTAATCTCTCTTTTCTTCACGATGTCTTTAGAGTAGGTGTTAAAATGTTTCACAAAATATTAAGTAGGTATATCTACTCCAAGATGTCCAAAAGACACTAGACGTAAGAACGAAAACGCGCTAAGATTACGCAGCTCTTGAGATTCAGATATTTTGGTCTCTTGGATCGAGGAAGTAAGTAGGCTCTAAGAACTAGTACTATCGTTAAGGCCCACCCCAAAATACTGCGTTAATAAAAAATGTATTTCAAAAATAGTGTTCATTTATCGTCAAATAAATAAAGGCATTCCCATAAACCAGTCATGACAAGTACCCACTAAAAGCAAAAAACATTGTTTCCTAACCTTATGAGAAGGAAGAAACAAAATGAATATAATAGGAGGGCTTTGTCGTTGAGTAGGGGAAGCCAAAGCCTGCCTCACAAAGACACCTTACAAGGTGGAAAATCGAAACTTGAGGAATGTGATGGGCTTTAGCGATGCTTTGTCTTTGCTTCCACTCTGGCAAGACCAGTCACCTACCACATCAAACTTTAACTTGCTTCTTTCATCACAAAAAGCCGGCCTTCCTGTATAAACTAAATTCCGACCTCATCGCATAATTTCCTTTCTAAAATGTGAAAACGTCATCTTTACCTAAAGTAACCTGTTTCTGGGGTTAAATTAATTTTGAAACCTTTATTACCGCGCTTAGTCTTTTAGGCATTAAGCTCTAATATATTCTTAATCACTGGCTTTGCTCTTTAGGGTAACACGAAGACTACTTTTTTGAGAGGTTATTTATTCGATGTTTCCGTTCCGACCTTCCTTGGGCGTCACACTCAACTATACGAATTCCGATGTGCCTTACAATGCATTGGCAAAAACACACAAACATAATCATTTGGACCGAGTTTTATCGCTAAGCCCAGCAATAGGAATATTACATTTGACACACTCTAGAGTTCTTTCAAGGAGCCTTCAGTACGCTATTAGGTTCAAGTATGCACGGGCATTTCACCAAACTCTTCGCACAGTGTATTTATTTGGACGGACCTTCTGTTGAGCATTAAACCGAAGTACATCCGTTTGTATGGAAATTCCACTAAACGCTAGCCAGAAGAACATACTAAACATAAACATGGACCTTCTCCTGAGCATTACGTCCAAGCATTTGCATTTATAGGCACATTTTTCAAAACGTTGAATATATTCTCGGGAGTTGGAGAGGCTCATATTGAATGAGTCTTCTATTGTCGCCCGAGTACATTCCTTGGTGAGTCTCTTTCAATATTTTACTGTTATACCTATTTAAGACGGCTGATATTTTAGGATACATAAAATACGGGTTTTCCTCCTATCAGTGAAAAAACTGAAAAAAAAAAAGAAAGTAATTTTGTTAAGAGCCTTCTGTTCAAATTCAGGAACATAAATGTGTTTTATGTCCACCCGACAAACCTATGTAATGTACTCTATAACATACTGTCTTCTTTTTCACACATGGCCACCCCGCCAGTGCTAACGCCAGCGGACACTTTTTTGTAACGTTTTTTTTTCACTTTAGTCGTCGCTATAGCATATTTATGCTAAAAATTTTTATTATAAGATAGTGACCCTATTTTTCCAATATATTCATCTGTGGCAAAAGGTCAATTTTATAAAAAAAACAGACTTACTTTCTTCTCTACTCTTTTATTAGGCTCTAAACGTTTCACGACGCTGTGACGCCTCTTCAGGAGCACTTAAACTAAATAAAATATGGTTACAGCCTATCCATTAGAGAACCTTCCGCAGGTAGGGCCACGTCTGGACTGATAAGATCAATCATGTCTACTAGGTATCAGCTGTTTATAATCAATCGATAGCTTTAGGGTAAATGTCGATTTTGCAAAGGAAGTTTTTGTCATTTTATAAAATAATTCATTTTATGTCGTCTTGTTTATTAAATTAAAAAATATTTTATCCAGGTATTTAATATGTGTTTTCTTGTTATTGGCCTTTTTCCTATTTTTAATTATGTGTATGTTTTCCTTAATTTTTCGTTTTATGGGGTTTTTCTCTTTATCTAATACCTTTACCTTGTCAAAATTAAATGTGTGGCTATATTGTATCGCATGATCCACCAATGCAGTCTTGTTGTCAGTCTCGTCGAGGTTTTTGGCGTGTTTTTTAATTCTCTTTTTTAATAGTTGTCCCGATTCTCCTACATACACCTTATCCCACATTGCACAATCAATTTTGATATAAAATTGATCTTCTGCCACAGAGGAATATATTAAAATTATTTATTTATTTATGTATACTATCATTTTATTTAATAAGAAATACACCAATAACCAAATTACTAATACTTTATATATAACAACATTTATGCTTATAAAGTGAAAACCAGGCTCTTCCGATACACTAGACATTAACGTTTAATTTACCATACGTAAACAAGGTTAACAAACATCATTTACTAACAAGGATGAATTGGAAATTGTTGACATGTGAACATGTTGTTCGTTGAATCTAAACATTGGAAGGTGAATGTAACAACAAGGTTGCACAGTTTAGGCTAACTCAAATCTCCTCCAATTCCGAGCTCCTATTGCCTCAAGGCAAATAGGAATAACGATTTTCAGTGAAGCTCGTGTGCATTTGGTCCAATCATGGCTCCGCTCAACCAATCAATTTGAAATGACCTTAACTCTTTTTTAAAAAAAAGCGAAAAAAGCGTTTAAAAATATTAATTTCAATACTACTTACATTAAACGTGTTCCCATCATTCACTATAGATTGAAAAACCCGCTCTTTTTTATAAATATATGCATTGTTTGTATTATTATTATAGATTTTTTACCTAAAATGTACTTCCTTACTATTTATTAATATTATTAAGTTAGCACATATGTGTTGAGAGGTCTTCTGAAGTTTTGTATGAAGACGATTTTCCTCTTTTGGGATATACATTCATCTATGTATATATATATATATATATATATATATATATATATATATATATATATATATATATATATATAAAGGGGCGAGATTAGCTCAGAGGTGGCATGTAGGCCACGAAACATGTAGGGCAAACAACTAATAAAGTGGTACAAAAGGGAAAAGAAAGTACTATCTTTTTACCTACGCCACATAAATCCAAAAAGTGAATAAACTTGATTGGTCAGAAACACGTTAAATAGGATATATATATATATATATATATATATATATACACAAACACACACACATATATATATATATATATATATATATATATATATATATATATATATATATATATATATATATGTATATGATGCAAGTAAATTTATTTCATAATTTTGGCTTATGGTTATTTATTTATTTTGGTTTTTAGTGAAAAAAGGTTTACTCATTTTTACTTATTTTTTAGCACTTTCCTCCGAAGGAAAGTAGCTATTGAGGTTGGACTCATGACGGAATTTTTGAAAAATGTCTTCAAATCTTTATCGATCCTACCTAGTAGACACCGAAAATGACCCCCGTTAAAATTTATATATATCTATATATATATATATATATATATATATATATATATATGCACATATATATATATATATATATATATATATATATATATATATATATATATGTGTGTGTGTCTGTTAACACGATAGCGGCCAGAGTTTTTGTTTTTTCGTCACGAAACTTGGTATATAGCATTCAATTAGCAAACGATTGAACGAGTTCGTTAACCACCAAAGTCGGTCCACCGGAAGGGGGGGTTTACCCCGAACCCAAAACACTAATTTGACTATGTCAGCCGTAATATTTGTTATATTTCAACGAAACTTGGTATTCGTAGTGGTAATATAGAGAGAAAAGTGAGATATAAAAATGAACTAAATCGGTTCATTAGAAGGGGGGGTTTACTCCGGACCCACAATACCAATTCGCCACTACCAGCCGTGATTTTTGGTATATTTCGATGAAACTCGGTATTCGTAGTGGTAATCCACAGGTAAATAACTGTTGTAAAAATAAACTAAATCGGTTCATTAGGAGGGGGGGGGGTTTACTCCGGACCCACAATACCAATTCGCCACTACCAGCCGTGATTTTTGGTATATTTCGACGAAACTCGGTATTCGTAGTGGTAATCTACAGGTAAATATGTGTTGTAAAAATAAACTAAATTGGTTCATTAGAAGGGGGGGTTTACTCTTGACCCAAATTCTTAATATACTCATACCGGTCGTAATTTCTGCTGTATTGTAACGAAACGCGGTATACGTCGTGGGTAACTCATGAGAAAGAAGTGTTGTAAAAATGAGCTGAATCGGTCAATCGGAAAGCGGGGGTTTAATTTGTAATATATTTCAATAGAAAAGCCCGTCAGACGTAGGTTCACAAAGCCGCCGCAAGGAGCGCTTTCTACCACTAGAGTGACTGTATCCTGTTCCTGCGTTAGATCAAAATACGATAATATGAGGTTTTTTGTATTTATTACGTAGTGTAATAGGTACCATGTGTAAACATAACTCTGGAAGCAAATTATTAATTGATCAGTTACTCATTACAAATTTAAAAGAGAACTATTCATGTTTTTATTTTATTTATGTAGGATATTTTAAGCAAATTGTTCTGGAAAGCAATCTACACTACCCAAATTCTGAGGAAAGTGCTTAGTTATGCAGCTCCTGCGTGACGGACTTTTTATTTACACATTTCACTACCCGATACCCATAGCATTACCCATACTATCTTAAATGTAATAAACCACCCGAAATGTGCTTGGAAAGTCAGTGGGCGGAATTAGACCATAATAAAGATTTATTTCCCTCTCGGAAGGAATATGGCAACATGGACTCAAAACTAATAATGAATATAAATCCTCTTGAGGGAGATCGTACTCACGCCTGAAATATCCCAGTTGAAATGTTTTAACCAAAAATTAGTATTAGTCCTACAGAAACCAAAGGTTCGTTTAATTTTTCCGTGTCTCAGAATATAATATTATGTGCTCTTATATAAAAGAAATCACAAAATTAAGCTTTATCCTGCTTTTAATTTCTCCTTTATTTTTATTATAAGGGTTAAATAAGACCTTAGTCAAAATTAATAATTTATCCAAACAATGACTATAAAAAAACTGAAAAACAAACAAAAAGGTGTACCGCTGCGCAGTGGTGCCAAACGACATTCCTTGTTTCAAAACGGCTACAGCGTCTAATGCTTAACCGATTTTGAATGCATTTTTACAAAAAATAAAGCTCACAAAATTAAGAAATACTTTGTCTAGTATTATTTTTAATTTTTGTTTTCCTTCTTTATTAAATTACGTGTAAAGAAGTTAAATTCAAGAAGTTTTACAATTGAACTCTGTAGTTTGTTTGACTTTACGCTTTTTCCTAGAGGTCATTTGAAGGTCAAATAGGGGGGGAAAAAACGTAGAAAAATCTGGAAAACTTCATTTAAAGGCATTTTCTGGGAGGCAGTATGAGTCAAACACACTAGGGGTTCGGACTGAGGGACCTCAAAAACATATGCATGAATTGTTTCAGATTTTTCCTACGTTTTTTCTCCATTAGACCTTCAAATGACCTCGAATCTAATTTGGTGAAGGTTAATCACCCGCTCATCGTCATTAGTGACCCCGCAAATCCCTTAAGGATATTACTGCTCCGAGTATTGTTTTTTTTTTAGATGAAATGCTGTGTAATTGTTGATACTTTACGCTTTCTATAGAATATTTATAGTCCGGCCGCAAACAAAAGAACCAGAAGGGGCGTGGCCGGAGGTGAGCTAGGCCTTCCCACACATGGGCTGGGTACAGCGCGTGCGCTCTAACTGGTTATTTTCTTTGCGGGCGGACTGTAGTTGTTGTTGTAAAAAAGACGAATTAGTTTATTAGAGGCTTTATCATTTTCCCGTTGCATAGCTATAAAATGAGAAGTTTGATTTCGTGACCAAGAACAAAATCTGTGGCTTGATTTATAGTTTCTCATAAATTTTCACATTATGCAAAAGTAAAATTAGCATTTCAATGTAATTTTTCTACAAAAGTTGCTAGATGCTTGAAAACAAGATATTAATTCAAATAAAAGCTTTCCAAATGTAGCATAAAAATGTCGCATGCTAAGATGATCCAGTTCTACATTCCACCCATTTAATCATATCGTTAAAACTAATATAAATCGCATGTAAATAATATGCATAAACACTCGACAATAAACACAAAGTGTTCAAGCCGAGATTAAACCGCTACAATATTTTAACATGGATAAAAAACTTTTCTAATTAGACGTCAGCTCTGTCCTTTTAGTCCTTTAGAAAGTGTGTGAAAACAATCTTTTGAGCGGGATCTTCAAAGGAGATATTAACTCTTGTTTCCTAAAAGCGCCGGCTCTTTCTCTTTTAAAAAAACATTTTTAACAAAAGACTTTTTTAAAATATGTGGTTTTATAAATATATACGCGCTCAAAATTGTTTTTCTTATTTCATTTTTTCTGGGTGCTCCCTTCACACTTGCATGTTGATCTGTTGTGTATTTGAATGAATTCGGGCCACGAGAACCAACGAGTCAATCAGATTGTAAAAGTATCGTGTTCCATCGGCGTTTTTTTTTATTTGATGGATGCAGCTAGTCGTCAATATGAATAATGATGAATGCTCTCTAAAAGTAACGTGTACTACAACAGGACGCAAGGTTTTCATCATATTTTTCCCTAAAATGGAAAAAAGGCCTTCAAGACAATAACAGACGACAAAGGTCTCTTTACTGCCTGGAATGTAACAATTTAAAAGGAATTTTATTCCGAGCATCCCACATTTCGATGGGGTTCATAAAAACAAATAAAGGCATTTCAATTTTATTTCATAACACTCTACAATGTTCTTGTTCTACCTAAAAGGCACATCCTAAAGCCTTCGAATAACTTGTATCCATATTTACCGTATATCCATATTTTTGTACCAAAATAGTGTTTGCATAAATATGTAAGTCAATAGTGTTATTTAGAATTTGGGGGGTCTCTCGTGGTCTAGTGGCTAGCGCCTTAGATTCATAAGCGGGAGATGGAAGATTCCTTGGGAAGATTCCTCGCTGCACCCTGGATGTCGGCGCTAATGGCCTAGTACTCTAAGCGCCATAAAAAAAAGTAATAAATAAAATAAAATAAAATAAAAATAAATTTGGTTTATATTTTAAGTATATTTTAATGGTTAACCTTTAGCTGGCATCACCTTTTCAGTAGAACACAAGTGGTATCATGGGTCAAAAGTGACCCAGAAATTTTCTTTTGTCTTTTTTTTTAATAACCTGTTATGACTTTTTTTTTAAACTTCTATTTTTCTAACATTATGGTGCGTAGTTAATCTTTTGATTATAGAAATAGTAGCTTGAAAATACAAATACAACGATTAGAAAAATATGATTTAAAAAAAAGTGATGTCATTTTCACTAGTTGTCTTAAAAATTATCCTCTTCTTATGATTTTTTTTTTGTTTAACGCTATTACAACTAAAATAAAATATTTCTTATGAAGAAAGTAATCTTAATTAATTTATTTTTAAAGGTTTTGTGACATTTTTACCGATCAAATAAAAATTTCGGGGGAGGGCTGCAGCCCCCTCAGACACCCTTATAGACGCCCGCGCCCCAATGAAGAGCAGCTTTCTCCTCCGCCATCAGAGTCCCAATGGCGTGGCCATCGTTATCATTGGCCCGGCGATGGCTAGGTGTATCCCCACTCTACTAGCGTTGGCCCGGCGATGGCTAGGTGTATCCCCACTCTACTAGTGTTGGCCCGGCGATGGCTAGGTGTATCCCGACTCTACTAGCGTTGGCCCGGCGATGGCTAGGTGTATCCCCACTCTACTAGTGTTGGCCCGGCGATGGCTAGGTGTATCCCGACTCTACTAGCGTTGGCCCGGCGATGGCTAGGTTTATCCCCACTCTACTAGCGTTGGCCCGGCAATGGCTAGGTGTATCTCCACTCTACTAGCGTTGGCCCGGCGATGGCTAAGTGTATCCCCACTCTACTAGCGTTGGCCCGGCAATGGCTAGGTGTATCTCCACTCTACTAGCGTTGGCCCGGCGATGGCTAAGTGTATCCCCACTCTACTAGCGTTGGCCCAAAAATCCAGAGCTGACACCACCACAGATCCAACAACAGAAAAGTTTAACGACAAGTTGATATGAGAAAAAAATTTCTCAATAAGCATGAATATTTCCGATTTTTATATATTTTTTCCGACCATCAAAATAACTCACGGAAAACGCCCTACATTCTTCTGAGTTGTAAAAAAGGTGTTCGCGGAACTTCGCTCATCGAGAAGTCTACCCCGTAAAGTGCTGCACCCTGGCCGTGTGCCCGAGAACTATCTACCCGCGGCAGTATGAATCTGCACGAAAACCGAGAGTGGCCTAGCAAATAGTGTGGAGCATCTGAGTTTTTCTTCTGGCGAAGGTTTACCCTGAAAATCATAGAGGAGTAAATAATCAAGCCTCCCAGGCCGAGCACAGGAATGGAGTTGGCCAGAATCCACAGCCCACCAAGAATTTGGAGAAGCATCAAGGAAGAAAATATAGCACATAGCAGGGATTGCTTAAACACATAATATTCCAAGACACCAGGTATCCTCTTAATTTCTTTGTACATGAAGCTCCAGTAAAATCATTTTGCAACCGTTCAGCCATTTCATCTCAACCACCCTCAGCTGGTCATCATTTCCATATTTCCTCAACAATTCAAAATTAACTAACCCAATAACCACAAGTAGGTTCCTGAGTTTGGCCTTTACACCCCCCCCCCTAGAAGTTATGCTTTAATTTTAATAAATTCTGATTTTAAATTACCATCTCTACAAATCTCTGCAGTCCTTATACCACTGTCTACAAATCTCTGCAGTCCTTATACCACTCTCTAAAAATCTCTGCAGTCCTTATACCGCCACTGATCGAATCTACACAATATAAAAAATGGTAGATAGATCATAAACAAAATATATAAATAAAATATTTTACATTGCACCATAATGCCGGAGTAACGTAATAAAGGAGTCGCGATTATCTAATGTAGGGGTGGGCGCACGAAGATTCACTAATGTAGGGGCAGATACTGTTCAAGGATCTTGTTTTTGACCATGCGTCACACTAGGGAGATAGTGTGGTTAGTGTCATTCTCCGGTCGCCTGAATATAGACAAGGGCCAAGTTATGCCGCGGCCAAGTATCGAACTCACGTTCTTCAAAGCCTAAAATAGGAGAAATTCATGAAAAAATGTTTTTAAATTCATAGAAAACAGTTTCTATATTCATTAAACATTAATTTCGAAGACTAAAACCAAAGTTGTCTTTATGATTCTCTTGAGGACACTAATTAAGAAGCGCCTTTGTGCAACCCGATTTCAAACTTTCTGAAGTAATCTAGTAATCAATTTGGCTTTTTGTAATATTATTTCACATAAAATGGATTAAGTGAATTCGTTTGTAAGTTCAATTAAGAGCTCGGATTTATTTTCTTTCTTTCAACAGAGGGACTAAATATGTTTGATTATTCTACTGCCGTAAAACGGGAGAAAACTTCTGAAGACAGTTAACCAACGAGAGGAATTTATTTCTATCCACAAAAGGAGCCTGATTACTCAAGTCAATTAGATCTTAGGAATATGTCAAGGAGTAAGAGATGTAATTGAAAGAACTCGCGGGGCTTCCTCAATTATCTACCAGCCTTTATTAACTTAACCTTTCCTCTGGAGGCATCTCAACTATCATGGAAAATTGATTGACTCTTTATGAGAAAAGAGAAAATCTAACCATTGCAAATTGAATCCCACAGGAGTTCAAACAATTTGGTCATTATGTCGACAATAACCGCAAGAATGAGACATTCCAGTCGAAAGATAATTATTTAGCGGAGATGGAGATAGTTAGCCGTTGCAGTGATACGAAAACAAGGCATAGTTGGGATTCGGCTAGGAGAAAAAAACGTCAGACCTTCAGGAAGAAATCTGTATTGGAAGTTTTGGCTGCACTTTGGCAGCCTTCTTCAGCTAAAAAAATATATACAACTTATAAGTAAAAAAACTTAACATAACATAAGTAAAAAAAAATTTTTTTTTACTTATAAGTTGTATATATATATTTTTAGCTGAAGAAGGCTGCCAAAGTGGAGCCGAAACGTCCAATACAGATATCTTCCTGAAGGTCTGACGTTTTTATCTCCTAGCGGAATCCCAACCATACCTTGTCTTCGACAATTATTTATTTAAATATTAAGGTCCATGATTATTAACTAAGAATTTTAGGACGGGTTATCTATAGGTAACCATCGTTTTCTAGGCAGGATAGGACTGATGCCCTTTCTTTTTTCGAAAGAAAAGCCACCACCCCATAGTGGCAATGGAACTCACGATCCTTGGCACGGAGTGCTAAATGCTCACGCCTTAACACTCACGGCCACATGGGCCTCCGAAAGATAATTTAAAAAAATCCAAATGGCAGGAACTGCGATATCGTTGTGTATTTCCATGCAATGCTTAATATGAAGTATTGTTTCATACCCCTTATGAAACAATACCTCATATTAAGCGATGCTTAATATGAGGTATTGTTTAATAACAAAAAATCAAGTATTAAGGCGTAGTTTTTTTCAGAATTTTACGCCTAAACCATTTATTTGTTTTATGAATGATGGAATGATCGCCTTTCACTTTCCACGATCTCGTAACTGTTTTCGAAATAATTAAGGAAGTCCCGAAAAATCAATAACCACTTACATTTGTGAATAAAACAATTTCTTTGTAATACTTCCTTTATTACAAACGCAACGTAATTTATATATCGGGACGTTTCTGTGACACGAAAAAAAACTGTTTATGATAGAGCCTAGAAAGTGGTTTCATTCGGTTTTCTAAGTCGAAATATCTATTAAACGTTTATCTGAAAGCTAATTGCCACATAGCCGTAACATCTAAGATTTCTTTCCTGCGAAATTCGTAAAAAAAAACTACTACTCTTCCTCGCCACTATTGTTGAAGCAATGAGACCAATCCTGTTAAGATGGGAGAATTCATCCCTATTCTTTTTTCTACAACTGTAGAAATGTCTTGCCTATCGCTCCTTGCTACTATTCTTGGAGCTTTGTGTCTAATCCCTCTTGCAACTACGCTAACAATATTCATCCCGATACTACTTTCTACAACTCTAGAAATGTCCTGGCTATCCCTCCTTGCTACTATTCGTGGAGCTTTGGGTCTAATCCCTCTTGGAACTTCGCTAACAACATTCATTCCGACACTACTTTCTACAACTCTAATAATGTCCTGGCTATCCCTCCTTGCTACTATTCTTGGAGCTTTGAGTCTATTCCCTCTTGCAACTTCGCTAACAATATTCATTCGGATACTAAATTCTACAACTCTAATAATGTCCTGGCTATCCCTCCTTGCTACTATTCTTGGAGCTTTGGGTCTAATCCCTCTTGGAACTTCGCTAACAACATTCATTCCGACACTACTTTCTACAACTCTAATAATGTCCTGGCTATCCCTCCTTGCTACTATTCTTGGAGCTTTGTGTCTAATCCCTCTTGCAACTACGCTAACAATATTCATCCCGATACTACTTTCTACAACTCTAGAAATGTCCTGGCTATCCCTCCTTGCTACTATTCTTGGAGCTTTGGGTCTATTCCCTCTTGCAAACTTCGCTAACAAAATTCTTACATTAATGTTAAGCTGGATTGCAGTAAGAATGAGGGAGGACTAGCTCCAATAGGCATGAGCGACTGGGCGACGCCGCCTGTTGGTTCCAGCCTGTCGCTCATTGCTTAGCCCAGACTTTAACATTATTCTTGTCGCTCACCCCAGGTATTATATTTTGCGCGCTACAAAAATGGCTACAGCCTCTAAATCTTAACCGATTTCAACGCTTTTTTTTTTTTTTTTTTTTTTTTTTTTTTTTTTTTTTTTTTTTTTTTTTTTTTCTTTTTCTTTAATTAAAGCTAATAAAATTTAGAAAAACTTCGTCAATTCACATTTATGGTTTTTGTTTCCCTTGTTCATTAAATTACGTGGAAAGATGTTTATAACCATCCAATGTTCATAACATTCCAATGCTTATTACCTTCCAGCTACCTTTCTTATAAATAATTTTAAAATATGAATACTAATAAAAGAATAAATTGGATGATGTGAGCTTTTAATTTCGGAAGTGCAAAATATGGAAAGACAGACAAAGTTATTTTAAAAATACAATCATAACCAAGAAACAATGAGAAGACGTTGGAAATGCATTAAACTTGCAAGGTAAGATATGTTTATTAACTAAACATTTAAAATATTAAATTTTAAATTTAAAAAACGTATATTGGAGTATGCGATGACGGAGACTAAAAAATTACCGCCCAGCTACTGTTATAGCCACTGCCGCTCTTCTGCTATACGCTCGGTAGCTCTGTCGTACTGTCGCTCATCGCTCGTATCGTACCCGAGGCCTAAGGGAAGTAAGCATGAACTGAGCCATGATTAAGTGAAGCATTAAACATATCTGCTTGTTCTTTGAGCACAAAGGGCGTGATAAGAGTAATATGCTGAAGTAGGCTGGAATTAGAAGGAAATTAGGGCTTTACATCAAAAGATAAGAAGATTAGAGCGATAGGGGAAAATGCGAAGACTGAGGAACTAGATGTGCCCTGGTTCCCTAGGAAGAAAAGAACGGAAGAAGAGGGATTGGATAAGTGAATGAGCGTTTGTCGCACTTGTGAGCCGTCAGAGAAAGCGAGGAAGAGAAAATAAACTTAAGAGGACAATAAACGAGAGAAACCAAGTAAAGGAGAGTGAGAATGAAAAAGAGAGAGGATATCTCAACACTTAGCACTTTTACTTTCGGTCGATTGCCCTTTTCAACTCTCTCATTTCTCCAGCTATTCATTCCATTTATCATAGCTTATCCCTCTGCTTTAATCAACATTATTTCACTCCACTTATTCTTTCAAACGTTTAACATTCTATGAGTTTTTAACATTTATAACAAAAATATTTCACTTAAAACAAATGTATAATTTGAGAAGAGATAGTTGACCGTTGAGATTGAGAAGGTGTAGAAAATCAGGGTTCGATCGTATATTGATAAAAATATATTTTATAACCCAAACATGTTGTGTTTCTGCCAACGTTTTGGCTGGAGATTATAGCCTTCTTCAGGACTGTGTACAGTTAAACAGATATACTAAACACTAATGACAATTTTATATATGCATATCCTGTAATATATGCAATAGAGACCTTACTGTAAAACACCTACTTACGAAATGCAGAAGACGACACAAACTAAATATTCCACAAGACATGAACGAATTGTTGGGGGACAGCAGCCAGTACATAAACACAATATTCTCCTACTTACATAACAATAAACTATACAATCTCATTGAAAACATCTGCTGAATAACCATTGGCTATCTGGCATATTAGAGACATTTCCACAGCTCTGTTTATAGAGGTGAATCAAATTTCTAATCACGATGCTGGTTCATTGGACCTTGCAGGTACCACCTAAAAATAGTGAAGTCGCCATAGTAGCCATCACTTATTATTATTAATAACTAGCTGTTACCCAGTGTGCCATGCTACACTTACTTTCTGCCTATGACTCTCCCCGTATCAAGATTTACCTGAATACCCAGTTACGTCAAAATCGGTCAAACAGTGTGAATTTATTTATATCTGTCTAGTGCTGTCTCCTGAAACAGCCAACAGAGGCCAGCGCCACAGAAATTCATATTACACCGTCAGAGGCCAGCACCTGCGTCTGCGAGTAGATAGCTCTTATCAAAAAAAGGCCAGCGCACCTTACTTAGAAAGTGACTGTTGATATAAAATTGAAATAAATTGCATTACATGATTATATAATGATATAAAGTCATCAATGAGTTCGAGTTATTATAATTATCAAGAAAATGAACAAATAAATTTGACACATTATTCAAAATGGCTGTGGATTCAAAATGGCCGTCAGAATCTGAATGGTTCAGTGTAGCCAATTTGACCACAAACTTTTGACCAAATTTTGAAATTTGACTATTTTGACCTAGCCTAGGCGATTTCCCGTATCAAGACCTACCAGTGTGCCAAGTTTGGTCAAAATCGGTCAAACGGTTTAGATTTGTATAAGGAACAATATATATCTATATAGATAGATAGATAGATAGATAATATATGCATACACACGCACACACACACACATATATATATATATATATATATATATATATATACATATATATATACATATTTATATATATATATATATATATATATATATATATATATATATAATGCACTTTTCTTTTCAGTTTTTAATGAAAGCTAATAAAATTTAGAACAGCGTTGTTTAGTCAGATTTTTGTTTTTTGTTTCCCCTGTTTATTAAATTACTTTTAAAAAAGTCAAATTCTCGAAATTCTACAATTGTACATAAAATGTCTCATCTACCTTAATATCAGCACTGATATCGTTGAAATCAAACATTCAAATCCTGATTAGACTTGAAGGAAATCACACTGACACATCCTCGTAAAACGTAGATTTATCTTAATACAACAATGAGATTAAATTTTGCTCGCCGCTCTCAGTTATCTTGAAGCTTTTGACTAGTGAACATGCCAGAAAAGATTAAATTGGATAGTGAGTGTAAACTTGCAAAGTATGGAATGACAGACAGTGATTCATTTCATTTCACATTTAAAATATTTTTTTTTTAATTAAAAAACGTATATTGCAGTTTGCGATGTATTAAAATGTATTAAAAAATGTATTAACATGACGATTGTTGGGATTGTAGTATATTTTCTTAAATATCTCAAAAACGGTTTGAAAATCGTGGAAAGTAGACATTATACATTCAAAAGCTTACTGAATTTTCTACAAAAAGGGTGATCGATGGGACAATCTCAGTCGGAGAAATAAGTGCATCAAATTTCAAAATTTTCAATTGAATTTTTTTTAATTGCATTTTACAGTAAAATGAGAATTATAGTAAAAAAATGTAAGAAAATGAGAAACGTTTAGAGGGTGTATCGCAAGTAGAGGACAATGCCCAAGGGGGGTGAAACTAAACCAAAAATGTAGTTAAACGCTGACAATCTCACGTTTCTATATTTTATTGTTCTAGACATATCCCGTTCCAAAGGTTGATTTGAAAAAACCGTGTTTTTTTTTAACAAAACGCCAAATGTTTCCTGCTTGTACACATCATTTTTTAACGATACATAAATACATTTTAAAATAAGCAGTAAATTATGTTTATGGCGAATGCACTTTCAATGTTCACAAGTGTCTTTTTCAAACTGCAATAACTGTATAAAAAGTTGATGTTAATATAAATTCTAGTTGAAGAACACGTTTTCAACCAATCACTACTCTTCCGAAAAAAATTTTGCAAGCTGCCAAACCTCACAAAAGTTGTAAACTTTAATTACCTTTCCAGCGGTATTCTCAGAACTGGGATTATCACTCCGTTTTATAATGTAATTGGAAACTTATGGGGGGAAACAACTGATAAATAAAACTAATATCATGTTTAATTTTGAGTTTATGAAAATTATGTTGGTGAAATTAACATTTAATGATTAATGTAAGCCTTATACTAAAGTTGAATAAAACAGAAAAATAATTATTTCGAAAATTATAAAAGTCTAGCCTCGTCTACAACTAGCCTCATCGGTGCTACTGACCACCCACAGTAGTCGATGCAACGATGGTTTCTATGCACCAAAACCAAAAAAAAAAAAAAAAAAAAAAAAAAAAAAAAAAAAAAAAAAAAAAAAAAAAAAAAAAAAAAAATATCTTTCATCCTTGATTCCGAAGTGTCCCTCAATCCTTAATCAGAGCAAAAAGTGTGTTTACCTAGTGCGGGAAGGATAGGGCATCACCATTATCGTGAGAAATTAAAGAATGTGTTCAGAATAACTTCTTTACGCTAAAGATAATGTTTTGTTTTTGACATAGAATTCAGAAAAAAATAGATTCAATTTTTTTTTTTTTTATTAAACTTAATGACATGACCTACTTAAGGGGCTAAGTGCTGCTCGGTGGAAACGAAGGAGTGGGGTAAAAGATAATACAGGCGCTTGAGACAGCATTCTGGGGAAAAAAAGGTGTGAAGTTTAGTATACTGAAGATGCTGAGTATAGTTTTTATGAAAATAAGGAATGGGGTAACGAATATTTCCGGAACTGGGAACCACATGATTGACAAAAATTTGGGTTCCCTATAGTATTGGCTCAACCAAGTTACCCCCAGCGCCTGAACTATTCTAAGCCCCTTATATATATATATATATATATATATATATATATATATATATATATATATATATATATATATGTGCGGTACTCATTAATAAATTTAATAGAATTTCGTTGTTCATCTGTTAACAGTTACACATCAAAGTTTCATCCATTTTTGACGCGCAGTTTCTATGTAGCAGTCGTTTGAGTGAGTTCACGTGACTTTAAATTGCCAAATCGAGTTTCTAGCTGTCATTAAATATTTGTTTTTGAAAGTCAATACGCCTACACAAATCAAAGATGAGTTAGATTCTATGTATAGGGAGTCTGAATCATCATTTATCACAGTGAAATTTTGGGCAGCTTAATTTAAACGAAATCGTAAGAGTTTGGGAGACGATGAACGTTCAGGACGTCCAAAAAAGGCGACTACCTACGAAAACATCGCTTAAGTTCACCTAGGCTAGACTACAGCCGAATTTAAGTGAGGGAGATAGCTGTCAAAAGAACATGTTTCTTACATATTAAATCAGCATTTAGATATGTATATTGACTAGTCGGATTATCGGCAACGTCGGGCCATGAAATTATGGCACTTCTGGATTATGTGATTGGGTCAACGACAGGAGTGGCTATTTTCCCAGTGGAGGGGGAGAAAATGTGCTACAGTATGATCACCAATTTTGTTTTCATGCGAATTTCCTATGGACGTTTTAATCGTTTAGGAGCAGTTTTTATAATATAACGCAAAAATATTGGCTTAAAAGCTATATTGTGGAGGGGATGCAATTCTGTTAACGCTATACGAATTATATGACTTTCTAATTTACCTTCTATTCCTTCTAATGAAGTGGAGGGTCAAAGTACGACATATGCCTTCTTGCCCATATGGGTATTGAGAGGGAAGAGCAGCCAGAGGAGGCAGAGAAGTGGGAGACTGTAGATTTACGATACTGCCAATAGGGGATTGGAGCAGTAGCTGTCCCAATGTGATTTGTTTGGTGCCTGTCAGTCCCTAGCAGGGCCAATACAATGCCTGCGTAGCCCTCTCTTTTAGCTTTTCCCCTCCCATTGGCTTACAAAGAGAAAATGCATCCTTCCAACCGAATCCAAACACACAATCAATCGTTAATTAAAAGTAAGTGTACATTTTCCATTTTCTATATGTGCCTCTGAGGCCAGACTCACAGGAACTGCGTCATCTTTGCGCGTTTCCGTTGTTATCTCTAGTGTCATTAGCGAATTGAAGCAGATTATGGTCGGTTTTGATCTTTTATGAAAGCGAAAATAGGTACTCCTGCCTTCTCAACCTTCGCACTAGGAAAATACACTTACCCATACGCTCCTCATTTTCTTGCCTTATTTTACTAGAATACTAGTTTTATTATTACATATAACTTAAAAGAAAAACCAACCAATTAAAAAGTGAGCTAAACATATACAAAAACCCATTCAAAAGAACAAAACTAACACTTCCGAAGTTGTAAGCACTTATTTCTCCGATTGACATATCCCCAAATTGCTTCAGAACCTTTTTTGTAGAGAATTTTCGTAAAGTCATCTTCCACTTACCACTATTATGTAACCGTTTTCAAGATATTTACAAAAAAAAAAACGAAGAACCCAAAACTTTTCATTACTGTTAATCTTTTTTTTTTTAATACTTCCTTTACTCCAAATGTAACCAAAATGTCTACACGTTAGTTCAGAGGAATTTCAAACACGTAGAAAATATTTCATTTGAATCTTAAAGATTCTAAATACCTAAACAGAATATTAGTTACCACTTTTCTCAAAAATAGAAAAATTAGCATTTTTTGCTTGTCTGGGGAATGATAACCCTGTAGTTTTTCCCAACATAAAACCTATTAAACAAAGAAATATGTAAAAATTATGATCTGCAAAAAGTCAAAAATAAAGTACGATTGAATTTGGTAGCACACCGTGGAAGCTGGGGTAGGGTTGGGTTGGGGGTTTAAGGGCAGAAAACTACTAGGTCATCACCGCCCTAAGACTATAGTTAACTCGTGTATACTGTAATGTTAGGTTGCACAAAGTGTACAATATGTGTTTAAGACAATGCTGCTTTGGGGGAAAAAAAATGTCTGTACCATAAATGCGAGAACCAAATATGTACATCCGTTCAAAACCACATTAACGTATATAAATATATTAAGTTTTCCCTCTTGTTATTTATATTAAGTTTTCCCTCTTGTTGTTGTTTTTTTTTTATTATGATTCATTTCCATGGATGTTAGGGATTAACTTATTTTTGTGCAATATTACATACAACCCAAATGGTTTAAATAAACTTGTAGAGTCAAAATTATCAGAATATCAGACAATATTCAGTAAAGGTGGCCATAAAGGTTCAGTTTAAATCTCAAGGCAATATAACGCAACCGGCGGCAACAATGAGATTAAATTTTGCTCGCCGCTGTCAGTTATCTTCAAGCTTTTGACTAGTGAACATGATAGAAAAGAGTAAATTGTAAATCATAGCCAAGAAACTATGGGAAGAGGTTGGAAATACTTCTAAGATAAGATATTTTTTTTAATTAAACATTTAAAATATTTTTTTAAATTAAAATCTTATAATTAAAATCGTATAATTGAGTACGCGATAACGGAGACTGAAAGAAATTATCGCCCAATCGCTCTGTATCGTAGCCGGTGCAACTCTGCCACTACACGCTCCGTCTTTCTGTCGCTCATCTCTCATCACTCGTATCGTACCCGAGGCCAGTCACAATTCTCAGCCCTGCTGCGACAAGTAGCTCCAAGTATGTAAATAGCAATCTTACTTTATTAAATAAATTGTATGCCGTACTAAAAGAGTTTCTAGTGTTATTCACATTACAGAGGTAATGTCTTTTTAATTTTATACAATGCCAAATAAGCAACAGGCGTTCTATGGAATACCTAACCATTTTTCACAATCCCTAGCCAATGTGTGTAATATTTTTCAAAAACATATTCTACACACATAATGCATTCTATACTTTGCCTGAACCCCTCAGGCATTATATAAAATACGTAGGAATTCTATAGAATGCCTGGCTTCTATGCTTTGCCGGTGTGTATGTATTAATCTGGACGGCATAGGTGGAGATACTACCAATGCATTCTGAGTTAGGGTGAAATAAACAAAAACACATTTTAGGAAGAAAGTAGGAGGAATAATAGAGAAGAAAAGTGTACTCTAGGATGCAGGTGTAATAACTGTAAGCTAGGAGGGGAATGGCAGACGTCAGCTGTTAAGATATTTAGGTGGGAGGGTCTGTAGAACTTAGCCTTCCATGTCTCTTCTTTCTTCTTTACCCTTACTTTTCTGCCTTCGTAATTAGTTCATATCTCTTTCTCACATCTCCTCTAATTCCATGAACAAAACAAAACTTCACGCTCCAGTTCTTCCACATACTTTTCTTTCCCAAGAAACTACCTGATCTTCGACTTTCTTATGCCTTTCTCTTGTTATAAAGATGAAGTTGGATGACCAGCAAACCATTTTGTCAAAAAAGATGTTCCAAAGTTGCCAATTATTCTGAAGTGACTGAAGTGGGCGTATATAAGGAGGGGCTGAGGGGGCTACAGCCCCCCCCCCCCCCAATTTTTATTTGATCGGTAAAAATGTGTCATAAGCCCCCTAAAAATAAATTAAATCACTTAGTTCATAAAAAAGTATTTTATTTTTGGTATAATACCGTTTCAGTTGGCTAAAACTATTCCAAGCTCTAGATTGTTAGTATTCCATTCCCCCATAAATGGTCCCAGCCCTCCCCCCCCCGAAATTTTTTTCTTATATACGCCAATGCTTTCTGGACGTTCAATAACGTGCTTTTGTTTTTCTCGATGAATCAGACGTTCCTTGCGAATTTATTGCTCAGCCCCCTAACGGACTACAGATTCAATACTTAAGGAAAACTTCTACATTTAGTAAGAATTAAATCTATGCTAATGAATTGGAAGTTTATTGAGGGATAAATTGAACGATTTGCTCCCTTTTGTAAACAAATGTGGAGTGTAGTTCTGGTACTTTCAAATACCTTGTGTGAAGAAATTATGGATTACTCTTTGTTTATTGGCGAAACTGTGGGAATCCATTATCAAGTACGGAAGCAATAAAAAGGAGCTGAAGAATACTTGTTATTCAAACTTTACACCTAATTTAAAATGTTTCTAAATAAAATTTTAAATAATACTTTAAAAAAATGCAAAAAAAAAACATTGCGCGAGGATAAATGTTAATCCTCAATTTGACTGCAACATTTTGTGGACAGACAAGGCCACTTTCGACTGGAATGGAATATTTACCATGTACATACATACCACTCATGTTAATCCTTAAGACGAGTGAAAATCACACAATCAGTATGACTTGCAAGTTAACGTCTGGTGCGGAATTTTGGACTTGGAATTTAAATGCATTTTTAACCCTCCTTCAACGCGATCGACCCAATGTATTGGAAGACGTTCCGCTTGCACAATTGATAGATTCCTGGTTCAAAATGGATTGCTGTTCGGCACACAGTAGCAGTGCATGAGTTATGGTAGCGAATTCCTTACATATCCCCTCCAACATCCCCACTCCTTTTCTTCACTATATAAGGTCCTATATCCTTATCAGTTCCAGCATTCTTAGAGTCATGTAGTCTTCCAGCCGTCTTCCTTATCACAACTACTGCTCCTTCGGCTTAGACAGTCAGTCCTTTTCTCCAACCTAGTGTGTACACATCCAAAATTCTAAATTGTACCATTTGTATTTTTGAAGTTAAATAAAAGTTGTTTTTTAAAAAGTGACTACCGAAGTTTGTGAACTTAACTATGGATCCACTCCCAAAGTCGATAAAAGTCCAATTGAAACTTCGGCAAATTTCAAAAAATTTTCAAAGTTTGGCCAATAAAAAATGAATAATTTATAATTTCTTCACAAAAGCTATTTGAAAGTAACAAAACTACAATACATTCCACCTTTTCTTTGACGCAAGGGTGCCAATCGTTCAACTTATCCCTCAATAAACGTCCAATTCATTTGCATATATTTAATGCTTACAAAATGTAGAGTTTTCCTGTAAGTATTGAACCTGTAGTCCATTAAGGGGCTGAGGAAAACATTCGCAAGAAACGTCTGATTCATCGAGAATAATAGAAGCGCGTTCTTTGGACGTCCAGAAAGTATCTTTTGTCAATGGACGTAGTGAATTAAATTACAGTTAACTTACATAATGCTATTATATATATAATGCTATTATATATATGTATATATATATATATATATATATATATATATATATATATATATATATATACATATACTCCTTTGAAAAGAGGCCATTGTAGCCAGTAACGCTTCAAGGAAAAAATTAAGAATTTCATAAAAAGAAATTTCAAGTTATCAAGTATCATGTCCTCCCTACACACCGCGTAACTAGTGTATTTAAATTTTTGCTTTCCTACTTCTCTGTTAAGGTAAGAAATAAACAATTGAACAAGACGTTGATCTGATTCTAAATACTTTCAACCTGATGGAAGGGACTTAGTGACAGTAGCTAACCGAATCCAAGAGACCTCTCTTGGTTGTTTTAGGAAATAATTAATTAGGATTAGGAAATAATTTTGAAGTTTTCTTTCCTCTTATTCAATTTTTCTTATTAAATTATTTTATTTGGATTTTATCAATTCTGGAGCTATATGGGACAGAGATTGACTGTGGAACGTATTATGAAAGGAGTATAAGGAAAAAATAAATAAAAATATGCTGAATAGAGAGACTTTTTCAGCGAATTAAATACTGAAGGTATAAATTCTCATGTCAAGAAAATTAAAAATATCAGAGCAAATTATTTAAAACAATTGAAAAAGATTGCTAAAATATGGTGGAGAACAAATGATTTATAAGTTTTAAATCTTTTTTGTGTCGAAACAGTTGCCTGCTGCTGAAATTCTTTGCAACTTCGATATACTAGGAAAGCACATAATTAAACTGTTCTACTGTTAGAAACACATTTTCTCCAAAAGTCCCCCAACTTCTGTTTATTTAGTAATTTTATTGAAGCTCCCATTACTCTCCGTCTTTTTATTCGCTGTATGGATTCAGTCGATATCCAGTTTGAAAGTAAATTATTTATTTTTTCAGAGTTTCACAACTTTTGGCGATTTATTCTGTTGCACATGTGTAACTCCTTTTACACATTGTGTTTATAAATACATACATTATAGTGATATTATACGTCAATACATTTTATAAATCGTGAAATAATATATCAATTAATTTGACAAATATAATGTAATAGCTAAAAAAAAAAAATAATAATAAAATAAATAAAAGGGCGGGAGAAATGTGGGTGAGTTTGAAAGTCAGCCTTCTTGTGATGTAACAGCCTGTTTATCTTCATAACTCTAGTATCGATTATTATGCCATGAAGGAAGATAATAAATGACCTACCTACCGTTAACGATTATCGAACATATTCCGTACGCCTAATTATTCGGGTATAGAGAAAAGAGTTAATATATTTATAATTGTTGGGCATTAAATTGTCAGCCACAATAATAATAAATAATAAATGATGCCAAATAAACAAGTGGTTCTAGGAGAGAAAGGAACAGTTAATCCTAGCTCCACCTGGAGGAAGCTGTCATCATGAGTTTGTTTATACGGAGGAATAGAGCCTCACGGACGCTTGACTATACTATCAAAAGCTCAATACAGTCTCTTGAAAACTTATTTTGCCCATCGCGGTTCAACCCATATGACTAGAGAACGAATGTTCATGTAAAATTAAATTCAAAATATGTACATAAATGCCAACGGCCATAGCCACGTTGAATACACCGGTTGCCGTAGATCACCGAAGTTAAGCAACGTCGGGCGTGGCCAGTACCTGAATGGGTGACCGGATCACGTGCTGTCGGCATTATAAAATGGTGGCAACCTGTAGATAGCACGGCGTTAATGGCCAAGTTGTATATATGCCGTGAATAAAAGTAAAATAAAAAAAAATACATAAATATTTAACTATATATAATAATAAATTCAATATACGTTGCAAAACAATACTTAAAACACTATAAAATATTGAAAAGAAAAAAATAAATGACTAAAACTCTATAATATATTGAAAATTTATGCATACATAAAAATTAGGAACTCATTTAAAAGGGGGGGGGGAATAAGTTGAAAAATAAGATGAACAATATTTTGGAAAATTGTTTGCAACAACATGCATTTTTAAATTATCAAACGTGAATTGATACCGGTCTGATCTCATGAGGGGAGTATACAGTGGTGGGGTACCGATCAGGCACATTTTATTCTGGTGCTTCTACATCGAAAAATAGTCGACACTTTTCCGAGCGTTTCATCCAATGCGCCTTGTTAAACAGTAATTTGTTAGATATATATTTTTTTTATAACGCATCTGCTCCTAGAACATTAGCGCCGGGATAGCATGGCTGCCAGCCACCTTTGCTAATTGTAATTAGAGAAGACAGTAATTTAGTCTCAATGGGTAAAGCATTATTTTACATCTCGGTTTCCCCTTTATTTTTTCAATTACAAAATGAAAAGAATATCAAAATGTGTAGCAAAAATATGTATTTATGGCAGAGTATGTAGAAATATGTAAAATAAAAACCTGTTTAAATGCTTTAAAATCATTTAAATCGTGCAGAATTACCGCAACAATTCCTATTTAAAATTCAGAAAAAATATGTAAATACACTACACCCGTTCCCTACATATGACATTATCAGCACAAGGTCCATCGTAAAGTAATTTTTAATCAACTTTACCATTTTCTGCATTCTAGAAAGATAATACAGTAGACTATTAATTAGATAAAATTCACTTAATATGGATGGAAGAGCCCTTCATGGAAGGAACTATCTTTCCTTTACCACAACCATATTCTTCATCACAATCTCGTTTTCCCTTTCGTTGAATGTCAACCCAATTCGTAATATTTATTCGTCTTTTCCTGACACTATTGAGTCTTTTAATATCATATAACGAAAGTTACACTGCTGACATTCTTTATAAAAAAATAAAATAACCACTACTATATGAATGAAACTAAATAATCAAAACAAACTAAACTGAGGAAAGGAAAACCTAGAAAGTTTGTTCAAGTCAAAGTTTGTTACCTTGTTTATTGTTATATGTTTGCATGCACTTTGGACATCAGACCGCTAGAATCACATGTAACCCTACCTCCGGACCCTGCTGTACACTAGACCTGGGCATAATTTCTTTAAAATAATATTTTCGAAATAAATCATGAAATTACCTTCACAGATTATTTCAGAAATAATTTATTTTATAATTATTCTTCAACTGACCCTTTTCTCAATATCCTTATCTTCGTGGACGGCGGAAGGTCACCAAATAAAATCTTCAACACTCAGTATCACCAACTTTATTTCATCCCTACATGTTTCACACCCTTATTGGTGCCTCTTCAAGGGAAAAAATTACAAAAATAAAACTTACAGCCTACACCTGAGGAGGATAACCTTCCACCAGTACGGCCACGTCTAGAATTCTAGACGTGGCCGTACTGGTGGAAGGTTATCCTCCTCAGATGTAGGCTGTAAGTTTTATTTTTGTAATTTTTTCCCCTGAAGAGGCACCAATAAGGGTGTGAAACATGTAGGGATGAAATAAAGTTGGTGATACTGAGTGTTGAAGATTTTATTTGGTGACCTTCCGCCGTCCACGAAGATAAGAATAATTTATTTTATCATTTTTAAAAATATTATTTCTGAAATAATTATTTCACGAAATAAATTATTTCATGATTGATGAGATATTTCTTTCCAAAATGATTATTTGATCAAATAATATATATATAATCAAGAGAGTATATTGAAGAGCTAATGGCCCAGATTTGTCGATGCGCCGTTAAATATATATATATATATATATATATATATATATATATATATATATATATTTATATACATATATATATATATATATATATATATATATATATATATATGTATATATATATATTTATATAAAGATAATTTTTTTTTTGTTAAAAAAAAAATGGAAGCAGATTGTGTGAGACGTTACTCAAATTTTATGTTAAAAAAAGTCATTATGGCCTGTCACAAGATCAGATGCAGCTTCGATAAATCTAATCTAATCTAGTTCTGCTACCCACTACTTATAATATGAATTATAATATGTGTGTATATATATATATATATATATATATATATATATATATAATTTTGGGAGGGGCTGGGAAAATTTCGGGGGGGCTGTGACCATTTCCGGGGTATGGAATACTAACAATTTAGAACTTGGAATAGTTTTAACCAACTAAAACGCTATTACACCCAAAATAAATTATTTTTATGAACAAAGTATCTTATTTAATTTATTTTTAAGGGTTTATGTCATATTTTTACCGATCAAATTCAAATTTCGGGGGCGGGGGCTGCAGCCCCCCCCCCTTATCCACGCCCATGATACATACATACCTTCCGCCTGCTTGGATAATCCACTATACATACTTCCTTTACAGCTAAACTCTCCTTACATGAATTTTAATGTGCCTGATGCAATTTTAATATATATATCGGCGAAATAAATGAGATTGATGTAATTATCAGACTGACGTGAAAATGTGTACAATTAATCAGGGTGCCTATCCTAAAGGTAGGTGGAGGGAGATAAGGGTAAGGAAAGGAAGATAGGTGGGAGGGTTGAGGATTTCCTCTTTAGGCCGGATCCACAAATCAGGCAGGTAGCGGAAATAGGGTAGTAAGTTCCCTTACCTCTCCTACCACAACCCTTTCCTACTACTCCAACCTCTTCTCAGATCAATTCTTACACCCTAGTAGTATTGTTCTCTTACTTTCTAACTCCTTTTTTCGAAAGTTCACTGGCTCTTATTCACACCTCACACCCTCCCTCCGTTATGTTTGATTTCTATGAGAAATTTGAAAAATCTTCCGGGTCTTTTTGCGAAGACCACATCCAGTTACTTTTGAAGAAGCAGTAGTGATTTATAACAGTTACTCGTACTCGCTGATAAGCTTACTGATTAGCTTAAAGGTTCTTTTCTGGTTATCTATTACTACTTGACTCGTTATCTATAAAAAGGTTAATATGATCAAAATCAAATCTCTCAACTAGGTAAAAAGTTATTAAGCATTGAACTGTTTTGCAGGTTATGAAGGATAACATAAACAATGATATTTGTAAACACATATTTTATTCCTTTACTCTCTCTCTCTCTCTCTTTTTGGATATTTTACATTTATTTAGCATTATGGGCATACATGCTATGCGTTTCCGCTCGCTACGCTCGCTCAAAAATATATCAAAACTCAAGTCAATCCAACTCGCTAAAATTAATAGAATTCTATTAATTTTAGCGACTCTAGTCTATCCAACTCGCTAAAATTAATAGAATTCTATTAATTTTTGCGAGTAAGAAACCAATCGCTTTTTCTTTGTCAGGAACATCGCGAACTAATTGTAAAAGACCCATTTTTCCTCACTAACATAAGCAGAGCTTTTTCATAAACAAACTCTAATTCACTGTTGAAGGTTACTTTACTCCCAGCAAAAACCAACACTATTGGTCACCGGAATCCTCCAATAGGAAGGCAAAGGAGTTATGCGCATGCGCTGAATCACTGATACAATCACTACTGCTACTTCAGAAGTAACTGGATGTGGTCTTCGCAAAAAGACCCAATCTTCCTCGAAACAGACTGTTTCTTCCATGGGCATGTATAGACTTCGCCTATTTTCACAACAAATTCTTTATTTGGACACAATCTATAGCAATTTTTTTTTTGTTATGAATAAAATATTACAACCGATAACTTCTGGCCTATCTTTAGTTTGACTGATTTTGCTAGCTAACGAACGTCTTCAATCGTTTGTTATTGGAATGCTATTCACTTTTCGCCGCAATCACACAGCCACAAGCGCTACGATTTTTTCGCACAATTTTGGCCAAAAAACAGTGTTCCGTTGGTCGGTTCCTACTGGTTATCGACCTTCATATACTAAATTTCATTAAAATTTAATTGTGTTGCGCTAGTACGCAACCAGACAATTATGTAAAAAATATACAGACACACACACACACACATATCTATATCTATCTATATATATATATATATATATATATATATATATATAAATCACGTGTCTGTCTGTCTGTTTTTCTGTTTGTTTCTTTGTTCCTTGTACAAATCCACACCGTTTGACCGATTTTGACCAAACTTAGCACACATGTAGGTCTTGATACGGGAAATCTCCTAGGCTAGGTCAAAAAAATCTACCAGCTACCTGTCTGTATGTTTGTCCCTAATACAAATCCACACTGTTCGTCCAATTTCTAATAAACTCGGTACCGTCTCCACACCGTTCGTCCGATTTTGACTAAACTCAGTACACAGGTAGATTCTAATCTGGAGAGTGCCGTAAGCTAGGTCAAAAACCTCTACCAGCTGTCTGTCTGTATGTTTTCCCCTATAAAAATCCACACCGTTTAACAGATTTTGATCAAACTGGGCTCACAGGTTGGTCTTGATCAGGGGATTGTCATAGCCCAGGTCAAAAACGTCTACCAGCTGCTGTCTGTATGTTGTTTTTTTTTTAAATAAAAATCCACACCGTTAGACCGATATTTACCAAACATGGCATACATGTATGTATTGATACGGGGGGTGTTATAGGTTAGGTCAAACGCGTCTAGGACTCACAGTTGAGAGGTCACGGGTTCGAAACAGTTTCAGATTCGTGTTATTAGATTTTAATAATACTTATTTGGTTTATAATTTATTTAGGCTTTTCTATATGCAGAAAGTAGGTGTAGCATGGCACGCCGGGTAACAGATAGTATATATACATAAATAAAAGTTAAACTATGAAATAAAAACTATCATTTCGAGATATATGTGTCTTGAAAAGTGAACTGTTCTAGTTGGCGCATCTGGATTATGTCACCGGTCGATGAATTTGAAAATGATTAGCCCACTGTATGGTGCAAAAAACATTTTTTTTTTTTTCATGACTGAAATTAATTTGATTATCCTCGCTCTAAATTTATAACTTAATATCTGCTAATTGATGATACTCTAATCAATCACCTCCCCTCCCTCTTTGTCAGTAATGAACTAGATGACACAATAGAAATTAACATTTAGGAAACTATCATCGGAAGCTAAGGAAGTTTTAGCGATAGAAATAATTTAGGATTTTGTTCATAGGTTTGACATAATTCAAACATTTTAAAAAGGTACTCAACAGAATATACGAGAAGGTATTTTTGAAAGGTAGAATAGAATATTCCGCAAAAAACAATGAACCGTAGGGAGCCACTAACCCAAAAACGCCAATAGAAACCTTTAAATCTCTTTTAACGCAATGGACTCTTTCTCTACTTCTCATGTGATGGTAGCACTGAAGAAATTAATAATGACATTATATTTATTTGTTATTTTAAATTTATTTTATCATCTACATATACGCATGCACGTAAGTGTATACTTGTGTGGTATATAAATATATATATATATATATATATATATATATATATATATATATATATATATAGGGGAAGGTGTTGTACCTCTGACCGTCTTGTACCTTTGACCACCGAGGCTGTCGCGGCACGTAGCAACATTTTATAAATTTTGGTGTAATTAATGTTTAGCTCCTTCACTAAAAGGCTTGTGTAACCTACTTTGGATTATTCAAGTCAAAGAGGATTCTTGCAAAAAAATACTTATCCATTTCTATCATAAAAATCTAAGTTATTTATTGATGACGTTTGGCCTCATAATATTTTTTGTATTAAGTCTTTTTAGATGGAAATCATTTGACAAAGTAGCTATTACAATAAAACACGGTGCAGCTTCGGAAACTGATTTATCTTAACCCTAAAATGTTTAGCATGCATTTTAATTTGCACTACCAGGGTGTTGTACTTCTGACCACGACTAGTTGTTGTACCTTTGACCAGGTCAAAGATACAACAAGCCTGAGTAATTTTTACATGAATCAACTGTTATATTCTTCTGCTAGAAATTTAAAAAAAATGAATATTGGTTTCTTCAATTGTTCAAATAATTTAAAAAATAATAAATTAAATAAGTTCATACTGACTTTATTAACCCTCATTGTAACAGTTCGAGCCTATCGCCCCTTATCGTTTCACATGATGTTGTAAGACCTCATCGAAAAGCGGAGGGAAAGAAAATATCAAATAGGGGCCGGCCTAAAGGGAAACCTCGTATCCTGGCAGATATTCCTGAAAAGTTAATTATTGAAGGTGAAAAAAAAAACAAAAAAACGAAAGCACCACCCTAAACGTAGACCCCTTCCTAGTGGTAAATAATAAGAAAATTATTCTAATGACAGTTCAGATTCTGATACTGACACGGAAATTTCTTCAGGAGAAAGTGACGTTGATCTGTCTAATAAATGTCGTGAGTTAAGTCGATAACCAGCTACAATTTGAAAAATATGATTTGGAAAAAGGAAATTTTATACTTGTTAAAAATAAAAGTAAAAAGACTATTACATATTTAGTCGCAGAGATCTATTATTTTAAATGTCCAATGTTTAAGATCCAATTTTTGAAAAAACAAACTGTAAGGTACAAGTTTACGAGAGAAGGTGAAAATTTGTATGATATAGATGTTGAAGACACTATGGCTTAATTTCCATACCCTACTATTGCTAGTGGATCTGCTTGACACTTAAAACGTTTATCGATTTGACTGGATTTTTCAGCATATTAAGCATATCATAATATCAATAATAGCTTTTTATTATGCTTACATCCATGTCCTGTATTTATTAAACTTACAATTAATTACAACATTACTCAATACAATTTTTATTCTGCACTGCTGTGTTGTTTTTACGTGGTCAGAGGTACAACACCCCATGGTCAAAGGTACAACTACATGTTGTACCTTTGACCACTGTACGATTATTTTTTAAAAATTAATAAAAAATATTAATCGTAAAGTTAGAACCTTGAAAAAATTAAATATGATAAACAATAGAATACTAATTACAATGAAATAAAAAAAATGAATTTAGCCTTAATATTCAAGCTAAAAAAAATTCAATTGTGCAAAGTGGTCAAAGGTACAACACCTTCCCTTATATTTATATATATATATATATATATATATATATATATATATATTATATATATAATATATATATATATTATATATATATATATATATATATATATTATATATATAATATATATATATATATTATATATATACATATATATATATTAGGGTGGTCGTAGAGCCTTTAAGACGGAAAAAATGACCGAATTTTGTAAACGGCACCCCCTTAAAATTATCACGCTTTCCAGATATTTAGATAGCCGAAGTTTGAGCCCGATAGGAGGTCGTTAACATGTGCCGCAAAGTGCCTAAAGTTTTCAAAATGTCGATTTTTCGCTGCTTGGCGATTTTCAAGGCAAAAATTTCAAGAACGGCTCATCCTATACACCCGAATTATGTCTTAAATTAAAGATAACATTGTTCTACGTAATTCTTATTTTAGAGAGAATTGCGGTAACTTCAAGTCTAGCGGATCTAGAACAGCCTTTGTCATGAAAAACGGGACCTAGCACCTCTAAAAACAAACTTCCCATTTTATGAGAAAAATGATTCTTAAACCGATTACGAATCGGTTCGAATTATGGTGCTCAAAAGTAAAATTAATGCAATGCCGTTAGTTTTACGGGGTTTTCTTGTGAATTATGCCAATATACAGTGTGCTAGTAGGCGTGCCTTTTAACTATCTTTTTCTTTCGGTTTAGAAGAAGTGCTTTTGTGCCTGATACCATCAAAACCTACACATATTGTACAAATCAGCGCGACCGTTTTTTTCGTGAGCCCTGCATTATGAAACGTCATCATTTGTTCTCAACTCGTCCGGGTTACACCATAGGGTTGAGGTCATAATCGGGTTTCCTGCCTACAGGGAAGGAGTAAATTTGTAAAAAATAAAACAACAAATCACTCCCATAACGTGCCATCGTAAGTGTATACAACTTTGTTTTTAGTAAAGTATGTCGGTGTCATTGTACGTTTGGAGCGCCTGATGAGATTTCAACCTCTTTTTGAGTTTTCCCCAAGCCTAAATTTCGAAAGGTCTGGGTGGGCACATGAGACCCAATTTCGGCTTGTTCTATAGGAGTTGAAAATTTATGTTTCATTTAAATCGACTGGACATCCACAATTAAAAATAAAATATTCTTAGAAATCACATATTTTCAACTGACGACATTTGGTTGGATTCCTCGACAAAAATGAAGTGACATGAATGGGCTAAATACCCTCCTACACTTTGTGCGGGGTTTAGGCTATGATTAATTATATCAATTTTGTAGAACCTCGCAAATTTATTGGCGACATCTCGTTTGATCTGAGTTATCCAGAGGAGCCGAGAAGTCGGACTCCTCCTGTTGACAGAGCTTCAGCGACAAGGAAATCCATCTGTTTGCAGGGTGCTGCCCTACAACTACCAAACCTAGCTCAATGGTTCACTCTATTTGAATAACCTAATTAATTCAGCCCCTCTAGCTTAATTTGGTTAAAACCATCGTCGGTCGGGAATGGTTCCTCTCCCTCACAACTGGCCCGACTTGGTTCCAAACAAAACCGTTATAGTGTTGGTGTATAAATACTGCAGAACGCCCAGCAAAATGAAGGATGATGAAACTAATAGATTGAACTCGTTTGTTTTTAAGAGGTCAATTATGCTTTTGAGCAAAACTAATAAAAGCTATTCGTCATAATATACCCAAAAAATAGTGAATATCTCCTAATTGTAAATATATTTAAAATAATTTATGAATAACAGAGACAGATTAACTTTTCTATGGATTCTGACGGACATTGTGAAATATATAAAATCCGTCACGCAGGAGCTCCATCACTAAGCACGTTCTTTAGAATTTGGGTAGTGTAGACTGCATTTCTGAATAATTTTCTTAAAATAACCTATATAAATAAAATAAAAACGTAAATAGTTCTTCTCTTTTACATTTCTATTGACCAACTGTTTCAATTATTAATTTTGTAATTAGTTCCCTTCCAGAGTTTTGTGTATGCGTGGAACTTCACTGCTTTCCATCTATAAATCTCAGTTACCTGGATTATTAGTCGCTAAATTTCAGATATCACGATGAACACTGAAATTATTTTTACGTAAGAAGGAAAATACATAAAATAGCAAAGTAATATATATTATTGAACGGAATGCAATACTCTATAACCCTATAACCGTTTTTTATTATTTTGGTACATCGTTGAAGAGGTATGTCGTCAAAACGGGGAATAATTATGCGGCAAAAGTGTTTTTCCCCAAAATGACAGACTTTCAAGAGCGGATATTTCGAAAACTAAAGATATCTCGGAAAACTTTATAGAATAGAACTTTTTTATAGAGTAGTCATGTCGCTAGGACGTAGGGTTTCAGAGATATAAGTGAAAACCCGGAAAATGGGACCTTCTATGTTCACCTCCTATCCTGCCAAAACAAAGTTACGAAGTCAAAAATTGTGTTCCAAAAATTGCCATCTACAAGCGCCTCTCAGTCCAGTCAACGAACAGGACTGAGAGGCGCTCGTGTGTGTGAAAGTGGCGTCTCATTTCGTGGAAACTCAAACGTTTTTGAGAGTTCTGGCTTTATTTTCAATAGTTCTAGAGTTCTTGATGAATTAAATTAATAGTTCCGGCCTTTAAAGCAAAATCTTTGAAAATATGCATTTTTCAAGTACAATAATTTTTTTAAAAATACTTCTGATTATTTCTCAGATCAGAACTCCTCGGAAAGTCAATGTAAATGTCTTAAAAAATATCAGAACTGTTTCAGGATAAACAGAGCTCCTAGTTATCGACCGGCGTCTCGCCTTCATCTTTGAAAATATGCATTTTTTAAGTATAATAATTGTTTAAAAATACTGCTGATTATTTCTCCGATCAGTACTTTTCAAGAGGTCATTGTAAACCCGGAGTCAACCCCCCCCTCTCCTAATGAACCGCTTTAGGAGGATTACCAATCGATAATTATGATGTTGTTCATTGTTTATCGATTGGTAACAGTCCAGCCAGTAAGCAAGAAGAATCGAAAGAAATGATTGAAAGCTTGAGGAGACATATTCTGTACCGAAAAGGATGATTGAAAATATGTTTGCCGAAGAATTCCACCAATATGAGATGACTCGAATATTCCTTTGAAGAGGGTAAGGAAGCCCTGTTGGTCCTGAGCTTAAGAGGCTCTCTATGGGATGTTCAAACCGGTTGGTGTACTTAGGATTGGAATGATTCTATTTTTCTGATATTGGAGAGTTCAGTATCAATAAATATCACTTCCATCCTAGAGCAGTATCTATGAAACAATAAAAGAATACATATGATTACAAAATTACAGACGGATTTAATCTTCTTGCAGTTATATGATAAAACATTATACTAAACATTGCAAAACTTTAATCCATTCTCTTCAAAAGAATACCATTTGTGTTCGCTATCTCTTCCTCGCACACAGTGGGCCTAGACACATCTAGACGGACAAGCTCACAAGATGATTTTAAATGATTTAATATTTAATATTTTTTGTATTTATTGCGGAGAGAAATAAGTTAAAGGGACCACTAAAGTTTTCAAATAATTTATAAGGTATTTTTCAATAAGGGAACAATGTAAATTTTAAAAAAGCTGTTAGGAATTTGTTCTATTTAAAAAAAAAAGGTTTTTTGTATTCGTATATATATATATATATATATATATATATATATATATATATATATATATATATATATATATATATTTAGTTACAAACTAGTTAACATTAACTACTCATTTTAAACTATCATATGAATAAAATATCCTCATTTGGCTATCATAAAGTTTTGTCAACAAAAATTAACTTTTATTATTTCTGTTTAAAAAAAGACCTTTGTTTCAAGGATCATATGCTTGTGTATTCCATTAATTTACACGAAATAAATGCATAAATAATGTCAACATACCCCTAATAACAGTAGATTATTGTGTCCATAATAACGGTATACACCGTGCTAATGGCCCTAGGAGTCGATGCACCCAAAAAAAAAAGCAGTATACACCAAATTAAACACTGATTAATTGCACTGCATAAATACTCTAGGTAACGATGTGGAAATTAGTGTGAGCAGCTTCTCGCATATTTCCCATAACTTTCCAGGAGCCGAAAATAAATATACTGCCAATTCACCTTATCTAAAGTATCTCTAAAATCGCCTTAGTATTATGATTTGTTTACTTGAGTTTTGTCCATCTAGTTATGGGAATCGGTCCACTATGCCTCGTTCGGATATGAAGGGTTGAAATACAAGAGACATTATACAAATATCCAGTAAATATATTGACAAGTCTCCTAACAATTCGATAACAACCTTTATTTTATATCCCTAAGCTTAACATAGACAAGGCTTAAACCCCGAGAAAGCTAAATGCGATAAAGCAGCCCACTATATCATTCTGCTGTCCCCCTTAAAAGATATTGTTGCTTAAAATATTTTTTCAGGGGACGGAAAATAAGTAGCTTAAATAGGAGACGTTACTTTCTCAAGAAAATATAATAATTTATTAGATAGATTTACACAGAACTCGGAACAATTAATTTCTGTGGAAAAGGTTGTAAGTTTAATTATCTCTACATCATCAAATAATAAAAGTTTTGATTATACGAATATCAAATGAAATAAAACAACAATAATTGCCTCATTTGGTTATTGAGTAGATTTTCCCAAACAACTAACTCCCTTATTGCTGGATTCAGTGTACATACCATGTCTCATTTCATCCTGTCTATAAAACAATTTGGTTTAATTCATTTAATATAAGGTATTATGTGGTAGATATTCCAGATGAGAAGAGAGATTCTTCTATTGCTACTTGAATGAATAAAATTAATCCGTATTAAATTTTGAATTACTTTTGGAATTTCTGAACTGCATCCAGGTCATTAGCCTGCGTTTGTAATTATCCATATATATATAAAATTGAGCTGTTTGTCCAAACTTGGCAAACAAGTAGGTCTTGATCCAGGGATTGTCCTAGGCTAGGCCAAAATCGTCTAGGACTCGCAGTTCGGAGGTCACGGGTTCGAAACTGTGAACCCAAACCGTTACAGAAGAGTGTTGAAAACGTCACACAGCTCTTTCACAAGTGAAGTCCAAAGCCAAGTATACTATCCCCTCCACTGCTGTTTTCTCAAGTCTGGTTGCCGATAACTGAGTCACCCTACAGGAAGATTTTTTTTTCTACTATTTAACTTTATTTGCGTTATTAGATTTTAATATTACATACTTATTTGGTTTATAATTTATTTTTGTTCTTTTTATACCAACTATGAGCACATTTAATATTTAAATGTTTAGTGAAACAGTTTTTGTATTCTATATATATATATATATATATATATATATATATATATATATATATATATATATATATATATATACATAATTTAAACAGCACCTAGTATATTTAAGTACAGCACTCAGTATGGCTTGGGAGATTTGGACCTGTGAATTGGCCGGCCGAAAACCCGGATCTGACGTCGCTTGATTTTACGTGTGGGGTTGACTCACAAGTGTACAAAGAACCCATTTTGGTCATAATCCGCCCGATAGGAAGGATTCGCGAATTATTTGTGGAAATAAGAGCTAACATTGGTGAGATTGCAAGGACTACAGCAGCTGCGTGACCAGGTGTCCTCAGTGTGTTCTGCAAGGAGGCCAGTTGTAAGAACGTTTATAGTTTTCGATGTATTTTTACTTTTGTTTATACATATTTGATGGAAGACCTACTGTAATCAATAAATATCAATTTCATTAAGAATTATTTTCATTTATTTCTGATAAAATTACGAAAATAAACGTAATATTACATTTACTTATTTGATGTTTTTTCACTCTAGAATTCCAATTACATTATAAAATTGAGCGATGATCTAAGTTATGAGTATAACGTTAGAAAACTTATTACATTTTACAACTTTTGTGAGTTTCGGCAGTCTACATGACTTTTTTTTTTTGGAAGAGTAGTGATTTTCGAAAAGTTTTCGCTAACCAGAAGCTTTTATTAATTTCTACTTTTGGAATTTATATTACCGTTTGAATGAGATAATTGTGAATATTGAATGTGCATTGGCCTTTAATTTGAAAGGAAATTTAACTTTGATTTTCAAAAATGCAACGAATCGTTGAAAAAAATGTTTAAACGCCAGAAATTTTCTCATCAAATCTCTCTCTCTCTCTCTCTCTCTCTCTCTCTCTCTCTCTCTCTCTCTCTCTCTCTCTCTCTCTCTCTCTCTCTCTCTCTCTCAAAAAAAAAAAAAAAAAAGAAAGTATGGCACTGTTAGTTAGTAAATGATATTAGCGAAATGAGAAGTCAAATAATTTGTAGCAAAATAATGAGGTAAAAATTTCAATTTATTTTCGAGCAAATTGTATCAGACATTCCATAGGGAATGATTATAAAGAGCAATAAGTAGAAGATAATTGGACATTCCGAGCTGGACTGGCGGGCTGGCGAGCTGGCGTCATTAACCCTACGTGAGTCTAATATACTAAAAATCAATAGACTGTTAACATTCCGGAGGAGTTCATATGTAGTTTGTAATTGAGTTATGGAGCTCAAACGCTAATAGCTATAATATGTTGGAGCTGAAGAGCCTCGGTCATCTCCCTTCAAAATATTTCCCCATTACCGGTTGCGGGAGGTCCATTAGCGTTCCTCTGAGTGAAGAATAATCTAATTCACTTTCTTTTTATAAATTGATAAAATTGTAAATTGGAAAAAAATAGAACACCCATTATTGTTAATAATGTTATTTTATTTTATTTAAATTAATGAATGCTCCACTTTTTGAGTATTAAATGACAAGTTATAAATATTTATACAGGAGACTTGTGAAGAATTACTAAAATAACTACCAATTTGTAACAGAACTTTTTTTTTATGGTAACAAGCATAAATTCAGAAGGCCAGGTATTTTCAAATTGTATTATGTTAGGCTAAGATTATATATTTATTTACATACTTTGTTTTTAGGCCATTGACCCATACAAATTCCTGTGTTCTTACTAATTATAAATATAATACAACTATTAACAGATTAATCCAAATTAACAACTTACAGAAATCAGAAGAAGAATAAAAGCGTATTAATACCTAATAAAAACATAATCGATCATAGAAATTAATCAAAGCACAATATAAAAGTATTATACTAATAACATATGCCATAGTTAGTGCCTGTTATATCTTACATTTTCACGATTCCAGAGCAAATTTCCTAAGGTTTAGGGACGCGATGGTAAAATAGCACACTTTTCGGGCTTGAGATACCTTGAAATCTTTGAGATTACAAAAACAGGTTTGTGGGAAGGAAGTTTATAATGTCATACAGGTAGGATAGTCTCTAGGGATTGTATATTGGGCATGCGACTAATTTATGATAATTATCCTCTGCCTCAAACAAAAGAACAAGGCAGTGCGCAGACGCTGCAGCCAGCCCATGTGTGGGAAGGCCTAGCCCCTCTCCAGCCACGCCCACTCTTGTTCTTTTGTTTGTGCGCGGGCTATAACTGATCACTATTACATATTAGGTAAAGATTAGGACTTTTTTGAAATTTAGTAAAAAGGAAAGAATATTAGTTCAAATTAATTTAGCCTTCGGTAGTCCAGTAATTGTTTCGTTCATTCTTCCCTCAAGTCCCGTTCTCTGTCAACCTTATGCCATTCTCGTTTACTCTTATTTCGTTCCACTTCCACCTAGCACATTCCGTTATCCCTTTCATCTTTCACGTCATCCCGTTCTCTGTCAACCTTCTGCCATTCTCGTTTACTCTTATTTCGTTCCACTTCCACCTAGCACATTCCCTTATCCCTTTCATCTTTAACGTCATCCCGTTCCCTGTCAACCTCCTGCCATTCTCGTTTACTCTTATTTCGTTCCACTTCCACCTAGCACATTCCCTTATCCCTTTCATCTTTAACGTCATCCCGTTCTCTGTCAACCTTCTGCCATTCTCGTTTACTCTTATTTCGTTCCACTTCCACCTAGCACATTCCCTTATCCCTTTCATCTTTAACGTCATCCCGTTCCCTGTCAACCTCCTGCCATTCTCGTTTACTCTTATTTCGTTCCACTTCCACCTAGCACATTCCCTTATCCCTTTCACCTTTCACTTCATCCCGTTCTCTGTCACGCTTATCCCGTTCTCTCTTACCCCCATTCCGTACATCTTTCATGTCATCTCGATCCCTCTCACCCTTATCCCGTTCCTGTTTTCTCTTATCTTGTTCCCCTTCCACGTATCCCGTTCGCTTTTCCCTTTATCGTGTTCATCTTGCACATAATCCCGTTTACGGTCAAACTTATGCTAATCTCGTTCTCTCTTATTCCGTCCGCCTTCTTGCTTGTTCCGTTCACTTTTTCTCTTACCCTGTTCGACTTTCAAGTCATCCCGTTCTCTGTCACCTTTATTCTTTTTATCTCATATTACCTCCTTCTTCCCCTTTACCTTGTTCTCGTTCATCCATATCCCGTTCACCTTTACCATTATAGGACCGTTATCCTCTTATCTCTCAACCTATTCTCTTTCACTCCTATCCCGCCTTCATTTTTATTCCGCCCATAGGGAGGAACCCCGCTTATAAGGTTGCCCTCATGACGCAATCCGGAAGTGCCGACTAGAAAATCTTACGTTTCAGAACCCCTAGAGAACGAAAATAACGGTAGTTCAAATTTATATATATATATATATATATATATATATATATATATATATATATATATATATAAATCACGTGTCTGTCTGTTTGTCTGTTTGTTTGTTCCTTATACAAATCCACACCGTTTGACCGATTTGGACCAAACTTGGCAGACAGGTAGGTCTTGATACGGGAAATCTCCTAGGCTAAGTCAAAAAAATCTACCAGCTGTCTGTCTGTATGTTTGTGCCTTATACAAATCCGCACCGCTCGTCCGATTTTGAATAAACTCGATACCGTCTCCACACCATTCGTCCGATTTTGACTAAACTCGGTACACATGTAGATCATAATCTGGGGAGTGTCGTAGACTAAGTCAAAAACGTCTTATAACTGTCTGTCGGTATGTTCGTCCCTTATACAAATCCACACCGTTCGTCCGATTTCAACTAAACTCAGTACACATGTAGATCTTAATCTGGGGAGTGTCGTAGGCTAAGTCAAAAACGTCTTATAACTGTCTGTCTGTATGTTTGTCCCTTATACAAATCCACACCGTTCGTTCGATTATGTTTGTCCCTTATACAAATCCACACCGTTTGTCCGATATCGACTAAACTCGGTACACATGTAGATCTTAATCTGGGGAGTGTCGTAGGCTAAGTCAAAAACGTCTACCGGCTGTCTGTCAGTAAGTTTGTACCTCATACAAATCCACGCCGTTCGTCCGATTTTGACTAAACTCGGTACGCAGGTAGATCCTAATCTGGAGAGTGCCATAAGCTAGGTCAAAAACCTCTACCAGCTGTCTGTCGGTATGTTTGTTCCCTATAAAATCAAAACCGTTCTATATGTTTTGATAAACCTGGGCACACAGGTTGGTCTTGATCAGGGGATTGTCATAGGCCAAGACAAAAACGTCTACCAGCTGCAGTCTGTATGTTTTTTTTTTTTTTTGTTTGTTTTTTTGTTTTTATAAAAATCCACTCCGTTAGACCGATTTTCACCAAACTTAGCCTCTATATATATAAAAATCACGTGTCTGTCTGTTTTTCTGTTTGTGTGTTTGTTTGTTCCTTATACAAATCCACTCCGTTTGACCGATTTGGACCAAACTTGGCAGACAGGTAGGTCTTGATAGGGGAAATCTCCTAGGCTAAGTCAAAACAATCTACCAGCTGTCTGTCTGTATGTTTGTGCCTTATACAAATCCGCACCGTTTGTCCGATTTTGACTAAACTCGGTACACATGTAGATCATAATCTGGGGAATGTCGTAGACTAAGTCAAAAAGTCCGACTCGCAGGAACTGCAGCATCTTAGCGCGGTTCCGTTCATGTCCCTAGTGCCATTTGATAAGCTTAGAAGAGAAATAAACTTTTTTTTTTTTATATATCTCGTGAAAATTGTCAAAATCCTCTCGAACATCTCGAATAAAAGTGATATTAAGGCGTCAGGGACACCGACAGTAGCTAACTTTTACACAGAAGCGGAAATTACAGAATCTGGCTCTCATTCTAAAGCAAAGCTCTATAAATCAATACAAAATATGCCTAATAAAGCCTTTCTAGAGGATACAGAAGCATGGGCGTACATGAGGGGGGCTGAGGGGGCTGCAGCCCCTCCCGAAATTTTGAATTGATGATAAAAACTTCTCGTAAAACCCTTAAAAATAAATTAAATAGTAGACACAAATGGACCAAAAACAAGTCTTGTGGAATATTGTTTTTTTTTCTAATTAAATACTTTTTATCAATATTTAGTATATAACCTTTGTTGAAAACTATTGATTGCTAATTGATGAATCGGTTTACAACTAAGTAGTCTTTATGAATATTTAGTATATAACCTATGTTTGGATCTGTGTTTTTGGGGTGCTCTCCGCCTAGGCTTTGTATTTGTGTCGGCTGATACCTGGGGTATATTTACAGCTCTTGAGGATTAACTCTTAAAGGTTGGTCTTGATCAGGGGATTGTCATAGGCCAAGTCAAAAACGTCTACCAGCTGCAGTCTGTATGTTTTTTTTTTTTTTTTTTTTTTTTTTTTTTTTATAAAAATCCACTCAGTTAGACCGATTTTCACCAAACTTGGCATAAATGTATATATTGATACGGGGTAGTTATAGGTTAGGTCAAAGTCGTCTAGGACTAAAAGTTGGGAGGTCACGGGTTCGAAACAGTTACAGGTTTGTGTTATTAGATTTTAATAATACTCTTTTGGTTTCTAATTTTTTTGGGGCCCTTCTATATGCAGAAAGTAGGTGCAGCATGGCACGCCGGGTAACAGCTAGTATATATATTTGTCTGTTCGCGCTTTCCTGGCCTCAATAATGGTCCGACTTTGATGAAATTTGGTACAAAAATCTTTCGTCTAATTTGAAAGTTCAAGTTCGTTAACCAGCAGAATCCGCCCACCGGAACATGGGTTTTGGAGTGAATGTCGTTCCGATTACTTCATATGATTGCAAGTACTCGTTTTATAGGCTTCTCTTGGCCTAGGAAAACGAAAGAACCCATTTTTAAGGCGATAGCTTTAACCGTTTTCGAGAAAATTGGAAAATAGTTGTTGAATAACGTTTTTGGTTTGGGTACTTAGAATTATGGGATTCAGTTGAAACATTTTCTGCATGTTTGAATTTCATCAAAACTAATATGTTGAAATTTTGGTTACATTTGGAGTTAAGGAAGGGTTAGAATAAAATATTATATTAACAGACATGAAAAGTTTTGGTAACTTTGTATACTTTCCTTAATATCTCGAAAATGGTTGAGAATTTTGGTAAGCGAAAGGTTACCATTCGAAAGCTTACTAAATTCTCTACAAAAAAAGTTCTGAAGAAAGTTTTAACTAGGTGATGTCAATCGGAGAAATAAGTGCTTAAAACTTTAAAGTAATTGATTTCGATTATTCAAACGTTTCTTTTTGTCTGTTTTTATTCCTTGTTGTTTTTTAATTGCTTAAAGTTGGATATTGTATTTGACAATAAAACAGGTTAAGTAAAATATGAAAAACAATTTATTGTTAGAAATATAGACTACAGAAGACCTTGACTATATTCAACTGCGGGGGCTTTTCTGAGGTTGGCCGACCCATTCAGGTAAGATCGTAAATCAAGACCTTTGAAGAATCCAAGGATTTTGAAGGAACCATAATAATAACTGTTTCTATTTTAATCTTTCCAAATGAGACTAGGGATAAGAACGGAACCGCGCTAAGATGATGCAGTTCCTGCGAGTCGGACTTTTTTAGATTACGTTATAGACAAAGAATTATAAATTAATGTATATTTTAATTTTATTTGAAATTGCTATTCGGAATGAAAACCACTTATTGCATCTCAATCCTCTTTATAGTAGGTAACTAGGAAAAATAAAAAAAACTTCCGCCGCAGGAACAGTGTCATCTTAGCGCGTTCCCATTACATTTTATCCCTAAAAAGCTTGGTGGAAAGCTTGGAATAAGTGTACTTAATATAATAAATATAAAAGTAGAGATTTAGGCCTCTTTAACTTCTACTCAGAAGACAATTTGAATGGGACGATCTCATGTGGAGAAATAAATGTAACCCCGATAGTGTTGGTTTCTTTGCTTTAAACGGTTCCTTGCGTTTCCTTTCTTTAGTTTTTATTGGTTATCGTTTTTATATTTAATTTTAGCAGTAAAATGACTTTGCTAGTAAAAAAAAGATACTTAGCAAATTTTTTTAGTTAAGTGTAAATCTATTACAAAAAACTAGAAATTTGTTAAGTATCTTTTTTTTACTAGCAAAGTCATTTTACTGCTAAACTTAAATATAAAAACGATAACCAATAAAAAAACTATATATACAGGGTGATTCAGGTCTAAGTAGCCAAACTCTAGGAGGTGATTGTAGACATGATTTCCAACAAAAAAGTTTATTTCAAGTATGGTCCGATTCCGAAAGGAAAAGGAGCTATGCCCAATTTTCTGTTTTTTTTTAAAGTAGTCATGTTTTTTAATGAATAAACAAGGTTTTCTCAAAAACTATTCAAAATAATTAAATTTTAATTATTCCATCATAAAATAGACAAAATTTCCTTTAAAAATATATTAATTTAATTCACTAAAACCATTATTAAAAGATACTTTCTTGGTGTCCAATAACGCACTGCTGTTTTTATCGATGATTCAGAGTACTTTCACGATTTTTTTCCTCAGCCCCCTAACGGACTACAGATTCATTCCTTACAGGAAAACTTCTACGTTTAGTAAGCATTAAATCTATGATAATGAAGTGGAGGTTTATTAGGGAATAAATTGAACGATTGGCTACTTTTTGTCTACAAAATGTGGAATGTAGTTTTGTTACTTTCAATACCTTGTGTGAAGAAATTAAAAATTATTAATTTTTTAATGGCCAAACTGTGGGTATACATTGTCCATTCCGGAAGCAATAAATGTAACTGAATGAAACGATTGGAAAAGTTTTTCATTTGAGGGGAGCTGTTATATTTCATGTTTTTCAATTTTTCATTGATTTATGTTTTACTTGATGTATTTGGCACCCAGTTTTGACCAGAAATTTTGAGCGGAGAATTCAAAAAGATTTCAGGGTAGGTGAATAATTTTAATCCAGAATCTACACATAATTTGAAATAAAACTAAATTTGTGCCAAACATTGCGGGAGGAAAAATGTTAATCCTCAGTTCGCCCGCTACATTTTGTGGACATACAAAGCCACATTTACACGGAATGGAGTATTTAACAGTCCCAATTCGCATACTTGGTTTCATGTTAATCCTTAAGCCCTGTGATGATCACACAATCAGTATCAGCTCCAAGATAACGTGTGGTGCAGAATTCTGGACGAATATCTTCTTCAGCCAACCCTGATTCCTGACAGGTTTGATTCAACATATTTTTAAACCTCCACACGATTAAAATACGACCGACCTATTGCATTGGAAGACCTTCCGCTAGCACATAGATTCATGGTTACAGATGGATTGCTGTCCTGCACATAGCAGCAGTGCTGTTAGACAGTGGATGGATCCACTGCCCAAGTTCATAAAGGTAAAATTGCAAATTTAGCAAATTTTCAAATACATTAGCAAATATTTTAGTGCCCAAAACATCATTTAAAAGATAAATCAATGAAAATTTGTTAAACACATAATGTAAGAGATCTCCCAAATGAAAAAAATTTCCAATCATTTCTTTCAGTTACTTTTTATTGATTCTGGACTGGACAATGGATACTCACAGTTTGGCCATTAAAACATGAATAATTTTTAATTTTTTCACACAAGGTATTTGAAAGTAACAAAACTACATTCCACATTTTTTTGACAAAAGGGAGCCAATCATTCAATTTATCTTCGAATAAACCTCCACTTTATTTGCATGGATTTAATGCTTATTAAATGTAGAAGTTTTCGTGTAAGTATTGAATCTGTAGTCCGTTAGGGGGCTGAGGAAGAAAATCGCGAAAAAAGTCTGATTCATAGATAAAAACAGAAGTACGTTATTCGACGTCCAGAAAGTATCTTTTAATAATAATTTTAGTGAATTAAATTACTGTCTTTTTTAAGGAAATTTTGTCTGTTTTATGATAGAATAATTAGAATTTAATTATCTTGAATAGTTGTTGAGAAATCCTTTCTTATTCATTAAAAAACATGACTACGTTAAAAAAAAACAACAGAAAATTGGACATAGCTCCTTTTCCGTTCGGAATCGGACCATATTTGAAATAAACTTTTTTGTTGGAAATTATGTCTGCAATCACTTCCTAGAGTTTGGCTACTTAGACCTGAATCACCCTGTATATATAGTATAAACAGGAAATAAAATAACATGTATATCCACAAAATACACACACTTATGAACAAAAGGAAAGAAAGAAAAAGTTTTATGAAATATTCCTTATTTTATTTTTCATTGAATTAACTATTTTTTTATAAAAAAATGTTTATTGCTCTCAAGAATCTCAAAGCTCTCTGGCGCAATCCATGGCCATCTCCAAACTATCCCTGAGAGGACGATGAATGTCCATTTGGCTCAGAATTGATTCGTAGACGGCATTCTGCAAAACATTTCTTTTTTTTTTTTTTTTTTTTTTTTTTTTTTTAAGGCGTGTCAACCTTAGGGTCATGAACGCCATCGAATGAAACTTTCATTATATGTGGAGGTGAAACCAAACATTTCTTTATAGAAATATTTTCAGCACAACCCGTTCATTCAGGCCTAGTACAAATAGCCGTTCATTCTCTTTTAAACAAGTAAGCATGGGTATGATTAGTGTACCCAATCCTTATTCTCAACAGAACCACCTCATATCTCCTAGTGTCTTTTCCCAAATATCTTTTGATGAAAAAAATCCCGCAATTCATTATTGCGCATTTAATGTATAACTAATTTGTAATATTATAAAATGTTTCAGATGGGAGCGGGGGCCCGCACGAAAAGCGGCTGCTCGACGCGCTACTCCACATGGATAACTACAACATCCTGGAGAGACCTGTCGCCAACGAATCGGAGCCATTGGAAGTCAGGTTCGGACTGACACTTCAGCAGATTATAGATGTGGTCAGTTGAAAACTCGCTATATCACATAATCACTCACAACACTCAATCCACTCATATAATACACATTCCTAATTCACTCAAGGACTAAACAGTGTTCATTCCTTTTAGTACGAAAAGAAAAAGCCTAGGGATTAAAGGAAATTACATCGCCGATCATAGGAATAAACGTGATAGAAATATGTGAGGCCATTAGAGATTTTAGGCCTTTCAAAAAAAAAAAAAGAAAGTGTTATAAGATTTTTACAACACTATTTTTCAATAATCATTTATTTAGTTTATAAAACATTTTTTGCAGTAGCCATGACTAATCTTAATGCAGAAGACAGTTTTTGGTAAGGGTTGCAATTTCTTAGTTTAATTGCTCCAGAAGAACCGCCATGAGGGTGTGAAACATGTAGAGCAAACTAAATAAATGAGTATTTATGAATAATGTGTTGCAAATATGTTTTGGTAAAAGAAATTTGCAAAAATATATAGTATATGGGGGAGGGGATTATTATGCACTGAAAAGTATCATAGGAAATATTTGTTTTCCCAAGAACTTTTTGTAAACAATCTTCTTTAAAAACAATTCATGAAGTAAGGTAATCTCCGTCTCGCAGGACTGCATCATCTTAGCGCGGTTCCGTACATATCCCTAGTCTAATTTGGAAAGATTAAAATAGAAGCAGTTATTATTTTGGTTCCACCAGTCTTTTTTTTTTAAATTAATTATTATAATGGCGTATCAACCCTTAAGGTCACTAACGCCATTCTTGTGAGTAGTAAACTCTTGAAAGGTCATGATTTACAATCTTACCTGGAAGGGTCGGCTACAGTAGAAACAGACCCGCTAGTGACAAGGTCTTGGAATCTTGGAAATCTATATTTCTAACAATAAATTGTTTTTGTTATTTTACTTAACCAATTTTATTGTCAAATACATTATCCAACTATAAGCAATTAAAAAATAACAAGAAATAAAACAGACAAAAAGAACCATTGGAATAAACGAAATCAATTAATTTAAAGCTTTAAGCACTTTTTTCTCCGATTGACATCGCCTAATTAAAACTTTCTTCAGAACCTTTTTTGTAGAGCATTTAGTAAGCTTCCGAATGGTAATCTTCCGCTTCGCAAGATTGTCAACGGTTTTCGAGATACTAACGAAATTATACAAAGTTATAAAAACTTTTTTTGTCTGTTAATAAAATATTTTATTATAACCCTTCCTTTACTCTAAACGTAACAAAAATTTCAACATATTAGTGTTGATGAAACTCGAACATGCAGAAAATGTTTCAACTGTATCCCATAATTCTAAGTACCAAAATCAAAGACAAAGAACCCTCCCTAGAAAGGACGCTAGGCAGTTGAAAAGCTATATATCTTGGAAATCCATATCTCCAACATTAAATTGTTTTTCTTATTTTTCTTAACCTGTTTTATTTTCAAATACATTATCCAACAATAAGCAATTAAAAAATAACAAGGAATAAAAAACAGACAAAAAGAACAGTTCGAATAAGCGAAATCAATTACTTTAAAGTTTTAAGCTCTTATTTCTCCGATTGACATCGCCTAATCAAAACTTTTATTAGAACCTTTTTTTATAGCATTTAATAAGCTTTCTAATGGTATTCTTCCGATTACCAAGATTCTCAACCTTTTTCGAGATATTAAGGAAAGTAAACAAAGTTACTAAAACTTTTTATGTCTGTTAATAAAATATTTTATTCTAACCCTTCCATAACTCCAAACGTAACCAAAATTTCAACATATTAGTTTTGATGAAAGTAGAACATGCAAAACATGTTTCAACTGAATCCCATGATTCTAAGTACGCAAACCAAAAACGGCATTCAAAACATATTTTTCCAATTTTCTCGAAAACGGTTAAAGCTATCGCCTTGAAAATGGTTTCATTCGTTTTCCTAGCCCAGGAATCATATAAAACGAGTACTTAGAAGCTTATGAACTCAAAAACGTAAGCGTTACGATTTTTTTGCGCGAATTTCGCCCCAAACGCCATCTTCCGGTAGGCGGATTTCGCTGGTTAACGAACTTGGCCTTTCAAATTGGACGACGGATTTTTGTACCAAATTTCATCAAAATCAGACCATTCGTCTTCGACCTAGAGAGCGAACAGACAAATATATATATATATATATATATATATATATATATATATATATATATATATACATATATATATATACAAATTTGAACCACCATCATTTTCGGTCTCTAGGGGTTCTGAAACGCAAAATTTTCTAGTCGGCACTTCCGGATTGTTTCATTGTATCAACCTTATGAGCGGGGTTCCTCCCTATGGGGGAGGGAGAAACCGCGCTAAAAATATTGAATGTGTAGAAAATGCGGCAATTTAGTGAACTTCTATCTCTAAATATTATTTTTTGTAAGGGGAAAAGAAGTTTCTCTAATTTTTTTATAGACTTATGTCACTCTTTTTTCGTCGGTAAGAATTTCAAATGCTCACACACACGAAAAACATTTTATTTCTGCGCCAAAGACACCACCTATAATTTTTCATGTATTTTGACGAGCGGAATCCGAATAAGAGCCTAAAAAATATTTTTTTATCTTATTAGGTTAAACTATCAAATAATTACATTTTAAACTATATATATATATATATATATATATATATATATATATATATATATATATATATATATATATATATATATATATCATAGTTGAAAGAACTAGTCTTTCCTTTTAAAATAATGCTGGATTTAAATGGATTATCGTTTTTCTTATTTAAATTTTGCCAATTTATTTAGGGAAACCTGAGATGATAGAGCAATTCTCAGCAAAGATTAGGTAGAAATCTTCCGAAAAATATATTCTGGTTCGTAGTTGAACTTTTATTCCGCTTGTGTTATTTGCACTATAATGTTACATGTATTTTTTTCAAATTCGATTTTTGGGAATTTGAAAAAAATTACGCAAAAAAATCGATGTATCTAAAAAGCTCAAGATGGTGTGATCCCTCGATAAGTTAATAGTGAACCACAATTTTTCTTTTAGAAAATTTCTGTACCCAGATCATGTTTCTTCTGAATCTGTACTGGCATTAATGTTTTTGGACAACCCACACAGAGAACATCTCCAAGAACAGAATGATCACGTTCCTCGTGATACAATATCGTTATGACTAGGGAACGAATGTTCATGTAAAATAAAATTGAAAATATGTAGTAAAACATACTTAAAATAATATAAAATATTGAAAATAAAATCATAAATAATAAGTACGAACATTAAGACAAATGGTTATTATAAATAGAAAGAACAAAAGTAAAAAAAAAATAGAACAAAATGACTAAAACTCTATAACATATTGAAAAATAAAGCATAAATAAAAATTAGGAACTCATTTTAAAAGGGGAAAAAAGAAGTTGAAAATGTCTAGAAATGAACATTATTTTGGAAAATTGTTTGCAACAACGTGCATGTCTAAATCATCAAACGTGAAATGATTCCGATCTGATCTCATAAGGGGAGTAAAGAGTGGTGGTGTCACCGATCAGGCACATTGTTTTCTGATGATTTTACATCGAAACATAGTCGACACGTGTCCGAGCGTTTCGTCCAATGCGCCTTAGGAGCTGAGAAAGAAACTAAAATATATTGAAAATTCATTATTTTATATATCTAGTTTGGAAAATTATATTGTCATGATTTATCTCTTAGGGGACTCTAGGGCCAATTCACGTCAAATCGCCCAATTTTAATATATGTCCGTGCCATCATATCTCAGATATTTTTCAAATTTTTTTCATGAATAGAGATGTATGAGATAATCTCAAATTAATTTTTTCAGATTTTTTTATCAAAAATTGAACCAGCAGGAATTTTTTGAAATTCTTGTTTTTGCATGATTTTGGTTACTGCCTTTATGATAACAGTTTTGAAAAACATTTGTGTTTTATTTTTTTTTTTCAACAAATCCGGCTATTCTTAGTATCAAATTAAAGCTAATGCATTTCTCTATCAAAATAAGCTATAATAGTGATACTATAGGCAATAGTGTCATGCCACTAATCGCGCAAAGTTATTTTTTATACTTTTTCATTAGGTAGGTTCAGTTAGTCATACCTCAGAAATCACAATTACCACGTGCATCATAATTTTTTTCTAGACTTATCAAACAATGTACTAGTTATTTTCAAAAAATAAAAATTGTGTTTTTGGCGGTTATGAAAAAAAAGACATTTTTTCTTAGGAAAAAGTTTACTTAAAATGTCAACTTCGTAAAATGTAAATTTAAAATTTATTTGAGCTCAAAGTAACTCAACACATTTATTACAGCCAATAAAATTATAACTTATCATATTACAAGGACATTTGACATTAATTTTAGATTATTAGGTGGCAGCCATGCTTCTCCGGCGCTAATGATTTAGCAGCAGATGCGTAAAAAAAAAATATACTATAACAAATTATTGTTTAACAATTGTATTATTCCTTTAATATAATCTCTAAAACAAATTAATTTGTTTGCTGCCAGCCACCTTTGCTTCTTGCAATTAGAAAAGACACAGTGATCTAAACTCAATGTGTAGATCATTATTTTCCTTGTCGGTTTCCCCTTTATTTTTTTATTACAAAATAAAAAGAATGTCAAAATATGTAGCAAAAATATGTGTTTATAGTAGAATATATAAAAATATGGATTTTTGACAAAATATGTAAAATAAAAACCTGTTTAAATGCTTTAAAATCATTTAAAACGTGCAAAATTTGATCAACAATTACGATTTAACAATCAGAAAAAAATATGTAAATACAATAACATCCGTTCCCTAGTTATGACAATTCTTTCTCGTATCATTTTTATTTATTTTATAAAGGACTGCGCCATGGTATTATTTTATAAGGAGAATTAAAAGACATGGCAAAACTTGTGCTGGATTTTTTTAGTTTCTACTTCATGCTGTTTATTTTTTCAGTTACTTCTGCTTCTTGGCCGGTAGCGCCGGGCTATCTACTGATTGTAACCTCTTTATAAACGGTGGAGCAAGGCATTTGGGTCTTTTAGCGAAGACCACATCCGGTTACTTTTAGTGAGGATTGCAGTGATTTTAAATATTTATTTTGATTACTATATTTATATCATATGATTTCTAACTAACCCTTAGATAACCTGTGTTTGTCAGTAATGGTCTAAATAAATATAAAAAGAATATATTTCAGCAAGGAATATTTTTTTATAAATAGGTAATATTATTTTTAAAAAAATTATCTATTAGTTGGCATAAATGATACGTCTTCTATAATTTTCTTGAACAAATCTTCATTCTTGATTCTTTGTCTTCAAATGAATTCACATAAGTAAATGAAGGGTGTTAATGGAATCTTACTATTTTCTAAAAATGTTCCTTTTCATATAGCAATGGGTTGTCTACAGCTTCTCTTATTATATATCCGTAATAATTTCATTTCATTTTTTTTTTTTTTTTTTACGGCTCATCGACATAATTCTTGGCCATTAGCGCCGAGATCCAGGGTGCAACCAGGAATTTTCTCAGCGAGCCCTCAGATTAGAAAATTTCTGGCGCCGGTGGGGATCGAACCCACCATCACCCGCTTATGAATCTAGCGCGCTAGCCACTAGACCACGGGAGACCCCCATGTCCTTGTTTTATGTAATATTCTATTTTATGTAAGAACTCAAATACTTTTCTTTTGGTCAGGAATATCTCGAGCAAATCTCAAAAGACCCATTTTTGTTAAGATCACTGTACTCACAAATCAAGGTTAATTCACTGTTCAATAAAAAAAAATATGATAAAAATACATTAATAAAAATCACTGTTTAAAATCACTACAGATACTTGAAAGTAACTAGATGTGGTATTCGCAAAAAGGCCACATTTTTTTAGTGAGCCCATCAATGAAAAAAGTCGATCTGCCACAGGGCGACAGAAAGGGCGAATCACGAAATCCGGATGTTGGGAGATTCTGAAAGTGCTTCAGGATAGAAAGGGGCGAATGTTTACCCTATGGAATACTGATTCATAAACCTGATTGGACAATAAGCAATTGAAATTCAATGTTTTAATTTTAATTTATACGAGATTTATGGGTAACAAAATGCTAGGGGGGGAGTTTCAGACCCAGGATTTGCCCTTGAAATCGGACATTGAATTTTTCATAGATGATGGTGCTATTCACTTTAACTTGAAACTGTGTGAGTACAAAAGACAAAAGAGAGAAACGAGGCGAAGCGTCGTGTTACCTACTTCTTTCTGGCGCAGAAAATAAAATAATAAAAAAGCAGATTTTTCAGTTTTTCAGATTCGCCCGTTCTCTCCCAAGGTCCTGATTTGACCACGAGGAGACCCCAAATACTGTTTATAACGGACTCAAGAGCATGTCACTGAAGAGCATGTGACTTGTGCTCGAAATTGAGAGACTTTTATTATTCAATTTTTACAGGAGGTATTTCTAACCAACTACACTTGCTGAAATCAGCGAAGCACAAGCCTTTTGTAAGGGGGCTCACATTAGCCCTTTCCAAATCTAGGTCACTGATTAGTGTTTGCTTCCCACTAACGTGAAGCTATCAATGTAAACCAGTTTGAATGTGGTTTCACCGAGTCCCCAACCACTTCCCTGCCATTGATAATAAGACCTCAAAAAGCACAACACCGTCTTATCTTGAGGCTTCATCGGCAGAACAGTGTAACTAATACAGTATCAAAGGGGAGTGCGCCGTCACTCCCTTTCTCCTACAATTCAACTAACATTGAATTCCTTGTACCTTACACCTCTATACCTTTTGCGTCCTACATCCGTAAAAAGACCGACTCGCAGAAACTGCGTTACCTTAACGCGGTTTCGTTTATATCCCTAGTGTCATTAGTAAAGGAATCGAAGCAGTTATTGTTAGGGTTTGATCTTTCGCTAAAAATATAAAATAAAATCTCAATGATTGCGTCATGAGGTCAACCTCATAAGTGGGTTTCCTCCCCTGTGGAGGGAGGGGGGCCGCGTTAAAACGTTGCTTCTGATATGTTGGGCTCTTATAAAACATAAATGAATATAAATTTTATATCAGTATCTTATAGTCATATATAAATTATACGAATGGTCAATACCAATAGAAATTACACGTAAATCTCTTTGAATCACTGGCTAGAAAAAGTACCAAAATTAATTCCAGAACTCATACGCTAAACTAGTCAAGACACGGGTTGGACTTGATGTGCAGAATCCCGACTATCATCTAATATGACTAAATAAATACACAAGTTAAAGACCTTTAACAAATTTTTAAACATACATTAAGGTAGACAACCTGGATTCGATAGTTCATCCTGGGGTGAGTCTACATTTAATGTCTATCCCGCTTTCACATGCTTTCGTATAATTTTGTTATTGAACTTGCCGATATTCTATAAAAGTTCGAACTATAGCATGGAATGAAAATATTAAGACCAACTCTCCCTTAATATTGGATTCATGGATAACTTCGTGCACGAAGCAATGATAATTCTGTGACTTCGTAGAACTTCCTCAGAGAGTGCCCACTAACTTATTGTGCACCGATCCCATATCAACCGGCTTTTGGAACGAAAAAAACGAGAGCATCTCAACGCAGGGACTACACTGGTCTCGACCCAATTCCCGGCCGTTCAAACATGTTTGTGTCCAGACCGATATCGGGCGACTGATCCTTCACAAAATGAGTGCAAGAGTTAAAAAAGAATTAATTGGTAGAGATGGTAATCTTAATTATGAATGAGCCTTGCCAGTGGTATCAGCCAAATATATCCTATCACAACCGAGACGCTAAAAATGTTTTTTTTTTTTAATTTAATAATTTTACATAATAAACGTTTATTTCTCATAGACATTCATTTTTCTAAACACCTGAACTGCAAAAAATGGTCGATTGCAATTCAATTTTTAGGAAACAATGTTTTTTTCATTTCGAGTAATTATTCTTAGGTAATGACTTTCTTCATATTTATAATGTATACTTTCTTCTGATTAGGTACTGATTGATAATTATAATTAATTACATATCTGTAATGAAATCAGAGGCTATTATTTACATTGGGAAAATTATGAATACTAAGGCTTCTCTTATCGCAGTGTAACAGTTATTTATTTTTTTCGGGATTGATATACTTCCGGAAATTGATTGGCCTCTCAACTCCTCCTTTGTACCTCAACCAAAGTAATCGAAGGTTTTTATGCTCGTTCGGTGGTATTCTTTAAATTAATCTCTCATTTTCACTCCACTACGAGATGGCTACTGAAGATCGGGCGGATCGGGCGGGACCAATGTAGGCACTCACGTCGGCCACCGTCGGTCAACTCATATTGCATCAGATCGGAAGAAATACGGGTCCAATGAGTTATGAGTGGAAGTCTGAGTTGTGGGAGTTTTATCGAGAACTGTCCACGGTAGGAAGCGCGGGAATCCATTGACTCATCGTCATTTAAAAACTGCGTTTCCATTAGGTCTGTGGAAAAAGCTGGACAAATGAGGGCGGTCGGTCGGCGTGATCATCCAGAGAAATGAATGTAAATGAATGGTTTGGGTACGAGTCCTCACACCGTCCACGGAGTAGAACCACAAAGGAACCCCCGTCGCTTCTTCAACCCCTTATTTTATCTTCCTCCTGCAATTTTCTTGATAGTTCCCTCAGCCGGTCGCCAAAGTGGGGCCAAACGACATTTCGTGTTTCAAAAAAGGCTACATCCTTTAAATCTTAACCTATATTAATGCATTTTTTTTTTAAATGAAAGCTAGTAAAATTAAAAAGTCCGACTCGCAGGAACTGCGTCATCTTAGCGCGGTTCCAGTTTTTTTTTTTTTTTTGTTTTTTTTTACGGCACATCTACATCTAGGTCATTAGCGCCGACATCCAGGGTGTAGCAAGGAATTTCACCAGCGAGCCGTGGGATGAAAAAATTCCTGCCGGAGGTTGGGAATCGAACCCACCATCTCCCGCTTATGAATCCAAGGCGCTAGCCATTAGACCACGGGAGACCCCGGTTCCTGTTCATATCCCTATTCTCATTTGAAAAGCATAGAATAGAAACAGATAATATTTTCCTCGGCCTTTGTTCAAAGGGTTTTATGGCTGGCTATACCTGGGGTCAGGTCCGCAAGACCCTAGAATCCTCTTCTACCGATACTTCATTTCATACGTTTCAATGAATTGGAAAATATCAAATATTTTCACACATTCCTGTGTTCTTTTACTGTAGTAATAATTCTACAGATAAAATCAATTAAAAAATAAAATAAAAAAACCAACAGCATAAAGGCAATTGAAAATATTCAAAAGACGTCAACGAATCTTTTTCTCTTGGCAAGCTATATTTATAACAATGAATTGTTTTTCTTATTTTGCCTAATCTGTTTTATTGTAAAATACATTATCCAACTATAAGCAATTAAAAAATAACAAGGAATAAAAACAGACAAAAAGAACAGTTCGAATAAGCAAAATCAATTACTTTAATGTTTAAGCACTTATTTCTCCGATTGACATCGCCTAATCAAAACTTTCATCAGAACCTTTTTTGTAGAGCATTTAGTAAGCTTTCTAATGGTATTCTTTTGTTTACCAAGATTCTCAACCTTTTTCAAGATATTAAGGAAAATATACAAAGTTACCAAAACTTTTTAAGTCTGTTAATAAAATATTTTATTCTAACCCTTCCTTAACTCCAAACGTAACCAAAATTTCAACATATTAGTTTTGATGAAAGTAGAACATGCAGAAAATGTTTCAACTGAATCCCATGATTCTAAGTACCCAAACCAAAAACGGTATTCAAAAAATATTTTTCCAATTTTCTCGAAAACGGTTAAAGCTATCGCCTTGAAAATGGTTTCATTCGTTTTCCTAGCCCAGGAATCATATAAAACGAGTACTTAGAAGCTTATGAACTCAAAAACGTAAGCGTTACGATTTTTTTTGCGCGAATTTCGCCCCAAACGCCATCTTCCAGTAGGCGGATTTTGCTGGTTAACGAACTTGACCTTTCAAATTGGACGAAGGATTTTTGTACCGAATTTCATCAAAATCGGACCATTCGTCTTCTAGCTAGAGAGCGAACAGACAAATATATATTTTTATATATATATATATATATATATATATATATATATATATATATAAATATATACATATATATATACAAATTTGAACCACCGTTATTTTCGGTCTCTAGGGGTTCTGAAACGCGAAATTTTCTAGTCGGCACTTCCAGATTGTTTCATTGTATCAACCCTATAAGCGGGGTTCCTCCCTATGGGGGAGGGAGGAACCGCGCTAAAACAACATTCTCTAGCCAGAACTTTGGTGTTTGTTTACCTTGTTTAATAAATTACTTGTTTAAACAATTCACGAACGTTTACAATTGAACATAAAATAATGTAATATTTCATTTTTCATCAAACTTAATATCAGCCCCGATATCGTTGAAATTAGATTAGACTTGGAAAAAATCATAAACTATTTTAAAGTCCCTCAAAAATCATATTATTCCAATTGATCATCTCATTGTTGAATTAAGATAAATTTACGTTTTGAAGCTGCGTCAGACTGGTTTTTTCCAAGTCTAATCAGGATTTGAATGTTTAATTTCAACGATTTCAGTGCTGATATTAAGTTCGATAAAAAATAAAATATTATTTTTTATGTTCAATTGTAAAAGTCCGTGAATTATTTACACGTAATTTAATAAACAAGGGAAACTAGACTAAGTTGTTCTAAATTGTATTAGCTTTCATTTTTTAAAAAAATGCATTGAAATCGGATAAGATATAGAGGCTATACTACAGCCTATAGGCCATATACATGGTCGTATAGAAAATAATTTCGGAAGGGGCTGGGAGAATTTCGGGGAGTGCTGAGAACATTTGGGGGTATGCAATACTAACAGTCTAGAACATGGAATACTCAGCCAATTATTACACCCAATAAGAAGTATTTTTTCTGAACTAAGTGTTCTTATTTAATTTATTAGCATAAATATGTTTTAGCGATGTACGAAAAAGAAGACTGCATGTTATACAGTACATTACAGGGGTTTGTTGGGTAGACCTAAATCATATTTATGTTCATGAATTTGAGCAGAAGGCTCTATTTTTTAAGATTTTTATAATACATTTTTACCGATTTTAGGGGGGCTGCAGCCCCCCTTATATATGCCCATGGGCTGTAGCCTTTTTTCAAACACGGAATGTCGTTTGGCCCCACTCTGTGCCCTCTGTAACTTCTCGCGCTTCTCCGCTACCTAAGTGGACGCACGTCTTAAGAAGTTTCTACTTTAGATTAAGTTCGAATATCCGATTTATTCATAAAGTATTTCGAGAATTGTAACATTTTCAGCTTGCTGTTCCTAAAAATGTTTAAACACTTTTAATGATTCCCGCTTAGAACTCGAACTGACAGTAGGGAGCTAAAGTATTCTGAAAGAGTTTTACTTTTGTTTCACTCTCCCCTTTGTTACTTTTAATTATACTTTATCTTCTAGAACCCGAGACCAGCCATTTAAAGGGTTCTTCTCCGTATCCGTTATTATCCAAACCAGGCTATTTTCGTTTAAGGAAGAATAATTTCCTTTCATTTTCTTTATGTAAACAATTTTTAGCTAAAATAATTTTTAATCGTCAATAGCTCTGGCCTAATTAAGTATATTTAATTTATTAACTGTATGTGAAGTAGGCCATTAAAATAATAGCACTCTTTTATCTCTTGAATTACTTTGTTTGGTAAATGCCCTACCAGTCTGCATGGTGCCTCCATCTAGGGTGCGCATGGTCTTAATCTTGGGGTGCGTTTACATCTGATAGTTGCAGCAGGATATTTATGTCAGACAGAAATTGTAAATAATAATTTGAATTGTGTAGATAAATTATAAATAACAAAGAAATAATTTATATTTCTTTTATGTATATATTTAAAAATGTATTTAATTAATTTTAATGCAATGTGAAATAAAAAATTTAATGTGGTAAATTGTTTATTGGAACATGTACCACAAAATAAACGGTCTATTTGAACTGGCATTACTTTCATGGTCTATCTGTTTTAAAACGTGAAATTGTCTAGTCGGATATTCAGGATCGCGTCATCGGATCGACATCGTAAGTGGGGTTTCTCTCAATTGAAAGAGAAGAATCGCAGTTAAAGAAATGTAAAATGTGAGATTCGACGAATGCCTACTAAACCCCCTTCTTGTTAGGTCTAGGATTGAACCTGCCAGTAATATGCCGAAAACATCGGACCATAAAATAACGATGTAAAGCTTATCCACTCGGGCAACCGAGATAATACCGTCCCACGGTAGACGGCAGGCCTGGCAATTTTTTTTTTCGGTGCGTCAACTGCCGGGCTATCGGCGCCGGTGGTAATAATGCCAACGGAACGTGTTTTTTTCCTGGCTAAAACTTATTCAAGTACAGGCCCGAAGTTGGTTTACTTCGCTGATCTATGATAACTGGAATTTTCAACGTAAGCATGACCGTTGGCTGCACTGCTTATACAAGTATTTAGTACTCAAAGGGTTTAAACACTTAACCGTTTACTGACCATTATTCCCATTTAGGAACATCGATTCGAAAACTTTTTAATCATATTTCTGTTTTACAAAATATTTTATCAATTTAATTTCAATGAAATAAGGTGATAATTTAATCAACCATTTTTTTTAGCTGGAAATGTGATCTGAATTGACTCCCAAAGCTCATGAAATTGTTGTATTTTTGAGTATGTTATGCTTTATGCTTCTTTTCGCCTTATGATTAGTAGAACTACTCCAATAAATTTTATATACAGTTAGAAATATACGTTGTTACAATGTTACAATTTTTGTAATAAGTTTATTTCATAAATTGTTATGTGCCCTGAAACCGAGAGGTTCCCATTTGGGAACAAAGCCTGTTCGACTTATATTCCTGGAGATGTATTGGTAATCTGTCATCATTTTTCCAATTTTTGCCTCTTAGAGCTTTGCCTAATTCAGCTAGATACCATTTATTTCTTTTTTTAAATTCGCTTACGTATATTCTTCCGAAAAATCGTAAACTAATTCTTCCGAACTAATGAAAAATAAGTCGTAATATAAAAGTTTGCATTATTTTTGGAGATATGCCGGTTGTCTCCAGACCAAACAAGGGATAACTAGGGGTGAGACGGCAAGAAATAGGAGTGAGGTGTGTTTAATTTGGAATAATTCAAATTACATTGAAACAGATGTTGTGTGCTTTCTTGGCTCAGTGGAAATGTGTGGCTCAGCTAATAACGTAAAACATAATTAGATTCCTAAAAGCATTTAATCAGTGATATAAAGTCAATCCCAAATGAGCCTCAAGGAAATATAAATTGTTTTTTTTTTTAATAAACTATTTTCCTATCTCTGTAATACGTAGTCAATAGACCTGGTTTAGATGACACTCTCTAGCTGAAAAAATCTCGGCTCTTGAGTCGTAGACGATGTCAAGATAATGGTTGAAACTATTAACCATACGGCACCTACGGTCGTCTGTAATTCCCACCTTGCGCGTGTATAAGGGGGGGGGGCTGATGGGGCTGCAGACCCCCCTCCCCCCGAAATTTTAACTTGATCAGTAAAAATGTATCATAAAACCCTTAAAAATGAATTAAATAAGACTTAGATCAGAAAAAAGTATTTTATTTTGGCTGTAATAGAGTTATAGTTGGCTAAAAAGTTCTAGATTGTTAGTACTTCATACCCCCAAATGCTACCGCCCCCCCCCCCGAAATTATTTCCTATATACCCCCATGATTCCCACCAGCGTTAGTGGCTTCTCTTTCGAAAAAAGAAAAAGCTTTAGTTCTATTCTGGCCAGAAAAGTGTGGTAACCTGTAGTTAACGCTTCTCAAAACTCTGTGTTATGAATAAGTGGACGTTAGAATTTAAATAAATGAAAAACATGATTTGTGACATATTGCTGACCTCTCAACAGGACATTGTTCTTAAATAAAACATAAGATTCAGCCTTTCGTTTTTCTTATAAAAAGGTCATTGATAAATTTTAATATCAAAATAATTAAGCAAATAATAATAGGAAAACCCTTAAAATTTCAACTGGAACTGGATTCGGTCTGTAAACGGTTAACAAGCCTAATAAGAATATTGACATGCTAGGGCAACACAGCTCTTGCCAAATAGACATTCTTTATGAGAAACGCATTAGAGAAGCTGAACATAATATAAAATTAGGTTTTCCCCAGAACCCCCCCCCCCCTCCCTCGTTCTCGGGTCCTTAATGCCATTTCCCGGGTTATTAACGGAATCCAGTTTTATAATGAGGCCCCTTTCCATATGATGTAATGAATTTATGAGAGGAAAACTGTATTAGACAATGATTTTCTTTTTTATCCTTTACTGTACCTTTTTTCTTTTAGTCCCAAAGAAACTACCAAAGGAAAATTCTCGGGAAAAAATATATATTTTTTAAATAACTTCTTCAAAATTTCTTCGCCTGGAAAATCCTTTGAATATTTTACTTGGAGGGAAAAATAATTGAAATTATTGATTGCATCCCTCTGAGCCCTCAAGGCATTTTCTGGCCTTCCTTCAATGAAAATAGCTTCTACTTTTCCTTTGCACACAAAATATGTCATTTGAATTACTGTATTTCCCCTTTTTGGTTTATAGGATTGATAACTCATTGAGTATTTGGTGAACAATGCTTTATTATTACATGAAATATTTATCATTTGACTTCTACCTTCAGCCAGTCTTGTATTTATTAAATTAAAAAATATGTATGAATGAAATGGAAACATTACTCTTGGTTTTGACTATGTATGGAAATAAAAATAAATGTAAAAACCGAAGTTCTCAAAATTTCAATATCTTTTTATTAAAATAACTTTATTTTTTAGCGAAATATCTGAAGGTTGTTGCTGAAAGTAGTTGTCAGAGAACTGTTATCTCTTGAGAACTATTTTTAAAAGATTCTGTGTTAAACATTCCAGAAAATCGTGCTTAAGGTACGTAAAGGTCGTTTATCCTGTTGTGGCACTGAAAATAAGTAGGAGTTTGACCGCCATTATATGACCTTACTCATTAAAACTACATAAATTACACGTACTACAGAGTTGCTGCCTGGGCAACGGTATGACTTAGTCATATTTACCTGTTTTTATAATAATGATTGACGAGTAAAGTAATGATTTGAATCATGTGAAATTGTAATATTTTTTTTTTTTGTTTTTTAACTGTGATATTAAAGATTTCCTGATGATGGCAATAAGCCGATATATTGTTTAAAATTATTTAAATATAAAAAAAATTGAAACTGAGAGACCTGATTGGCCTTTTTCATTTGTTATAAATTACACGTATTTCATTATGTTTTGATTAGTATTCAAAAACTTATGGGCATAAAGAAGGAACAAAACCTGTGGGAAACCTAAATTCTAAGGCACACTAAATACTTTATTCAAAAGCCTTCTGAAGAACCCTGAAAGGAGCTGAAACTCCTCAATAGTATAAAACATCGGCAAGCTATTGGAATAATTATCGAACAGTGACCTTCTCCTGAATATGACAATTATTATCTGTCCACATCAAACATCAAACAAATGACAAAAATATTGACCATCTCCTTAACATTGGTCGACCCCTTAATATGGGGAACATTGATTGACCATCTCCTTCGAACGACTAACATTGACCGTCCCCTTATTGAGAACATTGACCGTCCCCTTTATATGACAAACAATGGTAGGCTCCTTCACATTACGAGTATTCAAGTCCTCCCGTGACGAAAACATAACTTTTACTGTCAAATGTTCACATTTTAACTTTTTAACCACATTTTCCCACATATGGCGAGAGAGAAATAACTTTATTTTTGAAAAAAAAAGTTTAGTTGCACAACTAAATTGGGTTGCTGTACACACAACTTAGTTATCAACTACTAGGCATAGGAAGCAAGTTAAACAATTAAATATATATACCAACGAAAAACACAAACAAAAGGAAAATCGATCAAACAACAACCTATACCTATATAAAAGAAATAAAACTATGAATATAATGATGAAAATATTCGTAAATAAGTTTCATAAAATAAATAAATAATACAAATAAAATAATTCATATTATAGAAAAAAATCTAAAAATCTAAAAATAAATAAGAATAATAATAAAAATATAAATCATGTCTTCAACCGTAAATATGGCTTTGAATTGTGGCCAGGGAATCAACGAGAATTGATTCAGCTATAATTCCTAATTTTTCTTCGCTGATTCCCTTATATTATAAATTATAATATTAAATTACGTGAAAATATTTTTCCTAACGATGTTACCTCAATCAACAAATTAAAAAAAGTCCGTCTCGCAGGACTGCATCATCTTAGCGCGGTTCCGTTCATATCCCTAGTCTAATTTGGAAAGATTAAAATAGAAGCAGTTATTATTTTGGTTCCACCAGTCTTTTTTTTTTAATTAATTATTATAATGGCGTGTCAACCCTTAAGGTCACTAACGCCATTCCTGTGAGTAGTAAAGTCTTGAAAGGTCATGATTTACAATCTTACCTGGAAGGGTCTGCTACACTAGAAACGAACCCGCTAGTGACAAGGTCTTGGAATCTTGGAAATCCATATCTCTAACATTAAATTGTTTTTCCTATTTTTCTTAACTTGTTTTATTTTCAAATACATTATCCAACAGTAAGCAATTAAAAAATAACAAGGAATAAAAAACAGACAAAAAGAACAGTTCGAATAAGCGAAATCAATTACTTTAAAGTTTTAAGCTCTTATTTCTCCGATTGACATCGCCTAATCAAAACTTTCATTAGAACCTGTTTTGTAGAGCATTTAATAAGCTTTCTAATGGTACTCTTCCGTTTACCAAGATTTTCAACCTTTTTCGAGATATTAAGGAAAGTATACAAAGTTACCAAAACTTTTTATGTCTGTTAATAAAATATTTTATTCTAATCCTTCCTAAACTCCAAACGTAACAAAAATTTCAACATATTAGTTTTAATGAAAGTAGAACATGCAGAAAATGTTTCAACTGAATCCCATGATTCTAAGTACCCAAACCAAAAACGGTATTCAAAAACTATCTTTCCTATTTTCTCGAAAACGGTTAAAGCTATCGCCTTGAAAATGGTTTCATTCGTTTTCCTAGCCCAAGAAGCCTATAAAACGAGTACTTACAAGCTTATAAACTCAAAAACGTAAGCGTTACGATTTTTTTGCGCGAATTTCGCCCCAAACGCCATCTTCCAGTGGGCGGATTCTGCTGGTTAACGAACTTGACCTTTTAAATTGGACGACGGATTTTTGTACCAAATTTCATCACAATCGGACCATTAGGGAAGCCAGAAATGAGCGAACAGACAAATATATATATATATATATATATATATATATATATATATATATATATATATATATATATATAAATAAATATATACATATATATATATATATATACAAATTTCAACCACCGTTATTTTCGGTCTCTAAGGGTTCTGAAACGCGAAATTTTCTAGTCGGCACTTTCGGATTGTTTCATTGTATCAACCTTATAAGCGGGGTTCCTCCCTATGGGGGAGGGAGGAACCGCGCTAAAATCGACAAATTTAAAAGCCAAAGTATATGGAAACTTCATTCATCTATGGAAATAGAAAAGAAACGTATCTGAATCTTTCCTATTATAATATATTATTATTTATTTCTTTATGTGTTGGTGTTATCGCTTTATGGCGATGTACAGCTTACATTTGGTACGATTAAGTACTTTATGATTATATTATTATTACATTGTTTATATTAATTGTGTTAATGCTTACATTATTATTATTACAACGCCAATAGGCCCTGCTCCTTTTTGCGGGGCATCACCGTCATTGTTCAAACGAACAAATTACCAATGGTTGCATATGAAGCAACAAAACCTGTGGGAAACCTAAATTCTAAGGCACACTAAATACTTTATTCAAAAGCCTTCTGAATAACCCTGAAAGGAGCTGAAACTCCTCAATAGTATAAAACATCGGGAAGCTATTGGAATAATAATTATAGGACATTGCAAACTGAACAAGCACCTTCATAGGATGAAGATATTCAACTCCCCCATCTGCAGATGTGTGGAGTAGAAGAAAAGACACCGATACACATCATCCGTGACTGTGAACGGCTGGATCATATAGGCTTTAGCTACTTTGGTGACATAAAGGATACCAGCCTTAATCCAAGCGAAATACCGATAAGGAGACTCCTGGACTGTTGGAAGGTAGTACTTGAAGAGAGACAGCAACGGGCAGCACAATAGGTCGTACGGCCACGGTCCGCTCCCTTGAGGAGGGCAGCCCGACATTATTCTATTGTATACTAGCTGTTATCCAGTGTGCCATGCTACACCTACTTTCTGCCTATGACCCTCCCCGTATCAAGATCTACCTGTATACCCAGTTACGTCAAAATTGGACAAACGGTGTGAATTTGTTTATATCTTTCAAGTAATTCACAATGCAGCCGGCAGAGGCCAGCTCCACAGCAATTCATAAAACAGCCGACAGAGGCCAGCAGCATAGTTTGCAAGTAGAAAGCTCTTATCAAAGAAAGGCGCTCCTTAGTTAGACAGTGACTGCTGAAATAAAATTGAAAAAAAAAACTGCATTACATGATTATATAATGATGTAAAGTCATCAATGAGCTCGAGTTATTCTAATTAACAAGAACATCAACAAATAAATTTGAGACATTATTCAAAATGGCTGTCGATTCAAAATGTCCGTCAGAATCTGAATGGTTCAGTGTAGCCAATTTTTCTTGAACAAAACTTTTGACCTTTTGACCAAATTTTGAAATTTGACTATTTTGACCTAGGCTAGGAGATTTCCCGTATCAAGACCTACCTGTGTGCCAAGTTTGGTAAAAATCTGTTAAACGGTGTAGATTTGTATAAGGAACAAACAGACAAAGAGACATACGGACAAACAGACAAACTGACAAACAGACAGACACGTGATTTTTGTATATAGATTATACATTACTTTTATCAATATACTGATATACTACGTTATTATTATCTATGTATTCACGTTATACATTATTATTATGGGAGGGGGGTCTCCCCAGTTTCCTGGCAAAAATTCATTCAGGGGGTATTGCCAACCAAAAGAATTGTTGTTTTTATTAAGTTATTTTTTTCTTCGTTTTTTTTTCACGGGCTTTCGTTCAAGAATTGTCTAACTATTCTTGCAATATCGAGCAATACCGCTTGTTGGGCGACTTTAATTAACTCCTCCTAGACTTGTAAGTAACTTGGAACTGTAACCGTGGTCCTTGGGATGGGTCCATTACTCGTTATAATAATAGCCGTTATTCTTGCGAAATCTAACTTTCAAATCTTTCAACTCTAATTTCAAAAGTACTTCTAAAAATCTTTAAAAAGTAGTTATTTATAATTAACTGGTAGGATATTTATAAGGTGAAGGTGCTATTATTCTACCGTTAGATGAGATCCTTAAAGTAATCAGACATTTAATATTAAAGTCACTTTCAAGAAGGAATGGCGCAGCAATGAGTTCTTATTTTTTACCTACCTTCTTTAATAAGAGAACTAAAATAGAAAATATGAAAATCGATCATTTATTTTCAACTGTGTCCTAAATAAGCTATTTAAAGAATTTAAGTGGTACAATATAGGATTAAGAAAAAGTTGAAAATACCTTATCAGCCATCGTTATACCGATAACATTTGTCTGAATAGCGCTGAATATAAATCAATTATCCCACATGCTTGAAGACCTTTAGAACACCAGCCGCAGATATGGATCCAGCATTAATTTTCAGAAAATCATAGAAATCACTGATAGGTTAGAACACCTCTGATGATCTGTAATCATCAACAGGAGTTCGCTCAAGACTGCAAATACATTCTTATTTTAAGAAGAGGACTGAAATTAGGGGGGTAAAAGTTAGCTAGGGTAAATGCTGTTCACTTAAGAACATTTTCAAGGGAATTTTAACAGCCGATCCCCATAGCAAAAGTTGCTATACAGGTAAACAGAACCCGAAACAGGGGCCTTGACTAAAAAACAAGAGAGAAAATTTAACTCAACTCTAATAAGATTAACGAGAAGTGCTTCATATATTTCGCGCCGGAAATGAATTATAAACACGGATTTGAGAAAATGAAGGTAGTAAAAGCTTAGAAACTGAATTCGAGGACATCTGTCAGAGTAAAAGATTAGCGATTATCAAAATTATGTCCGGAGTGGATTTCGAGAGACCAGAAAAGAAAAAGAGAGATGCCCGTGATGAGATGGAGAGAAGAGATTTTAAAGACAGTTGGTGATAACTGGCTGGCGACGGATATTGGTAAAGAAAGAGTATTGACCATAATACGATGTCAACGTGACAAATAAAATATTCCCATCTATGGTGGAGATTTCTTTTTTCATGGGCCCGGAAATGAAAAGACCTCAGCCAGCGGCAGGACGTGAACTCGTATCCCCTGCATGAGAAACCAAGTCGTTAGCCACCAGGCCACGGGAAGACACTTCTTTTGTTATTAGCATTATAAAAGAAGTCAACAGATCATACAGGGCGTTCGATACTGTGGTTTGACTAAGGTCGCTCCTTGCCATTCAAACTTCCGTGGTTCCAACCGATTATTCTTTATTCTGGTGCGGAATATGGAGGTCACCATGGTTCCTGCGGGCTATTATATACTTTGGTAGGGTCTATGGAAGCTTCTCATCATCAGAGCCTCGATGGTTTTTGGTGTCAATTTGATACTTTAGCTCTGTGAATGGAGATTCCCCAACATATAAGCGTTGAGGGTCCTGCGGCCATTTTATACCACGGTAATATCTATAGAGACCTCTCAGCGAATCGATGGATGTTGAACTATAATTGATAATGTAGTGCCCTCAATATGGAACCACCAACATACAAGCCTTGATGGGTCCTGAGTGTCATTTTATACCTTGGTAGGGTCTATGAAGAACCCTCATTATCAGAGCTATGGTGGTTCTTGGACTAAATTTCATAATGTGTTACCGTCTATGGAGGCTACTCGCTATTCAACCCTCGATGGTTATACGAAGTCATTTTATACTACGGAAGGATCTATGGTGACTTTTCATCATACGGGTATCGATGGCTCTTGGTGTACATTTGACAATTTAGTGCCTACAATGGAGATTCCTCACCGTTCAAGCATTGTTAACTCTGCGGGTCATTTTATACCCTGATGGGGTGTACGGAGGCTTCTCACCATCCGAGACTCGATGGCTATTATATTCGAATATATTATATTATAATATATTCGTTATTGTAGTAACGTTTATGAAGACTCCTCACTATTCAAGCCTCGATGGTTACTGTCACTTTATTTTTCGGTAAGGTCTCGCCATCTGAGCCTCGATGGCTCTTGAAGTACATACATACTGTATGGAACATATTATTCATCTGAGCTACTCATCATTGAAATCTCACTGGAAGTTTCTGCTGGTCATCTTTAGTTGATACTTCTGTGGAAAGTAAAATACGATTATTATGTTCAATTCAACAGAAAACAAAGCATTAGGCAACTCTAAGCGAAAATTACTCATTTCAACCCCTCGACTTCCGAAGGTAACATCTACTGTAACTAAAGGTTACCTCTATTACAAACAAAAGTAATACAAACACGCTTCTCATTTACTAATTGGCTGCTAATTTCAAATAAAACATACAGAAATGACGGATTGAGTTCATCCAAACTTTTTCCAGACGTTCGACATTCATCCAAACAAAAAATGTACATTTTTGTTTCGTTTAGAGGTTATTGAGTATTAGAAGATGAAAAAATGGTTAGAAGTCATGTTGAATGGAAGGTAACCATTCGAAAGTGCGCTAAAGTTTCTACAGAATTTCTTGGCAATTTTTGAATAAATTATCTCAATAAATGCTTAAAATGTTGAAAATGTTGGTTTCATTCCTTTGAAGGTGTTTTTATCTCTGTCCTCTTGAGCATTTATTTTTATGGTTGATGTTTTTTTGTTTGCTGATTGCAGTAAAATGACTTAGCTAGTAATTGGAGTTACGTAAAAGGAGAAGCAGGTGTGTATTATTTGGAGTTTGCTAAAGAGCTTTCGTTGAACAAAATGAAGTTGAGGAGGTGGAGTGAGGTTTTTCTGTTTAGCTATAGCTAATACAGCCATCCTGTCAATTTCCCCTGACCCTTCAGTAGCATCCCAATACCTGCAGGAACATCTTTCCGCCATACAACGTTGGAGTCAAAGGTGGAAAATACAGATCAACACAGAAAAATGTAAACAAGTGACATTCACTCTTAACTGGAGATCATGCCCTCCGGTCTACATTAAAGGCACTCCACTACCAGAATCAAACGAGGTTCGATATCTAGGATAATACCTTGACAGCCTACTGACATGGAACCCCCACACGAGACTGAAAAGACAAGAACTGAACAAAAGATACGGACTACTTAAACGACTCCTTGGACCTTCATCTAAATTATCGATACAGAACAAACTAACGATATACAAAACAATCATTCGACCAATATGGACATACGGACTTGAACTCTGGGGATCCGCAAAACCATCCAACATCAACAGAATACAGGCATTCCAGTCCAAAGTTCTCCGAAAAATTGTTAACGCCCCTTTTTATGTATCCAACAAAATCCTCCACAATGACCTTAACATCCCATTTGTCCTTGACCTTGCTAAAACACGTTTCCAAATGTTCCACTCAAAACTGTCCCACCATCCCAATCCCGAAGGCCTATCCTTATCGTCCCAATCCCACCCAGACAATCCTCCCAGGCGGCTTAAGAGACAGTGGCCCCGAGACATTTTACTCACCTGACCTTGTCATAATAATTTTAATATTTATTTAGACTGTCCCGGAAGTGCCAACAATGGTTGGCTTCTTCCAAATTTGTTTTGTTTTTTTGTTTTTTTATTATTTTTTATTTTACCGTTTTGATCAATTTATACATAGCATATATCTGTATCAACTAACTTGATTATTGTACTTACATGACTTGTACAGACTTCAAATAAACAAATTAAATAAAAAAAAAAAAAAAAAAAAAAAAAAAAAAAGCTATAGCTAATGTCAGTTTTCTACGAATTCCTAAAGTCCCGCTATACGTCGATATATCATTGGATATGTTAATTTTACAGAATGTTAAAACAATATATTAACTGTTTGTTTACTGTCCAAGCAATCTGAATGAAACTATTTTGTTATACAGCACGTTTAGTTTGAGATCAGACGAGGTGAAGATTATATATCTCGCTTCGAATTTAGAGAATAGTTGTTGTCATAGATTTCAGAAGGGATGGAAGATAATTTCACTTCTAAAGATCCATTCATGAAGGAACTAATTACTCATTTCCATGCATGAATGGGGCTGAAAGGAAGCTCGACCAACGTGCTTAGCCTCCAAGAGGGCTTCATCCAAGTCTGCAAACATACTTCACCCTGACTTTATTCTCAACATACAACCTTCTCACTCTTAGTCAATTGGCTTAATGGACCTAAGAGGCCTTGGACACTCTTTCCATTCGGGAATTTCGCTTAATGTCTTCAATTAAACTGTCTTAATTCTAGCTGCTTCGCATTTCTGTATACATAACGATTTTCTGATCGTTTCCTCCAGCTCTTCATATTGAGGAAACTGGCTTAAGGCATCGACCCGATGATGCAATCCGGAAGTGCTGATGAGAAATGTCTACGTTTGAGACCGCATATGTAATCTCTTCCGTCTTGTATGCGAATACTCCATTACACCGCCCCGGAAATCTACATTTTTCCTTTCCACCAGCTCCATTGAACACGCCCCATCAATATCCTTATCCAGTTTTTCCGGTTATAATCACGCATTTTCTTTCGAAATTCCTATCAGGGACTTTAAAGAAAAGCGACCAGGATTGGCATTCTCTCCTTACTGGCCTTGTTCTGAACTCCCCCGTAAAAGAGCTCGGTTTCCAAGAAGCAAAAGCTCGCACGGACTCGGCCTTTTCTTGACATTAAGTATGCAATAAAAAGTGTTTTGACCTAGTGTTAACCTAGAATCTCTCCTTCCACACCCAACAAAGGTTAGCCCAGGTGGCAACTCTTAGCTCGGCATAACTATCTATGCACTCCCACGCGGTCCCCAAAAGCTTGATCCGGCCTGCTAAGAGTTTTTCTTGCTCCACCTAGTTTCCTCTTAATCATAATATCCAACCTTTCAATTTCAGGTTGAGAAGTACAGAGTGTTCAACCTAGAAGTTAGAAAACTTTCTGTCACCTTTTTAGTTTTATTTTCTGTTCTGGATAAGTTATATGTCTCATTTTAATGTGAATTTCTTTTATAGCAGGTAAATATTGTTTCAAATCTTTAATTACTTCTATTTTCTCTGGCTTTACACTTCATCGTCAGGAGCATTCAAATCATCTTTTGATTTTGAGCTGTCATATTACCTTATTATGTTAAAACCTCTGGAAGCTTTAGTGTAGCTGTGTGATGACACCCATCACATACTAGTATATATTGGGAGGAATGTCTCAAAAGTGTTCATTCCCATATCTCAAATGTTCATTGTATTTGATCAGGTTTCTTAAATGGGTTACAGAAAATTGTTTGATTTACTCGGTTCATCATTGAGTTTAAAATTAAAAAAATAATACAATTCTATTTCTACATTCAAGTCTCATTTTAAACCAAATAATAACCTGAATTGGGGAGGGAGTCAGTTGCTCAAATATGTAAAACAATGCTTGATATGCTATACATAACAAACACATAAAATATATTCACTTTAAAAAAATTCATATTATAAGGAGCTTAATAATATTTTATATGAAACAATGAAATAGTTGAAATAGCCTAGTAGCCCAACAGATAGAGGGGGGTCAGGCTAACGATACTTCCCCAGAAGATTTTTTTCTTAATATCATTAGGTATGGTGTCAGCATGCTGAAACCACGTTTTAGACTTAGAAAAACTAAAAATACTATCATAACCAAGAAACTATGTGAAGAGGTTGGAAATACATTAGACTTACAATATATGATATTTTTATTAATTAAACATTAAAAATATTAAAGTTTTTGATTAATATTTTAATTAAAAAAACGTTTATTGGAGTACGCGATGACGGAGACGAAAGGAAATTACCGCTAATTGTATCGTTGCCGGTGCCGCTCTGCCTCTCAACGCTCTGTCGTTCTGTCGCTCATCGCTCATCACGCGTAGCGTACCCGAGGCCTTAGAAATTCCGGTTTATGTCGGTGGACGAATTTGTCGATCCAACATTTTCTAATACCTCTTCGACTGTTACAACAGAATGTTCGTCTACAGATGCCTGCAGGAATACGTCGTCAAGCTGTGTTGGCCGACCTGTACTTTGCTCTTCTTCAAGCTTGCAATCGTTCAAATCACCGCTGCAGTTGTCGCTCACCGCTGCACTGATGACATTTTCGCCATATATTTCTCCAAGTTTTCGCTAAGTTAAAGCAGCATTTTCTCCTTTATCAAATTTCCAAAGCACAAAATGGCGTAAGTGGTGTCTTGGGATATCCACAAGTTTCACCAGCCAAAACACAACAAAAACAAAAGTGTATTTAATGCTATAATAAACAAAAAATGTAAACAAAAACAAATTGAACAGAAGGGAACATAAACAGACAGAATTTCAAAACGGACATTACTTAAGCGGTGACCTGATAGAATAAAAAAAAATTAAAAATATAGTTTCATTTGTATCATTGAATACAATATACACAGAAACTTTCTTAAAAAATAAAAATAATCAGTTGGAGTCATCGGTTGATTTGAATTAATTAAGTTATAATCAAGTCAATTATACGATCAGGAGGTAAAGTAAACAAAAACTTGGCTATGTGCAACAATCAGTTAATAATAATCAGGAATCTTTGTCCAAGTTAGTTTTGCATATTACATAAATTAAGCAACTCTCCGTCTGGATCAGGACCGTCTGGCTTCATCGTCCCTAGTTGTGCCTGTAACTACATAAAATAATTCAACAAAATTAAAAGGTCTTGTATTATATAAAATAATAAATATAATGTATAACTATTATAATAATCTACAAAATACAATTATATTACAGCAAATGTTCTATGTATTGATATATATATATATATATATATATATATATATATATATATATATATATATATATATATATATATATTAACTCACTGGAAGAGCACTCGACTAAGGGTAAGTTCTAGAGGTCCGAGTTCAAAACACGGGCGAGCACTAAAGATTTTATCTTCTAGTGTCCGCGTTTAAGGGTTGGATTTCTGGCCCCAGATCGTCTCTAAGACCACTTAGCCATTAATTAATTTGACGGGTACCTGTAAAGGGGAAAATCAGGATGGATTATCGTGCTGATCACATTATCTCCCAAGTGTGCCGTATGGCCAAGAATCATATACTACTACAGTATCTGCTCCTCTGTATTATTATTATTAACAGGAAATTTTACAAAAACATGTATACATCATTAACAGATATGAACAATTTTAGCTTTTTTATATTTTCTTAAATAGCTCGAAAATGATTGAGACATTGGAGTAAGTTATGCTCGCCGCTTGAAATCTATAAAAATATCTACAGAAAAAAATATTTTACCCGAAATATTTCGCTAGCACGATCTAAATCTTAGGAAAGCGAGTTTTTTTTCGCGGAATTTTCATTCCATTCTATTTCTTGCTTTTTATGTTAATTTCGGGTTTCACTGCCATTTATTCTCTCATAGCCTTATTTAATTAAAAATAAAATGAGAATAAATGTATTGAAGGCTTAATAATACCAATGTAATGTAATAGTAATAATAATAATAATAATATAATGTAATATTAATAGGCTACCAATGTAATGTGCTAAAAACGGAACGTTAGGGAAAAAGCAGCTTATATTTTGGAATTCGCCGACTCCAAACCCCTGTAAAATGGGGGCGAAATCGCTCAGCCAGTATTGTCCCCCTTACAGTAGATTTTTTTTTTTATTTCAGTTAGCTTCTCTTGGGACGTCTTTAAAAAATCTTTAATCTCACATACTAGATCCAAATTAAATACATTTACAGATACACATTCTCAATGTACACTCATCATACAATAAACATATAGATTCAGTAGATATTTTTCTTTTCATCTTCAAAATAATACATAAATATATTTATACTTATATAATTATTATCTATTATTTTGAAGATAAAAATATATTCTCAACCAATTCACTTCTAATGTTAGTTTAATTCAAACTAATATTATTATACTGATTAGTTAAATGAAAAGTAATCATACAGTCAATCGGAAGGTTCTGGGCAAAATTTGGAAGGATTTGGTTTATAAAGCGTCCTTAATCAGTATTATTTCTTTAACGCTCTCATAAATTGCTAAATGGCTTTATACTTCTAAGTCTTATTAGCGATTATCAGTTGACCTACCGATTGCCTGTAGTTTTCTAGAAACTCCACTATATTATTTAATTTTTGATTTGTTTTTAATATGATTTCCTTTACAGGTTAATGAAAAATGTAAGACTGAATACAGGACTAAATTATTGCAATATGTCTTCACCTACGAAAAATATTAATGTATTTTTTAAAAATTCCTATACCTCGTAGTAAACCTAGGTATTCCGCTCTAGGCTCGTCGATAGTCTACCAGACATGCCAGCCCCGCAATAGGGTGTCCCGAATTGAGATGTCATAACTTTAGGGCTTTATTTCAGCACCTCCATTGTAGTTAAGCGACGCACAAATGGGTGTTAAATCTCAACTTCAAGCAGAGCTATTAACTTTTGTCTATTTTCAACACTATCGTTTTTTTAATGAAAAACTGTGTTGTCGGGTTTTCTGATAAAGCTATCGTAAATGACGACGCCATTTTTAGAATATACATTACATTTCTAATAAGAAACTCCCGTTTTTGAAATATTGCCATGTAAATTAAGCGCTAGACTAACAGCCATATAGATGTGAACTATTGATATTAATGTTTTCTTAAATTATTTAATCTTTTCTTAATCAATTATTTGTAGACTTAGAGGTTTGCCAACGCCTCAAAAGTTGCATTATTCAATAAGCTTAAAATGGTACCTCATTGTTTTAGAAGACGATTAATTTAAATCTAATTTTTTCTGATTTCTACCTCAAATAAATAAATGTGCTTTAGCGTGAAGGAGCCATTCTCAACATATCCTTTATTTTCACAAGTTAATGGTCATGTCCCAGGCACACACCTTTTGCTCTGATTATGGGTAGGGGACACTTCGGAATCAAGGACGAAAGATGACAGAAGAACATAGTGAAAATAATTAAAATTATTGTAAACTTGTGTACTCTATTCCAAGCTATTCCAGGTACTGATTCCGCTCCGCGTGCACTAGATTTTCATTAAAAAATTCAAGTACATCTTCCCGTTCATGAGGAACAAAATCCCTAGTTCCTGTAGGAGGTTGAGGAAATAATACAGTCGCTCAAAATGTTCGGAACGTTCGAGGATCAGGCAAACGTCTTTCCGCCAAATGGCGACAGTATTCACGTACTGCAGGAGATGCATTTACCGTTAATGAAGCCACAAACGAACACCATGTCCGTGCATTCATCGTTAGAAAAAAAAACTGGGCATCAGTATAACCTGGCAAGTGGACACCACACAAGCAGACTGATAAATAAATATGTACTAATTTAATAAGGTGGGAGGCTTGCGCAGGCAATTCTAGAAGATTGGAGGAATTAGTACCAATCCATTGGTCTGGCTTTAGATAAGAGTATTATAAACCCTCACCAATATCTTCTAATATTCCTTTACTAATAGCACTAGAGATATGAACAGAACCGCGCTAAGATGACGCAGTTCCTGCGAGTCGGACTTCTCTATTATTTATCTGCAAGAAAGAGTTTTTTTGTATATAATGTTCAATTATTGTAATGAATAACTGAGTTCACTTGTAACCAGAAATTGTAGTGTCTAATTTTATTAAGTAAAATAGAATTAAAATCAGGCATTTAATAAAATTAGACTCTCATGCATAATAATATAACAAATGTATTTATTATGTTTACAATAATTTTAATTATTTCCAATATGTTCTTCCCAAATCACAGTTTCATAAAATAAAAAAAAAACAACAAAAAAAAACAAACAATTGTTTTGAAAATAGACAAACGTTTGAGTAGCTCTGCTGAATATTAAGATAGGACGCTCATTTCTGCGTCAATTAACTATAAATGAGGTGGAGAATAAACCATTAAAGTTATGACATCTCAATGCGGGACACCCTGAATAGTCGGGTGATCTGAGAATTGACTCACGTGCAGCTGACACTTGTCAATAAAAATCTAGGGAAGGAAAAACTTAAAGAAAATAATCATGAAGACGAGCAGCAGCGTCGTTACTATGGATCAGATAAAAGGAATTCCAGGCTTCATGTGCGGAAGTATTATCAAAATGGCAAAGGGGATCTACCTTTGAAATGAAGCTTTGATATATTTTGGTTTATCTATTGACATGTTTAGGGACCGTCTACGGACATATATCGAGACAATAGATAGTCCGTCTAGAGACTTTGTCGCGAGTACAAATTTAAATGTCTTGTTCTTCATTAGTCCGAAAATATGACTAAGTTTGAAATTTGATTAGGATTGCTGCTTGCACACGTATCATTTTAGACAATAAAAATAACACCGGGAGAGGAGGGCTTGGTGAAAGCATGAAATGTTTGCGAAAGGACCTAGTTTTGGTTGCAATTAACTTTCAATGCTGAAATTGAAAGACTCCATGGGATTTCGAACCTTTTCGTTTGTCTTGGACTCGTTTATATTTTTCTATTCTCTTTGAAATGCTGTTTTTAAATTACAGATTTCTTTTGGACATCCTCTGCGGACTTCATACCTTTTGGACACCTTTTCGATTACATTTATCTTCTTTTGTACGGGCTAGTGATTTATCACAAACTGCACAGGGATTCTTCCACTGACAATAATTTTTCTGAAGGGCTCATCTTGATAAAAAAAATTGTAAAGATACCCCCAATTTCAGGGAAACCTGTACCAAATAGGTCCTTCAAATTAGCATATAAAAAGGTAAACTTAGGTATCGCCTAATGCTACCCAAATACGGTTTCTGATCTATCAGCTTTATCTCATTTGTCCCTGATCTAACCATTTGATATCAGGTAAAAGAAGAAGGGTTTCCTTAGACATTTTATACGAAGACTAATAGTATATACGACCGTATAGGTCGTAATAACGCGCTTTACGAGTAGCTAGTAAATTTCTAACTTAAAAAGCGAAGAAAGCAGAGAAAGTAGAAGTGAGTTGATTGACCGACTGTTCCCTGCATTGAAATGATAACATGATTTAATAATTATGTTCAATAGAAATCATAAGTTGAAACCAACCAAATTCCATCTGATAATTAATTAATATTTTTCGTAGGTTTTTGAAATATTATATGTTAAAAAGGTGAGGTATTTTCAGAATTAATTCATTATTCCTATATTCAGGGCACCATTAATAATATTTTTCACTTTAAGGGTGCAGTAACCACTTTCAGCCATAAGCTTTTTAAGTGTGCAACCGAATCATGCTTAGAAAAAAATGATCACTTTATGTATTTGTGTATATTATCAAAATATTTTTTTAACCCCTTCAGTTTATTTTCATTTTTAATTTATGGTGAAGGGGTAACACAACATGACAAACTTTATTTTCTTTGTGCGGGTTTTTTTTTCTAGGACGAAAAAAATCAAATCCTCACAACGAATGCTTGGTTGAACCTGGTAAGTGATCGGTACGCGGAGATGTCTGCAAGCCTGTATGCCTGATTAAGCAACGCTGCTACATCATAGAAACATCCCGACAACACAAACCACTCCTCCTAGCCCATTATATTATCCCCAATTATCCACAACCAATTCTATCAGACTAGCTCCCCAATCCTTTTCAGAATATATACATTTTCTCTGTTGTTTTTTTCCTTTATTATTTTTCCCGAAGAAAAACAACACACACAAAGAAACAACACGAACATCAGAATGGAATATATATTTGAAGCACTGCCTTTTTTTACATAGGTTTTGATGGCGAATTAATAGCTCAATACATATTAAAAAAAAGCATATATATGTTATGACCAATTCCTTCTATATTTTATTCATTATTCAGCAGCCAGTTTCTTCTTTCAGCATATTCGAAAGGAGTTTAGGTATTGAGGCTGCATTTATGTCAAAATGTCTTAAAATCTTAATCCATCGTTTCTAATATGTCTTTAGTATATACATATATATATATATATATATATATATATATATATATATATATATATATATATATATATACAGGGAAACTTCAGGAGCGTGTAGGGGACCAAAAAACTAAGACAAAAAGTTCTTTCGAGATTTGCTCGCTTTTGCTAAGTTTCGCAAAACAAGAAACGAAACAGGTTCAAGTCATTGCGAATTATTTCAAGAAACCAATTACTAAAATTCAATCTCTTGACGAGGCTATAGTTTTTGTGTACTGTTTCTGCAACGGCAATGCTTTAGAAGCGGCGCGAGTGTTTGCGCGCCAATTGACTAATACAAGAGTGCTTAATTGACGAGTCTTTTAGTTAACTTTTAATAGACTACGACAGACTGGGTAATTTTATTTACATACATTTTTTTTTTTTTTTTATGTTATCATCTACTTAGTTTAGGTATTAAAACCGTAAAATCTACAATTTATTTCACACAAATTTCGCCGAAACCACAGTGTTCCGGTCGGTGGATTTGACAGGTTTACGAACTCGACCTCTCAAATCGGACATAGGATGTTTGTGCCAAACTTCATCAAAATCGAACTATTTTTAATTCGTATATATATATATATATATATATATATATATATATATATATATATATATATGTGTGTGTGTATGTATATACATATATGTAGGTATGTGTGTGTGTTTTATATATATAGACCATAATTATTTATAGGTTCTGAATCGTAAAATTGTCTAGTCGGAACTTCCGGATTGTGTCATAAGGTCAATTGTATTTCATTTCAGAAATACACAGGGAATAGAACATTTACAGGATATACTTTTGAATTTATAGGTAGGCATTTATAAATAAATATATATATACACTGAAACCTCCCTTAACGGACACCTGCCTAGAGGGGACACCTCTATTAACGGACATTTTCTCACAGTCCCGAATTTTTCTATAGGTAAAATAAACCTCTATATTGCGGACACCTCTGTACAAAGGACACGGACAGAAAAACCTGATTTTTTACCTCCTTACTACGGACAATTACAGCTAATGTTATTTATAGAAGCGTTCCCATCGGCGTAGGTTTCCAGAAAAATTCGTTAACAATAACAAACTCTTTGTAAGAATAAGATATATATACAGAATAGTGACTAGTAATATCTTCCTAGGAATTTCACTACACGAACCCCTTCCTTTTCAGCAGAAGCATATGATTTCCCGCTGGCAGATTACTATTGTTTTGCCTACGCGGTATCACGGTTCCGGGAATATTCCAAAACTCTGTTCGGTTCACATTCCTTTCTCTTCAATATGCGTAAAGTTGCCGAGTTTTTTAAGATAGGGAAAACACAAGCAGCAGAAATATTGAAAAAGAAAGATGAAATTTTGAAGAAATGGACGGAAAATTGTGACAAAAATGTTGTCCGAGAACTAAGAACTTCTTTATGCTTTAAACGTTTTAGAATGAAAACTGTTTTTAAGTTTATACTTATTGGACTTCTTTCTATATACTTAAAAAAACTTGTTATGGGTAATTATTAAATGGTTAATTAAAACATGAATTAAATGTACAAAGTCGGTACGTATCCATCTCCACCAACCCCTCTGTATAGCGGACACTTCTCTACAGTGGACAACTTTGGTTCTCCCAGAGGTGTCCGCTATAGAGAGGTTTCACTGTATATATATATATATATATATATATATATATATATATATATATATATATATATATATACATATATACATTTGTCTGTTCGCTCGCTAGCTGCCCCAAAAATGATCTGAGCGATGAAATTTAGTATAAAATAAATACGTTGTTTGATTTGGTAGATCATGCCCGTGATCCGTTCATCTTAGTCTAATCTGTTTTCTATGTATATACACCGATTTCTATACTTTGTAGTCCGAGCCACAAAAAAAAAAAAAAAAAAAAAAAAAAAAAAAAATTAAAGAGTTATTATAACTAATTCAAGTGAAACTCGAAGATTAATAAAGTCTCTCTCGATTTAATGTTGCATTTGCTAAGCAATATCCAACGGAATTTTCTAACTCTTTTACTGAAGTATTAAAATCAGAAGAATATTTAATGATGGGCTTCCAGGATTAACATAAACTTATGAAAGTCATATTTGAGCAATATTAAACCATTTTTGGGCTATGAATTTGCTCTGCCAGTTGCTGAGATTAAAAAATTAAACAGATTTAGGATGGATTTTATATACTACATGGGACTACATGAAGTAGTCCCGAGATTTATTTTAAATCAATAATTTATAAATTTAGGTTTCATAGAAATGGAAAAATGCCAATCAGGACCTCCAGTCCCAAATATTTATATTTTATTCGTTGAAATCAGAGTAGGGCAAACTGTGATTAATTTTGTATCTAATGACTAATTATTAAATGAGTAATCGGGATGTGACTAACGATTGGTGATTGATCAATCATATTTACCCATGTTTAATGACTAACGACTAACTACTTCTGTATCAATCATCTGTGATTAATGATTAAAGTAGGCTTAGACTAATGATTAATGACTAAACTTACGCAGATTGATGATTAAAGACTAAAAAACTAGATTTGTGATAAACTTCATAAAATTTCTAAATAATTAATATAAAATAGTTTTGGCTAGATTTTCAGTGTTGAGCGTAATAGTAATAATAATTACACCGATAATCTCATTTTTAAAACACAAGGCTCAAAATTTTCCTCGTTCACTGTTCTGAACAATTCTATCTTTTGAACTTAATTAATTTCACAGTCTAAAATTTATCACATTTTAAATGATTCATCTCATTTTTATGTTCGTCGTTCAATTTTTGAGTAACGTATTTGAAACAGGTAAATATGACAATGAAAGTCATACTAGTCTCCACACATTTTGACTTTGACATTTGATATGTTACTGCCTGGGGACTAATATGAATTTAATTGTCATGTTTACCTGTTTCAAATATGTTTTTATAAAATTGAATGAAGGACATAAAAATGAGATGAATCATTTAAAATGTGCTAATTTTTAGACTGTGAAATTAATAAAGATTCCTGAGAATAGCATTAAGCCAAAATAAACATTAAGTTAAAAGGATAGAATTGTTCAGAACAGTTAACGAGGAAAATTTTGAGCCTTGTGTTTTAAAAAGTCCGTCTCGCTGGACTGCATCATCTTAGCGCGGTTCCGTTCATATCCCTAGTCTAATTTGGAAAGATTAAAATAGAAGCAGTTATTATTTTGGTTCCACCAGTCTTTTTTTTTAATTAATTATTATAATGGCGTGTCAACCCTTAAGGTCACTAACGCCATTCCTGTGAGTAGTAAAGTCTTGAAAGGTCATGATTTACAATCTTACCTGGAAGGGTCTGCTACACTAGAAACGAACCCGCTAGTGACAAGGTCTTGGAATCTTGGAAATCCATATCTCTAACATTAAATTGTTTTTCCTATTTTTCTTAACTTGTTTTATTTTCAAATACATTATCCAACAATAAGCAATTAAAAAATAACAAGGAATAAAAAACAGACAAAAAGAACAGTTCGAATAAGCGAAATCAATTACTTTAAAGTTTTAAGCTCTTATTTCTCCGATTGACATCGCCTAATCAAAACTTTTATTAGAGCATTTAATAAGCTTTCTAATGGTATTCTTCCGTTTACCAAGAATCTCAACCTTTTTCGAGATATTAAGGAAAGTATACAAAGTTACCAAAACTTTTTATGTCTGTTAATAAAATATTTTATTCTAACCCTTCCTAAACTCCAAACGTAACAAAAATTTCAACATATTAGTTTTAATGAAAGTAGAACATGCAGAAAATGTTTCAACTGAATCCCATGATTCTAAGTACCCAAACCAAAAACGGTATTCAAAAACTATCTTTCCAATTTTCTCGAAAACGGTTAAAGCTATCGACTTGAAAATGATTTCATTCGTTTTCCTAGCCCTATAAAACGAGTACTTACAAGTATGAACTCAAAAACGTAAGCGTTACGATTTTTTTGCGCGAATTTCGCCCCAAACGCCATCTTCCAGTGGGCGGATTCTGCTGGTTAACGAACTTGACCTTTTAAATTGGACGACGGATTTTTGTATCAAATTTCATCACAATCGGACCATTAGGGAAGCCAGAAATGAGCGAACAGACAAATATATATATATATATATATATATATACATATATATATATACATATGTATATATACATATATATATATATATATATATATATATATACATATATATATATATATATATATATATATATATATATATATATATATATATACAAATTTCAACCACCGTTATTTTCGGTCTCTAGGGGTTCTGAAACGCGAAATTTTCTAGTCGGCACTTTCGGATTGTTTCATTGTATCAACCTTATAAGCGGGGTTCCTCCCTATGGGGGAGGGAGGAACCGCGCTAAAATTAGATTATCGGAAGATTATAGGAAACTTTAGTTTGTTCAAGAACATAAGAGGGTGCCTACCATTTTTTATTTTTAAAATGCTGACATTTGAAATGGTTGATTTCAATGAATAAAATATGAATTTTTGGAACTGGGAGACCTGATCGGCCTTTCTTCATTTATATGAAACCTAAATAACATACAAGGAAACATTACCAAGTGTCCGGAGCCGATTTTAATGAAACTTTGTATATTTATTAAATACATGAAAACAATCTATATGTATTTTTTTTATATCGGCCCAATGGAACGTTTAAGAGATCAAATCACACTTCCAAATAACATCTCCAATAATCTAACTTTTAAACTATCGTAGATAGATTAAAATGTTATAGGGAAAAAATGGTACACCATTAACAAAACGAAACAGATTGTTTTCACAATAATTTATTTATAACAAAAACATTTTTTGCGCTTTTTTTTTTGTAATCTATAACAACAGTTTTGTTATGAAACAAAGGAATAAGAATACGTTGCAGAATTCAATGTATTATGATATTTTTAATTTCCACCTCAGAATTTGGCGTATGTTAGTATGGATATATGCGCAAACTGCACATCAGCGACACGGTGCTATTCATGACGAGCAACGCAGTTATCTTACTTTTATAAAAAAGAAATACATCAAACTTGATAGCTAAACATATCGTTGAATCCAGCAACGTATTCCTATTCTTTTGTTTTATAACAAAAATGTTAATATGAGTAATAAAAAAAGTCCAACTCGCAGGAACTGCCTCATCTTAGCGCGGTTCCGTTCTTATCCCTAGTCTAATTTCGAAAGATTAAAATAGAAGCAGTTATTATTTTGTTGAGAGGAGATCGTTGACCGTTGATGATGCAAGGTAGGGATTGTCCGGGTTCGGTCACTGCTACTTAATAATACATACCCCATATGTGTATGTATGTGGGCATATATATATGTACATATGTGTGCGTGTATATGTGTATGTGTATATGCTTATATATAAATATATATATATATATATATATATATATATATTATATATATATATATATATATATATATATATATATATATATATATGTTAGGTATATTTACATAGATATGTGCATATATTAGTGTTAAATATGTCCTACTTGTATTTACAGCCCTGATGAAGGCTTGAAGCTCAAGCCGAAACGTAGCAGTGACCGAACCCCGACAGTTATTACTTTGGTTCCACCAGTCTTGAAAGGTAGGATTTACAATCTTACCTGGAAGGGTCGGCAACACTAGAAACCGTCCCGCTAGTTACAAGGTCTTGGAATCTTGGAACCTGTTTTATTTTCGAATACATTATCCAACTATAAGCAATTAAAAAATAACAAGGAATTAAAAACAGACAAAAAGAACAGTTCGAATAAGCGAAATCAATTACTTTAAAGCTTTATGCTCTTATTTCTCCGATTGTCATCGCCTAATCAAAACTTTCATTAGAACCTTTTATGTAGAGCATTTTATAAGCTTTCTAATGGTATTCTTCCGTTTACCAAGATTTTCAACCGTTTTCGAGATATTAATGAAAGTTCCCAAAATTTACATTATTTCTAGCAACAGAAAATTGGTCTCATTTTTCATATCCTGTTTTACACACAAAATTTTCCCAACATAAGAAATTACAAAAATAAAAAGCAATAAAAAACGAAGGGAAGGAGACAAAAATTACAAAAAGAACGACAAAAACCCGTTCATAAGAACAAAACAGACGTATTTGAAGTTTTAAGCACTTATTTCTCCGATTGACATAACCTAATCAAAAATAGTTTTAGAATCTTTTTTGTAGAGAATTTAGTAAGCTTTCAAATAGTTTCTATCCACTTACCACGATATCCCAGCCGTGTTCGAGATATTAATGAAAGTATACGAAGTTCCCAAAACTTTTCATGTCTGTTCATAAAATATTTTATTCTAACGGGGTCTCCCGTAGTCTAGTGGCTAGCACGCTGGATTCATAAGCGGGAGATGGTGGGTTCGATTCCCACCTCCGGCAGGAATTTTCTCATCTCAAGGCTCGCTGGGAAAATTCCTCGCTGCACCCTGGATGTCGGCGCTAATGACCTAGAAGTAGATGCGCCGTAAAAAAAAAAAAAAAAAAAAAAAAAAAAAAAAAAAAAAAAAAAAAAAAAAAAAAAAATTTTTATTCTAACCCTTCCTTAACTCCAAACGTAACAAAACTTTCAACATATTAGTTTTAATGAAAGTAGAACATGCAGATAATGTTTCAACTGAATCCCGTCATTCTAAGTACCCAAACCAAAAACGGTATTCAAAAACTATTTTTCCAATTTTCTCGAAAACGGTTAAAGCTATCGCCTTGAAAACGGTTCCATTCGTTTTCCTAGCCCAAGAAGCCTTTAAAAAGAGTACTTACAAGCTTATGAACTCAAAAACGTAAGCGTTACGATTTTTTTGCGCGAATTTCGCCCCAAACGCCATCTTCCAGTGGGCGGATTTTGCTGGTTAACGAACTTGACCTTTCAAATTGGACGACAGATTTTTGTACCAAATTTCATCAAAATCGGACCATCAGGGAAGCCAGAAATGAGCGAACAGACAAATATATATATATATATTTGATCCACCGTTATGTTTCTGAAACGCGAAATTCTCTTGTCGTTTTGAAATTTCATCAGAATCGGACCATCCGTCTTCTAGCTAGAGAGCGAACAGACAAATATATATATATATATATATATATATATATATATATATATATATATATAAATAAATATATACATATATATATATATATATATATATATATATATATATATATATATATATACAAATTTGAACCACCGTTATTTTCGGTCTCTAGGGGTTCTGAAACGCGAAATTTTCTAGTCGGCACTTCCGGATTGTTTCATTATATCAACCTTATAAGCGGGGTTCCTCCCTATGGGGGAGGGAGGAACCGCGCTAAAAAAGGCAAAAAATATTTTTTTTTGTTATAAATAAATTATTATATATTCAATTTGTTTACATATTTTTATATGTATAATGCTGTAAACGTTTTCCTTATACCCTTTTTTTCTATCTACGATAGTTTAAAAGTTAGAATATTGGTCTGTAATTTGGATGGGGGTTTCATCCCATAAACGTGCGATTGGGCAGATGTATAAAAGTATATATAGATTATTTTCACGCGTTTAATAAATATATAAAGTTTCATAAAAGCTGGCTCCGGACAATTGGGGATGTTTTCGTGTTAGGGGGCACCTACATTGGACCCGTTCTGATCCGATCCAATAGCCACCGACAGTCAGAAGAAAAACAAATACATGCATGCGTCTGAATGGCGGTGCCTACATTGGTCTCGACCCGACCCGATTCGATCCAATCCGTTGGCCACCGATCCTTGGCCATTCAAACATGTTTGTTTCTAGGCCGACTTCGGACCGACGAAGGAAAATGGCGCCAACCCACATATTGGGTGGAGTGAATAAAAGCTAGCAATTGCTAGAACTAAGTATTTTCCAAGCAATTGCTAAGGGCCGAGTGAATAAATAGGTTAGCTCCAACTAGGCCTAGCACTTGCTTAGTTTATCACGGTTCCTAGCTGCAGCTAGGTAGAAGGTATGAATAAAGATCTGTGACTAGGTTCTAAAGGTAGCAATTGCCAAGGAAAAAGCTAGTCTGGTCTGGGTCATGCTAGCTTTTTAGTTAGTCGTTTCTTTTCGCTCAATCATGGCGGCGTTTACGCATGTTCATAAGGAAAAGGAGTATTATATGCGCCGGGACGTCTTCACGTTTTATTTTCATCTTCTTTAGCTACATTTCCTGCAGTAAAAGTTTCTTTGAATGTTTCCGTACTGAAAACGTCAACCATTTTCGTACTTTTTCATTTTTTTATTTGCAATGTGTTGTGAAGCAGTGATGGGTTCCTACTTCCTTGTCGGTGAATCCATTTGAATTCTTCCTGGCATTTTTTCCATTGATCAATAATTTGTAAAAATCTTTTCCCTACTGCTTCAATTTTATAGGCTTATTGCCTGTGGCTTTTTGGTCGGTTTTCTTCTTTATGCTTGATTTAATGTTACTCAACTTATTTAACCGTGCAACAGTGACCTTTCGCCCTATGGAAAATTCATTACTAATGCTGTCCCAAGCAGGATTTCTTTCTTTAATAGCAGGTAGTAATTTAGATTTGTCCATTGTCACAGGGTCATTTCCATTGCCACTAATACTGTTATAAAAAGTGACCGATCCAGGTCGGCTTGGGCGGATATAGAAAATAATTTCGGGAGGGGCTGGAAGTATTTGGGGGAGGGCTGAGAGCATTTGGGGGTATGGAATATTATCAATCTAGATCTTGGAATAGTTAGCCAATTAAAATGATATTGCACCAAAAAGAAATATTTTTTTCTGACCAAAGTGGTCTCATTTAATTCATTTTTATGTTTTTTTTTTTGACAAATCTTTACCGATTTCGGAGGGGACTGCAGCCCCCCCCCCTAATAGGGCCCATGCGTGTCGGCAGTTGCACTAGACACACGCAGCCCGATGAGGAGAGAGAGAGACAAGCAACAAACCCTGACAGGAAGGAAGAGGGATGAGGGAGGGAGGTAGGAATCCTATCAGCAGCTAGGGGTTAGCAACAGCTACCCTTAGAATTTCCTTAGTTTATCAGGAGATGAGAAGTAGCTCTTGTTTATTCACTCCGCATTGAGGAAGAGCTACATCTAAGGGCTAGATTCTACCTGTTAGATTCTAGCTTTTATTCACGCCACCCATTGTTTCAAAAAGATCTACAGGTTCTAAATCTTAACCGATTTCAATTTTTTTTAAATCAAAGGAAATAAATTTTAGAACAACTTCGTCAACTCACATTTTTGTTTTTTGTTTCTCTTGTTTATTAAATTGCTTGAAAAGATGTCTATAACCATCCAACGTCTTTAATCTTCGAATGTTTATAACCTTCCAATGCATATAACCTTCTAGTTACCTTTCTTATAAATAATTTTAAAATATGAATACCAATACTTCTCTTACCTCCAACATTCAACCTAATCGAAGGTTCCTATGCTTATTAGGTGGTATTTCTTAAATTAATCACTCATTTTCATTTCACTACGAGGTCATTACTGACGAGCTGTGACTAAATCGGATCGGCCGTTGTCGATCAAACGAAATCGGATTGGTTCGGATCGGAAGAAATACGGGTCCAATGTAGGTGCGGCCTTAGTGAAGTTTTCTAAAAAGTGGTAGCATTTATCAACTCAATCAATTATTTATGAAAAAAATGGGTTAATTAATATATTTGTAATTAGTTAAGCTTTTAATTAATAACATTGCGGCTTATTTATATAAGCATTAGATTGTTAGAACGAATGTCACTTGTCGCTGTTCGTTGATGTCTTTTTGAGAAGCTCTCAGCAATAAATTAGCAATTATGGTATCTCCCGTCGTAAATACAATCGTATAAAAGCTCTTAACCGCTTAGATGGTTGTAAACCATAGCACATTGAATGGAAATTGTAGTATTAAAGCTGAATAAGAGGTGTGAAGGGAGGTGGCACTCCCCCCATCTAGTGGAGTTCTCTCAAACTACCTCCACTACAGCTCCATTCATGAGGACCCAGCCGCCATTTTACAACTTTCTATACTATAGTACTACCAGCTCTCCCCGTCGTAGGATGGAGAGCGGCGTAACAAACAGGCTCTCGCTGGAGTATTGATGTTTTATTAGGACGTAATTAATTTTATATATATCATTTGTATCGATAAAATAAAATATTAAAACCTTCAATTCAATGTTTTCTAATTCATTATATGCGAAGCGGGTTATCAATAAAAAAATTATTGGCAACATCTATTGATTTATTAACATCAGCTCTACAAGATTCTCATCACTTGAGGAGCCTATCCAGGGACCAAATAAACTCACTACTAATATAGCCTAATTGTACAACGGCAAACCTTCCTTTTTAGCGCTGTTCCTCCCTCCCTCCATAGGGAGGTACCCCGCTTATAAGGTTGACATCATGACGCAATCCGGAAGTGCCAACTAAAATATTTTACGTTTCAGAACCCCTAGAGAACGAAAATAACGGCGGTTCAAATTTGTATATATATGTATATGTATATATATATATATATATATATATATATATATATATATATACATATATATATATGTATGTGTGTGTGTTTCAGTTCGCGCTCTAGGTCAGCGAATAATCGTCCGATTTTGATGAAATTTAGTACGAAAATCTTTCGACTCATTTGAAAGGTGAAGTTCGTTACCCAGCAGAATCCGTCCACCGGAACATGGTTTTTGGAGCGTCATTCACAAGAATAACTCCTTCCCCTTAATCATATGATTGTAAGTACTTGTTTTATTGGCGTCTTGGCCTAGGGAAACGAATGAAACCATTTTTAGGCCATAGCTTTAACCGTTTTCGAGAAAAGTGGAAAAATAGGTGTTGAATCAAGTTTTGGGTTTGGGTACATATGATCTGGGATTCAGTTAAAATATTTTCTGCATGTTTGAAATTCATATAAACAAAAATGTTTCGATCGATCATGTGTTAAATAAAAACACATTTTATAACTAAAATTAGTTGTATTTTTTTGTGCCAACGTTTTGGCTTGAATTACAAGCCATCATGAGGGCTATGTAGGAGAAAAATAACAGTTTCTTGTTCTGGAGGTTACATGGCTGATGTTAGAAGTGTAATATCCACGATGGCTTCTAATTCAACCCGAAACCAGGGCACAAAAAAATAAAACACATTTTAGCCATAATATGTACTTATATTTAACACGTGACCGAACCGGGATCATCTACACCTTCTAAAATAATTGTACTAATAATTGAACTCATGGACTAAGAGTTGTCTATATTTGCCAATTGAGAGCAAGTATTTATATGGACCCAATTTCTCTCATCACGATTTCTTCCTTATTAAAATATGACGTGTCGTAGTACTTGAGTCTGGGGTTAATTGCTAGAAAATATACGATATCTTAATTTTCTCTCCATTTCACCAAGGCTTTCTATTAAAGAGGATCATCTCGCCTTCTTTTATCATCGTTAATTTTGGTTACTTTAGACAGGATCCTGTTGACGACAGCTGCTCTCGTCTCCATGTTTCCATAAAAACCCGGTTATATTAAAGATTCCCTCCCAATGGGGTATTCAACCCCAAACCCCGGTAGATCGCCGGGTTTGTAGTTGAAGTTTCCACGAGGAGCTTTATGATAAGCGGGAGTCTGGCTAAGTAATCCTGGAAGATTCCAGGTACAGAGAATGTACCTAAGCGTGTAACTTACAGGAATGCAAAGAGGATAAAGTGAGCACACATTTCTCCCGTAAATTTTCCCAGAATGAAATAAAGTCTCCACCAAAGATACTTTGCCTTTCGGTTCTTCGATCAAAATGAATCGTAGAAGTCCCGATGTCTGTGAGAGATACGGCGTAAACATTTCGCGCGTAGGCCTTTTATATTATATAAAAAATATATTACCACTATGAGTGGTGACTTTTTCATCGGAAAAAAAGAAGAAAATTCATCCATCCTTCTTGGCTTGAAAACTGATCTAACGTGTAGATAACCTGTCCCAACAATCTGTGTTATTTATAAAGGTAATTTAAAATATTCAACACCAGAAGTTGAAATCCTTGAAAAATATAGAAATTATTTTCACTGTGGATCTCCCAGCAAGAGTTCCACCTGGAGCAGGAATTTTCTTATCTCACGGCTCGTTGAGAAAATTCCCTGCAGTACCACGGATGTCGGCGCCAATGGTCCAGACAATGTTGCGCCATAAAAAAAGAAATTAAAAAAAAAAGTATTTTCTTATTGGGACAACAAAACAACAAACAACAACAAAATCGAAATATTTACATTTAAAGTGCTAGTACTCTTAGCAGTCAATGCACGAAAAAAAACAACGTCTTTATTTTTATTTTGTTTTTTTTTTACGGCGCATCGACATAAATCTTGGACATTAGCGCCGACGTCCAGGGTGCAGCCAGGAATTTTCTCAGCGAGCCCTGAGATGAGAAAATTTCTGGCGCTGGTGGGGATCGAACCCACCATCTCCCGCTTATGAATCTAGCGCGCTAGCCACTAGACCACGGGAGACCCAACGTCTTTATTATATTTATTTAAAAAAGTCTTAATTTATTGGGATTGACGTTGGATTGTTGCTGAAATTTCGTACTATAGTACTCTGATAACGTGGTAACTGTTATTGAAAATTGAATCTGTCAAAATAAATATTTTAATCGTGTTTTAGGTACCTAGACCTAGAAATATATATATATATATATATATATATATATATATATATATATATATATATATATATATGTATATATATATATATATATATATATATATATATGTATATATATATATATATATATATATATATATATATATATATATATATATATAAAAAGAAGGTGCAATATGGCTCGCCAGGTAACAACTAGTAATATATATTTGTTTCGTTATATCCTAAACAGTGGTATGAATCCCTTTTGCAAAAAAAGTCCGACTCGCAGGAACTGCAGCATCTTAGCGCGGTTCCGTTCACGTCCCTAGTGCTATTTGATAAGCTTAGAAAAGAAATAAACTTTTTTTTTTTTTATATATATATCTCGTGAAAATTGTCAAAATCCTCTCGAACATCTCGAATAAAAGTGATATTAAGGCGTCAGGGACACCGACAGTAGCTAACTTTTACACAGAAACGGAAATTACAGAATCTGGCTCTCATTCTAAAGCAAAGCTCTATAAATCAAAACAAAATATGCCTAATAAAGCCTTTCTAGAGGATACAGAAGCATCGGCGTATATGAGGGGGGGGGGGGGCTGAGGGGGCTGCAGCCCCTCCCGAAATTTTGAATTGATGATAAAAACTTTTCGTAAAACCCTTAAAAATAAATTAAATAAGATCACTTAGTTCATAAAACATATTTTATTTTACGTGTAATAGCGTTTTAGTTGCCTAAAACTATTCCAAGCTCTAAATATTTAGTATTCCATACCCTGGAAATGGTCTCAGCCCCACCCCCGAAATTGTTTTTATATACGCCCATGTACAGAAGGATCAAGAAGAAGTACACAAGATTGAGTAGAATACCCTGCCTAATATAGCTAATATAGAATAACATGCCGAATAAAACCTATTTAGTAAATACACAAGGACAAATAAAAGTCTTGACGAATAACAAGTCAAGAAAAAAAACTTTATTTAACAAAATAAAACAAAGTTTAGTTGCCCAACTACAATAGAATAATATACCTAATTAAGTCTATGGAGTAGACACAAATGGACCAAAAACAAGTCTGTGGAATATTGTTTTTTTTTTCTAATTAAATACTTTTTATCAATATTTAGTATATAACCTTTGTTGAAAACTATTGATTGCTAATTGATGAATCGGTTTACAACTAAGTAGTCTTTATGAATATTTAGTATATAACCTTATGTTTGGATCTGAGTTTTTGGGGTGCTCTCCGCCTAGGCTTTGTATTTGTGTCGGCAGATACCTGGGGTATATTTACAGCTCTTGAGGATTAACTCTTAGCAGGTAAATTTCCTGCGGCCCCCTTGTTTCTACGAGCATTGAACCGCCATATTCGCTCATATTATCTAACCGTTGTGAAGTTTATTTTTTGGATTTAGGACTTAATATACATATGTAGACTAAATCATAGCAAGAAGTAATCCTCCGTCGTCGGTTCTTAACTATGTAGACTCGCTAATGTTATCCAATCTTAGACACATCGTATTTAAAATCCACAGCAAAAACACGACATTTCATCAGAATCCCCTGCTAAATAAAACATATATAGAATAATATGCCAAATAAAGCCTATCTAGTGGATAAAAATAGAGGAAAAAAACCGTTCGTGGTGGTAGAAAATCTTAAAAGTATTTCGCTCAGAAATCTGCGAAATATTGTCACTAATTTTACGTATCCTGTTTTATAGCCAAATAGATTTATATTCTATAATCAATAAGAAGAACCTACTAACAATAAAAAACTATGGGTAACAGATGAAAATAGGGAATACCAAGAATAATTCTAAAGAACGAAATCAACACCAGTACTGTAATCTAGATATTCATACGGCATCTTCGAATTCTAACAAACAAAATATCGATTCTAATTATACGTATCCTGTTTTATTGACAAATACATTTGACTACTATAAGCAATTAAAAACACTAGGGAATATGTCAAAGAACTCGGAGTAGGAGCCTCGACAGTTTCAAGACATTTGAAGGAAATCGACAAATCCAAAACTGACATTTCATACGGTACAGCCTGATATATTTTTAACAATGAATTATTTTTCTTATCTTAATTAATCTGTTTTATTGTCAATTACATTATCCAACTTTAAGCAATTAAAAAATAACAAGGAATAAAAACAAACAGAAAGAACCGTTCGAATAAACGAAATCAATTACTTCAAAGTTTAAGCACTTATTTCTCCGAATGACATAGCCTAATCAAAAATTGTTTCAGAATCTTTTTTGTAGAACATTTAGTAAGCTTTCGCATGGTAACCCTCCGTTTACCAATATTCCTAACCGTCTTCGAGATATTAGGGAATGTATATGAAGTTCCCAAAACATTTCATGTCTGTTAATAAAATATTTTATTCTAATCCTTCCTTAGCTCCAAACGCAACCAAAATTTCAACATATTAGTTTTAATGAAAGTAGAACATGCAGTAAATGTTTCAACTGAATCCCATGATTCTAAGTACCCAAACCAAAAACGGCATTCAAAAATTATTTTTTCAGTTTTCTCGAAAACGGTTAAAGCTATCGCCTTGAAAATGGTTCCATTCGTTTTCCTAGCCCAAGAAGCCTTTAAAAAGAGTACTTACAAGCTTATGAACTCAAAAACGTAAGCGTTACGATTTTTTTGCGCGAATTTCGCCCCAAACGCCATCTTCCAGTGGGCGGATTTTGCTGGTTAACGAACTTGACCTTTCAAATTGGACGACAGATTTTTGTACCAAATTTCATCAAAATCGGACCAGAGAATTTCGCGTTTCAGAACCCCTAGAGACCGAAAATAACGGTGGATCAAATATATATATATATATATATATATATATATATATATATATATATATATATATATATATATATATTTATATATATATATATATATATATATATATATTTGATCCACCGTTATTTTCGGTCTCTAGGGGTTCTGAAACGCGAAATTCTCTTGTCGTCACTTCCGGATTGTTTCATTGTATCAACCTTATAAGCGGGGTTCCTCCCTATGGGGGAGGGAGGAACCGCGCTAAAAGAACGAAGGCACTAGGAGTCTTTCATACTAATAATAAACGAAAATTATATGAGTATGAGTTGATATAATTAATCTGCATCAATATTAATTAATTAAGTGGTACGTAATACGTTAATATCATAAAAGGTAAAGAGAGATGCATAGAGGTGATTGAATCATCGGTATTTATATTCATATAAGTTCGCCGTACCCGGAGCGATAGTCAGAATTCCTATCAATTGGAAAAAACGAATAATAGTTAGTTATCTTTCTATAGGCTCGTTATTACAACGTCCGAACAACACACAGTTAAGGGGAATTGGACTTACAACAGGTTTGTTAGAAGTGGACTCCAACAGCAGTCCAGTCAACGAATGCTTAAAAACAGCTATAGGTGGAAATTTTGGAGAACAATTTTTGACTTTGTAACTTTGTTTGGGCTGGATAGGAGGTGAACATATCAAAAGTCCTCGCCCGTAGCCTTTGTGCCGGGGGGGAGGGGGGTTTAGAAGGTCACATTTTTCGGGGTTTCACTTATATCTCGGAAACCCTGCGTCCTAGCGACATGACTATTCTATAACAAATGAAAGCGTATTAAATTTCCTACAAGTTTTATTCTATAAGGTTTTCGAGATATCATTAGGTTTCGAAATATCCGCTCTTGAATGTTGGTCATTTTGGGGAAAAACACTTTTGCCGCATATTTTTTCCACTTTTTGACGGCATAACTCTTCAACGATGAACCCAAAAATTAAATAACGGTTATAGGGCTGTAGAGTATTGCATTCCCTTCAATAATATACATTACTTTGCTATTTTATGTATTTTCCTTCAAACGTAAAAATAATTTCAGTGTTCATCGTTAAATCTGAAATTTAGTGACTAATAGTCCAGGTAACTAAGATTTATAGATGGAAATATTTGGAACACAATTTTTGACTTCATAACTTTGTTTCGGCTGGATAGGAGGTAAACATATCAAAAGTCCTCGGCCGTAGCGTTTGAGCTGGGGGGAGGGGGGGTTTAGAAGGTTCCATTTTTCGAGTTGTCACTTATATCTCGGAAACCGTGGGTCCTAGCGACATGACCATTATATAACAAATGAAAGCTGACTCAATTTTCTACAAGTTCTATCTAATAAAGTTTTTCGAGATATCTTTAGTTTTCGAAATATCCGCTCTTCAAAGTCGGTCATTTTGGGAAAAAAACACACATTTTTATATTCTCGACCGGATATCTCGTCAACGATGAACCCAAAAAATAAATGTCGGCTACAGGGTTGTAGAGCATTCCATTTTCTTCAATAATATATATTACTTTACTATTTTATCTATTTTCTAGAAGGGAATGCAATACTCTACAGCTCTATAACCGTTATTTATTTTTTGGGTTCATCGTTGAAGAGTTATCCCGTCAAAAAGGGGAAAAAATATGCGGCGAAAGTGTTTTTCCCCAAAATGATCGACATTCAAGATCTCGAAAAACTTTATAGAATAAAACTTGTAGGAACTTTAATCAGATTTCATTTGTTATAGAATAGTCATGTCGCTAGGATACAGGGTTTCCGAGATATAAGTGAAAACCCGAAAAATGGGACCTTCTAAACCCCCCCTCCCCCCGGCACAAAGGCTACGGGCGAGGTCTTTTGATATGTTTACCTCCTATCCAGCCCAAACAAAGTTACGAAGTCAAAAATTGTGGTCCAAAAATTTCCGTCTATTACTGTTCGTTGCCTGGACTGCAGATCAGAGTTGAACACTGCCCTTCTATCTTGCGGACGCCCTCAGAACTACGTTCACCTCAGTCTCGCCTCTCGCCTCCCGCCTCTTTATCTCTCGTCAAAATACACAACATTTTACAGCTTTTGGGATGTTCTGCAAACGAATTATCTACAAATTAATCCTTATTAGCACAGATGACTTCTGTATCCGTATAGCAGACACACACACACGCGCTTATATATATATATATATATATATATATATATATATATATATATATATAAATTCGGGGTTTAACGGTGAAATTGACAATAAATTTTTTTTTAAATATAAAAAATCAAAAATTTATAAGTGTATATGTAGTAAATATACATATATTTATTGAGCTGAAAGTTTCTTTGCGCATGAATATTACTGGTACAGCATATGTCTGCAGCGGTAGCCTGTTCGAGCTATATTTCTCAAGAATCCCATATTTCATCCTCAGTCTCGTCTCCAATATTCATGAGCGTATAAGGGGGGGGGGCTGAGGAGGCTAAAAATAAAAACGTGTCATAAAAAGCATTAGCAAATTGTTTTAATTTTTTTTTTTTTTTTTTTTTTTAGATTTAGAGTACCCTGGTCATCTGTCATTTCGGTACCTGGATTCGTAAAAGTATGTTTCAAAACAACTTCAGTAATGCAGGATCTCTTCTTTGTGCCGGTATCAGAAAACATTTTCTTTATCTACCACGGAGGTACTGATGTATCGCTCTACAACACTGTCATCCGTTACAACACTTGCTGTTCGCCAAGGTGCACAGTGGGGCCAAACGATATTTCATGTTTCAAAAAATGGCTACAGCCTTCAAATCTTAACCGATTTCAATGATTTTTTTTTAAATGAAACCTAATAAAATTTAGAGCACCTTTGGCAAACCATATATTTGTTTTTTGTTTTCCCTGTTTATTAATTTACGTGTAAATAATTCACGTTTACAACTGAACGTGAAATATTATTTTTTTTTTTCATCTAACTTAATATCAGCACTGATATCATTGAAAGTTAACCATCAAACCCTAATTAGACTTGGAAAAATCAGACTGACATCTTCAAAACGTAATCTTAATTCAACAATGAGATTAATTGAAATAATATGATTTTTGAATGATTTGAAAATAGATTTGGTTTTTTCCATGTCTAATCAGGATTTGAATATTTTATTTCACCGATATCAGTGCTCATATTAAGTGAGATGAAAAATGAAATATTATTTTATGTCCAATTGTAAAAGTTCATGAGTTATTTACACGTAATTTAATAAACAGGCGAAACAAAAAACCAAATTTTTGGCTAAACAAAGTTCTTCTAAATATAGCTAAAAACAACTGCTGCAGCTTTTTGTATTGTGCTGTAGCTTTCATTTAAAAAAAAATCAGTTAAGATTTAGAGGCTGTAGAGCATTCTGTCAAAAACACGAAATGTCGTTTGGCCCTAATGTGCCCCGGGCCGCTCATTGTAATGTTATTTCTAAGCGTATGTAAATGCATGAAAAAAAAAAACCTAAATCATGTATAAATGTTGTGATTGAAGTGGATGGCCAGGGAGCATGCGCAAGGATATGTATGTCTGTACGTAACTACTAAGGTTAATCAATCTTAATTAGATGCTATCATAAATTAGAGGGTAGAAAGTGACCACTTATTTCCACCCCTTTTAAAACGAATCTTTTCTAAAGGAAAAATTGCACGGGGAGAAAAGGAGAGTTCCTAATTGAACCATAGCTCTTAATTGCTTCTCTCATAATCATTTGCAGTTCAATTCTTTATAATGGCCCACAGAAATAACAATTTTGCTTTTACGATACTAAAGACACGGCCTTGTCATTCCTGGAGTCAAAAGAAAATTACTAAACATTAGGTTTACAAATATTGATAGCTCCCAAGTATAATTTCTGTGGAATTCTCAATGCGTATCTATCCCTTTAGTATTAATTTTATTGCTTTGAGACATTCATATACTGGCAATGAAATATGCCTAAAATCAATTATATATTAAAGTAATTTTAAGATGTGGTTTTTGGGTATAGTGGCTATAATGCCTTGGATTCCCATGGAGGAGATGAGGGTTCTAGTCCCGCCTGGAACAGAGGTTTTAACATTTCAGGGCCCGTTCAGAAAATTCTCTGATGCATAAGGAATGCTTAGAAAGGGTAGTGCTAATAGCTAGGGTAGTGCGCCGTCAAAAAAAGAAAAAAAACAGATTTATTAACTATCATCACCCCGACTACGTCGAAAATAGTCAAACTCCTAGGAGAAGGATATCTTCTGAATGTCCTGGCTGACGAAGCTAGAGAGGAATCTAGCGAAATATCCCAGGAAGAAGTTAGGAGTACCACCGCTGGAGGAAACTGCCGTTCCACCCAAAATATATATATATATATATATATATATATATATTCCTATTTCCCATAATTGTCCAGAAAATACATTTTCTAACCTCTGTACTTAACGTTTGTTGTCAAATTAAAAAATGTACCTAATTAAATATATATACTTAACTATAATTGTAATATCTCTTATACAAAATTTGAAAAAGGCAGTGCTACATCTATATTCTTCAGCCATAATATACACTACTTTCCATTGAATCTCAACAACTGTGTTGGCGTAAGCCAACAATGCAAGCATTCGTATATCACATTAAACACATTGTGCTAAAACATGTTATACATTTTTTTATTAACTATATTAACGCATTTTCATATCATTAACCTTTTTTCCACATAACCATTGCATGAAGTATTAAGTGTGCTACTAACATCATGTCTTTTTATGTTGGCACGGACAACTTGAAAAGGACGAGAAAAATCAAATTCTCATAACCAACATTTGGCTGTCACTGGTAAGTCTGGGGAAAAATGGCTAATTCCCTGTATATAAATCTATATACACGGGCACATTCGACTGTGCCTATTATTTTTTGTTCTTGAGCATTGATGGCCATTGAAAAATGAATCCGTAAAAATAGAAAGACTGCATTATTTGTTATACTTTTATTATCTTCTTTTTTTTTTATATGTATCAGTAATATTAATTGTTTTATTAAGAGGCACACACGGCAGTTTTCCAATTACATCAGCACAAAAAAAAAAAAATAATAATAATGAATCAATAAATTATGGTCACATATTAACTCTATGATCTTAACTACGGAATTATTTACAGTAAACTCTGTAGTTTTAACTTCGAAATTGATATTATGTTTAGGACAGTCGTAGCTATGAACTAAAAAAACATGTAAGAAATAAATGCAACTTGCCTACTTCCGAATCAGTTAAGAGGAAATATTACACTTGAAATCAATTTTAGATAAGGTTGTAAGAATAGAAGGGGGAAAAAACGAACCCCGCTGAGAAATTAATTTCTTCCGAATTAACAATTTTTAAATATGGTTTTAATTGATAATGCCAAAAATGTATAAAAATTATTTTTATAAAATAGGCAGAAGGTCAATTAATAAAATAAAAACACTTTTACATACTAGTCATTTTATTAACATTGCCCAACGGTTTACACGTCCATTTTTATGCCCCTTCAGGGACAGTAATACTAGTAATTTTCTGTCAAAAAGGACATGTACAAACTGAGATCATCTACACGGTGAGCATCAGCTGTTCAGTGATAGGTACTTGTTAAAATCGAGATCCCTATATAGAAGTATATTAGTCATTATCAATGAAATATATATTTTAATTTATTAGCAACAACATAAATAATTTTCACGATTTGACGACGAAAGATATTTGACCAGTATACTTCCTCCGATAGCGGTTATACAATAAAAAAAAAATATTTGTAGAGAAAACAAAAAGTGAAAGTCAAATAACATATATTTAATAACAGTAATACAACAAACTTCATGTAGGTACAATTATACGCACATATACATGAGCGCAGTATCAATTAAAAAATAATACAAAATTTGATAAATAAAATGACAAATATAATCACTCAAACATATAGATACGTATACTCCTAAACTCACAAATTTACATATAATATGCCATAGTTAATGAAGATATTTCACATATAAACGTTAATGTACAACATACATATGCATGTATTCAATCCGATAATTATATATTATATTTTATAAAAGAGATCAGTGGCTCTCAGGAATCTCAACGCTCTCTGGTTCGAATCATGGTCGTCTCCAAGTTTATCACAGAGAGGGCCACGAATGTCCATCGCTTTTAATTTACGGACTACTAGCTGTTACCCAGTGTGCCATGCTACTTTCTGTCTATGACTCTCCCCGTATCAAGATCTACTTGATACCTAGTTGTCTATACCCTGTTACGAATGATACCGGCAAAGGCCAGCTCAACAGCACTTCATCTAACAGCTGACAGAGGCCAGTAGTAGTCGATTCAAAATTGCCGTCACAATCTGAATGGTTCAGTGTAGCCAATTTTTCTTGAACAAAACTTTTGACTAAATTTTGAAATTTGACTTGGTGCCAAGTTTGGTCAATATCGGTCAAACGGTGTAGATTTGTATAAGGAACAAACAAACAAATAAATAAATAAACAGACAGACGCGTGATTTTTATATATATAGATTTTAACAGCTGACACTAAACAGCACAATCTGATTCCGTGTAGTTGATCTCAGTTTGGGCATGGCTCTTATGGCAGAAGGTTCCAGTGGTTAGGTTGTATACTTCGTTTACTAGTCTGAAGAGGCATCAAAATGGATTTGTAACCATAGAGTAATTTTAATAAAATGATAACTCTGTAAAAGTGTTTTCATTTTAGCAATTGACCTACTATCTATTTTATAAAATCATTGACAAAAATGTTGATAATCGCTATATAAAAATGATTACAACGGGGCGAACTAGTTTAGTTAAATTATATAAACTCTCTTATACATAGGAGAGGAGTTCGTACATTCCATATTGCGTTCATTATATTTTTTATATATGGACTTAGCTTGTCTTTTAAGCAAGAAAGAGTGCCTCAAAATTCTAAGTAAGAACTCTGCGAAACCATCACAGAAAATCTTATTAAGAACTGGGAGACCACCATCAACTGTGAGTTTATGTATTTCATTTCCCTCTTTGATGGATCAGCACAGTTCTTTTGGCGAACATTATCAATAGACGTCAATTCAATATATAATCACGAACAAGTCTTCATCGAGAACTATTTCATAAATGTCATACCAGATTATCGCGGGAACTCAGGAAACGAAAAACACTTATGGCTACAGACAAGCTCTCTACAGCTGTAGAGAGCTTGTCTCTATATCGTGTATATCGTGCTGGCACGATATACCCTCAGACTGCGTACAACATGAGATGTAGCACCGACCCAAAGAACATCCTAATGTGAAACAGAGTTGTTCTAATAAAGAAGACTGCAAGTAGCAAGGATTACTAAAATTATGCAAGACATAAGGTCATAATAAAACTAGGGCCGCCTTAAAAGGACAGAAAAGACCTTGATGTTCCTCATAATGTCGGCAGTAAACAACAATAAAACAACAAAATGTTACCTAATCTAACTCCACAATGAGTTTTGAAAGACCACGCCAGGTATTCCGAGAGACAACACCCTCAACTGTTAAATTATTTACTTCATATTACCTTTAACAAAATTTTACAAAATGCACTAGAGAATAAAATCGAAATATATAATACAGGAATGGAAAACTTATCAAAACTATAAAGCGGAAGGTTTTTATTCCATATTGCCTATGTTTTATGTTTCCATTATGCCTATTAATATGTTTTAGGAGCAATTTCGAGGGTTAATCGACACAGAAAATTTCTCTTAATTTTAATTATTATTAATTAATTCTTCTTCTCTTTTAATAGAAAAACCTAATATCCTTAGTAAGAACTAAAAAGTATATTTATTCCGTATTGTATTTACAGTAATTTTCATATAAGCTTTAAGAGATGCAAACATATTACTAACTATTGCAAGCTACAATATCTCCCCCAAAGTTCCCCAAATATCGATGCACCGAAAAAATGGTTATTTATTCGGATTACTATCCATTTTTATAATAATAAATATGTTCATTGAATTTCATTTTTATATATAATTAAAATAAAATAACTTTTTCCTCTTCGATATTAAATTTTTTCAATAGAACGAACATTATCTCTAAGAATATTATTATCGGATATTTTAAGGAGGAAGGGATAATTTCTCATTGTTCCCTTTCAATGAAATAATAAATAATTACTACTTTTTTCGATTTCTCTGTGAGCAATTGAAATCAATAATTCGATAAATTTAATAATGACAAATTCCATTGAACTTTTTTCATTTTTTTGACTTTTCAAAGAGGACTGATAATAATGAATGATTGAAATGTAAAATAAAAAGGAGGGTATTCTTTGAAGAATGTCGCCCAAGTTGGGCTTTGACCAAGAAATAATTAAACTCCTAAATAAAGCTTTCTCAAAAACATTTGCTATTCCTCAGAGCACCCATTGTCGCTTTGAACGGCAGCTCAAAGAAAATCATTGATTATTTTCTCTGGAGGATAAATTGAATTTTCATCAATTACCAAATAAAGAGCGGAGGAATGAATTTAAACCTTGATGTCTTTTTTAATAGGGCTATCAACGATCAAATTCCTAAATAAAGCTTTTTCAAAAACATTTGCTATTCCTCAGAACACCCATTGTCGCTTTGAACGGCAGCTCAAAGAAAATCATTGATTATTTTCTCTGGAGGATAAATTGAATTTTCGTCAATTACCAAATAAAGAGCGGAAGAATGAATTTAAACCTTGATGTATTTTTTAATAGGGCTATCAACGATCAAATTAAGGACGACTGTTAAAATATTTTTCGCAGCAAAGTTTTATAGTAGTATAATAGTAAAAACAGATTTTTATGTTTTGATGGTGTAGGGGAACAAATTTTTTAATCGACTTCCATATTATTGTAATCACTCTAAGCAACTCACCTAAGTGGACTAGTCAAAAAACTAGGTTGAAGAACTAACGTTTTACTGAAGAAAGAAACCGCATTAAAATTTGAACCGAAGTAAAATCTGGCTTTAAAAGCCTTAAATGAAGGAGAATCTATATTACATTGTGTTATCCATATTTTGATAACACAATAATAAAGGTTTTATTATATATACAAAAAAAGAACATTTTTCTGAAACGGAAATATTTTCTATGAGTTGTGCAGTTTGTCGGCAAATATTATACAACTATGCACTTACTGCAGTCTAGAATAGACATTTCTACTGTCGATTTCCTGTAAAATCACACTGGAGAATTCCTAAGGGAATATTATTTGTCTCACACATGTTGAGCAACTTAATTAAGAATTAGACACAAATTATTATGATTTGAGTTTCACAAAATTTCCGAAGATGGTTCTAGTACCGAAAATGACTTTTTGGAGACTCGTCATTGAAGAACAATAAACATATAATATCACTAAATAAAAGTGGATATTAAAAGAAATATAATGTAAAATTTAACTTTATTTTTGCTCTATCAGAGTTAAACCACTAATGTAACCAGTAATGTAAAATACAAGAGCAGATAAGGGTTAATGGTTCAAAAAAAACTTCCAAGAGCCGTAGGAAAAGTATTTTCCATGTTATGAGATTGTAGACCAATTAATTTTTACCCTCATGATACAGAAGCTAGGTAAAGGGGGTCTAAGATTAGCAGGATCTTAATATGCCAAAGAGTCACAGATTTTAAAGAGGTGGCGCATGGCTTGTATGTGAGACTAGAAATCGCTTCATCAGAAGATTTATTATAAAAAGAAATTAGTCCACTAAACTCATGAAACATAGATGATCCATGGCCTATTATCCGTCATTCTGTAAAGTTAAAAGCATAAATACAGCTAAACATATAGCTAATGAACCAATTAGGCCAATTTCAAAGTTCCCAATACTAAAAAGTCCGTCTCGCAGGACTGCATCATCTTAGCGCGGTTCCGTTCATATTCCTAGTCTAATTTGGAAAGATTAAAATAGAAGCAGTTATTATTTTGGTTCCACCAGTCTTTTTTTTTAATTAATTATTATAATGGCGTGTCAACCCTTAAGGTCACTAACGCCATTCCTGTGAGTAGTAAAGTCTTGAAAGGTCATGATTTACAATCTTACCTGGAAGGGTCTGCTACACTAGAAACGAACCCGCTAGTGACAAGGTCTTGGAATCTTGGAAATCCATATCTCTAACATTAAATTGTTTTTCCTATTTTTCTTAACTTGTTTTATTTTCAAATACATTATCCAACAATAACCAATTAAAAAATAACAAGGAATAAAAAACAGACAAAAAGAACAGTTCGAATAAGCGAAATCAATTACTTTAAAGATTTAAGCTCTTATTTCTCCGATTGACATCGCCTAATCAAAACTTTCATTAGAACCTGTTTTGTAGAGCATTTAATAACCTTTCTAATGGTATTCTTCCGTTTACCAAGATTCTCAACCTTTTTCGAGATATTAAGGAAAGTATACAAAGTTACCAAAACTTTTTATGTCTGTTAATAAAATATTTTATTCTAACCCTTCCTAAACTCCAAACGTAACAAAAAATTTCAACATATTAGTTTTAATGAAAGTAGAACATGCAGAAAATGTTTCAACTGAATCCCATGATTCTAAGTACCCAAACCAAAAACGATATTCAAAAACTATCTTTCCAATTTTCTCGAAAACGGTTAAAGCTATCGCCTTGAAAATGGTTTCATTCGTTTTCCTAGCCCAAGAAGCCTATAAAACGAGTACTTACAAGCTTATGAACTCAAAAACGTAAGCGTTACGATTTTTTTTTGCGCGAATTTCGCCCCAAACGCCATCTTCCAGTGGGCGGATTCTGCTGGTTAACGAACTTGACCTTTTAAATTGGACGACGGATTTTTGTACCAAATTTCATCACAATCGGACCATTAGGGAAGCCAGAAATGAGCGAACAGACAAATATATATATATATATATATATATATATATATATATATATATATATATATATATACAAATTTCAACCACCGTTATTTTCGGTCTCTAGGGGTTCTGAAACGCGAAATTTTCTAGTCGGCACTTTCGGATTGTTTCATTGTATCAACCTTATAAGCGGGGTTCCTCCCTATGGGGGAGAGAGGAACCGTGCTAAAAAATAACGGATTCATCGACTACACCGATTGAAAAATGAATATTGATTGCTTCTGCCAGCTAATAAGCCCAGAGTTAATTAAAATATACGACTAGTTAGGGATGAGGATTTCCTGGAACACTGAGCTAATTATCTGAGCAACATATTGATGGAGACATGTTTCACAAAGACCATGTTGCCTTAGCAAAATTTTCTATTTCGCATCTCTAGTATTTCTCCTAGCACACTGGGTTTTTTCTCTGTTTTGAAGTATTTCAAAACTTGTTTATCACAGAAGATAACAAAAAATTTTCATCTGATATTTGGGCTGGAAAGTGTTCGTATTTTATAGTCCTGGGTGTAATTAGTGACAATATTAAAATCCTCGACTCTCTTGTAGCACAGCCCCGTCAGTACTTTCATCCAGTTAGTGTTATTAGGTTACAAATAAAAAAAGTATTTTAACCGAATCCCATGATTCTAAGTAACAAAACCAAAAAAGTCCGACTCGCAGGAACTGCGTCATCTTAGCGCGGTTCCAGTTCTTTTTTTTCTTTTTTTTTTTTTTTTTTTTTTTACGGCTCATCTACATCTAGGTCATTAGCGCCGACATCTAGGGTTTAGCGAGGAATTTTACCAGCGAGCCGTGGGATGATAAAATTCCTGCCGGAGGTTGGGAATCGAACCCACCATCTCCCGCTTATGAATCCAAGGCGCTAGCCATTAGACCACGGGAGACCCCGGTTCTTGTTCATATCCCTATTCTCATTTGAAAAGCATAGAATAGAAACAGATAATATATTCCTCGGCCTTTGTTCAAAGGGTTTTATGGCTATACCTGGGGTTAGGGTCGGGTCCGCAAGACCCTAGAAACCTCTTCTAGCGATACTTCATTTCATACGTTTCAATGAATTGGAAAATATCAAAAATTTTCACATATTCCTGTATTCTTTTACTATAGTAATAATTCTACAGATAAAATCAATTAAAAAATAAAATAAAAAAACCAACAGCATAAAGGCAATTGAAAATATTCAAAAGACGTCATCGAATCTTTTTCTCTTGGCAAGCTATGTTTCTAACAATGAATTGTTTTTCTTATTTTGCGTCATCTGTTTTATTTTAAAATACATTATCCAAATATAACCAATTAAAAAATAACAAGGAATAAAAACAGACAAAAAGAACAGTTCGAATAAGCAAAATCCATTACTTTAATGTTTTAAGCACTTATTTCTCCGATTGACATCGCCTAATCAAAACTTTCATCAGAACCTTTTTTGTAGAGCATTTAGTAAGCTTTCTAATGGTATTGTTTCGTTTGCCAAGGTTCTCAACCTTTTTCGAGATATTAAGGAAAATATACAGAGTTACCAAAACTTTTTATGTCTGTTAATAAAATATTTTATTCTAACCCTTCCTTAACTCCAAACGTAACCGAAATTTCAACATATTAGTTTTAATGATAGTAAAACATGCAGAAAATGTTTCAACTGAATCCCATTGTTCTAAGTACCCAAACCAAAAACGGTATTCAAAAAGTATTTTTCCAATTTTCTCAAAAACGGTTAAAGCTATCGCCTTGAAAATGGTTTCATTCGTTTTACTAGCCAAAGAAGCCTATAAAACGAGTACTTACAAGCTTATGAACTCAAAAACGTAAGCGTTACGATTTTTTTTGCGCGAATTTCGCCCCAAACGCCATCTTCCAGTGGGCGGATTTTGCTGGTTAACGAACTTGACCTTTCAAATTGGACGACTGATTTTTGTACCAAATTTCATCAAAATCGGACCATCAGGGAAGCCAGAAATCCGCGAACAGACAAATATATATATATATATATATATATATATATATATATATATATATATAAATATACATATATATTTACATATATATATATGTAAATATATACATATGTATATATATATACAAATTTTAACCACCGTTATTTTCGGTCTCTAGGGGTTCTGAAACGCGAAATTTTCTAGTCGGCACTTCCGGATTGTTTCATTGTATCAACCTTATAAGCGGGGTTCCTCCCTATGGGGGAGGGAGGAACCGCGCTAAAAAGAGAAGATATTTGGTTATAAACATATGTTATTAAATTTAAATTTCCATTTATTATTATTAACTACGAATTTTAGAAAGAGCTATCTATAGGTTACCACCCTCTTCTAGCCAGGATAGGGCTGATGCCTTTTCTTTTTTCTAAAGAAAAGCCACTACCCCTTGTGGGAATCGAAGCAGGGCCATTCCAAGCCAAATCATCCAGCCAAAAGGCATTTTGACACCCAAGGTTGACAGATTTTAATGAAACTTGGTGAGTATATTCTAGTAATGGACATGAGTACAAATACAAAATTTTATGTTGTTCTGTTCATTAGTTTCTGAAATGCAGCACTTTAAAAATTCTTTAAAATGTTCAAAATATCGTTGATCATACATCTGGCAACAATACTTTTACAACTTTTGCTCTAAAACTGTTAATTTTAATGATAGAGAGTTAACTTTTTTTTAATTTGTTCGGCATTAAATTGTCAATGGAAATATATTGCTATATACAAGATTTAGAGCCATAGAAATAGTTTAAAAAATTCTTGAATAGCAAAATTGAGATTGATCTGAACATTGATATGCATCCATAAATTGCTTAATACCATGAGTCTACCAGCAAGAACACCTAAATCAATTATATCACCAAAAACTAGATTAAAATTGCAAAAAAATGGTGTAATAAAATTAGTGGGCTTTTGAGTTTTTAATAAGTTAAGAGTTGATCAAAGTTATACTATGAAAAAGTACATATATCCGCTATTAGACTGCCTCTATTAACTCTAAAAATACCCCACTAATACATAGAAAAGTACCATTATAATTTTGCTGGCTATTTGTATGATATTAATAACTAAAGTAAAACAAAAATATTCCTCTTGATAATGTAGGGCCTAAATTAGGGTTTTATAATAATAATAAAAAAAATACGAGATTGAAATTAAAATCACTTTATGTCAGACAAATAATGTCTGAACCAGGATTAATTAAGAAAATTCAGATTTGGATAGTGATATTTATTTAACAGACAGAACATATTCACTTAACCGGATGGGGGGGGCAACATAGTAGACAGAGGCCGCCAAGTATCCTTCCATACATAATACTGGCTGTTCAATACAGTCTCTGAAATTTTTAGTAGAACCTCTAATTTCTGTTTTATATCTCACCACCTAAGACAATGGATTTTATTAAAACCCAATTTCCACAAATAAACAGAATAGAGTTTGTTACAGGGGGGTGTAGTGCCCAATACAAACATTTTAAGAGCATTATGAATTTGTGTCATTACAAAACAGACTTCTAGATGGATGCTTGTGGGTCTTGCCATACTAAAAGTCATGGAAAAACAGTTTGTGATGGAATTGGTGAAACTGTAAAAAAACAGTTACTAAGAAATATCTTCAGAGTATTTACATATCAACAGAAATCACAAATGCTACCAAATGCATTTGTATTTTGTTGGTTGAGTTTAAGGCGTGTCACGAAATTCAGATTGGTACCAGAATTTGTTGCTAATTTGTTGCTCTAGAACGACACCAATCACGAATTTGTCGCTCCAGCCGTTTCCGAGAAAACGTGGCTGTGCTACCGTAATATTACGCCAGCACAGCCACCCCCGTAACTTTTGATCTAATTGTCTCACGAAATTCAGATTGGTACCAGAATTTGTTGCTAATTTGTTGCTCTTGAATGACACCAATCACGAATTTGTCGCTCCAGCCGTTTCCGAGAAAACGTGGCTGTGCTAGCGTAATATTACGCCAGCACAGCCACCCACGTAACTTTTGATCTAATTGTCTCACGAAATTCAGATTGGTATCACAATTTGTTGCTCTAGAATGACACCAATCACGAATTTGTCGCTCCAGCCGTTTCCGAGAAAACGTGGCTGTGCTACCGTAATATTACGCCAGCACAGCCACCCCCGTAACTTTTGATCTAATTGTCTCACGAAATTCAGATTGGTACCAGAATTTGTTGCTAATTTGTTGCTCTAGAATGACACCAATCACGAATTTGTCGCTCCAGACGTTTCCGAGAAAACGTGGCTGTGCTAGCGTAATATTACGCCAGCACAGCCACCCCCGTAACTTTTGATCTAATTGTCTCACGAAATTCAGATTGGTACCAGAATTTGTTGCTAATTTGTTGCTCTTGAATGACACCAATCACGAATTTGTCGCTCCAGCCGTTTCCGAGAAAACGTGGCTGTGCTACCGTAATATTACGCCAGCACAGCCACCCCCGTAACTTTTGATCTAATTGTCTCACGAAATTCAGACTGGTGCCATAATTTGTTGCTCTAGAATGACACCAATCACGAATTTGTCGCTCCAGCCGTTTCCGAGAATACGTGGCTGTGCTAGCGTAATATTACGCCAGCACAGCCACCCCCGTAACTTTTGATCTAATTGTCTCACGAAAGTCAGACTGGTACCATAATTTGTTGCTCTAGATTGAGCCCAATCACTATTATTTCTAAATAGGTCTAATGTACTAAATTTGGTGTGCTTATTCCAAAACTGTAATCGGTTTTGTTTTTTTTTCTACCACGTACCTTTTTTACACAAATAGCAGTTATTCCTTAAATTTTTTAATGTAGCTTTGTGTATACAGAACTGAAAAGCAACCAGAATGTGAACAAATTGTGCTGATAACATTGTTGAATTTATGAATGTGCTTCATAACAACATAACAATGTAACAGACAAAAATAAATGCCTTATGGAAAGTGCAATCCATGTTAAAGTAGGTTTAAAAAAATAAAAAAATCCCTCACCTACGTATAAGTGATGAACAATTTGAAAATCTTACAACTGAAGGCTCTAGATGTTCGGATCCGGTTAGGCGAAATAAATTATTTAACGTTTTTTTTTGTTTTTTTTTTTTTTTTTTTTACGGATGAAACTCTTAAAAATCAAAATTACACAAAACTGAAAATAAATAAATTTCTTCGTGCAAAAATACATCGAAAACGTTATTTTTTACAACCTCTCTATAATTTATATTGATGATTTAAAATTTTGAAACTGAAACAGAGATTTAAAATGTATTTGATTTCTCTTTTCTTAAAGTTTTATTCAACTTTTTGTATTATTACCAAACGTGCGACTGATTTTTCTAATAAATTAACCATTACCTTTTTATAATAATGTGAAAAATTATATGACATTTTTGAAAGTTAAAGTTTTTAAGCGCATTTAAAAAAATTTGTATTTGTAAAAAGTTGTTTTCTATTTTTTTAATAACTTTTAGTACAAATCTTTTTCCCCTTATGACTGCTATGGAAACATTGACAAGGAAACTAAAAAAAGTCCGACTCGCAGGAACTGCGTCGTCTTAGCCCGGTTCCGTTCTTACCCCTAGTGTCATCTGTAAAGATTGGAATACAAACATTTATTTTTATATTTTAAGAAACAAACATCTAAACAGTGACATGCCAGAGAACGTGAGATTATAAGAATCAGCCTTTACAGGAATCTGACTGTACCTAGTCGCTACAGGAAATTCACCGCTTCCTCCCTCACTCTTAACTCTCTTAGCTTGTCCACGTGATGCTTTGTTTACATACCTGGTAACAACACCTCTCGCAGACTCAATACGTTAACTAACATTGTCAACGTTATTAGAATAGAAGCAATTACATACATTTCTCTGTTATAATTAGGGACCGGATTCTTAGGTTTTCACCTATTTTTTTCCGTTCTCCTAAGCATGATAATGATAGGTTTTTTATACGATTTGCGTCTTGTACTATCATTCATGCAAATTTGGAAGTACCTAAAAAAACCTAGTCAGGATTATATCACCTAAAATCACCTAAATAATGATGGAATGACCTAGTCACACCTAATCTTTAAAATAGAAGATACAATTCTATGAACTAATTTCCTCCATAAGGGAAATTTTACTAGGAGTATCGCTTCCCCCAGAGCCTTATTTTAACGCGCTGAGGAAAACATAATAACAATTGTTGACGCTTTGGATATGAATGAAGCTGCTGCCATTTCTAAAGCTTCGATGCTCCTCCAGAACAACGAGATCCATGCTGCATTCGCATTCCTAAGAGCACATTTCTTACATCTTCCTAATCTCATTGGAAAATTGGAATGGTCAACACTGGAGCTAAAAGATGCTATGAAATACTCCCCTATGACGTCTTGTGACGTAAACGGGCGTATCTTTATCTTTTTCCGCTTTTAAGACGGTTCTCTAAGACAACAGAAAGAATTTCGCCGTCGAAAACCTAGGCACCTATATGGTAGTTTACTCTAACAAGGGGTAATGCCTATTTTAGTTTCATATTTTCCCTTCTAAATTTTTACAAGATTTAATTATTTCATTTTTAACTTAGTTAAATACCCTTCTATAGGCAGTGAAATTCTTCCTGATGTTCTTTCGAAGTTGGAACTCTTTAGCAGAGAAACTTAAAAATCTCCTTTAAATAATTGTTTTGTTTTATGTTCTTATTTACGTTTTTTATTAATGTATGTTTTATTGTATAATTTAATTTAATTTTCTTTCTTTTTTTTTAAACATCGTTTTATTTATAAAATGTATTTTATTTAAATAAATTTCATTCACTTTGTTTTTTTTAAATAAATATTTTGTTGAATATTTGGCCTACTTATTCTTTTTTTTTAAATAATAACTTATATTTCATCATTTTTATTTGCTCATCTTTTTTTTTTTTTCGTTTCGAATGTTATTTATTGTTTATTTTTATGTCACTATAAATAGATATTTATTGATGAATTATAAATTAACCAAATTATTAATGATAATAATATAATAGGTTAAACTTATTCTTCGTACCTATTGAAACAAATTTATCACCTAAAAAAACCTAAAATGGATTTTTAAATACAAACCTAAAAAGGCCTATTTTTTGAACCTACCTATTGAAAAAAAAAAAAAAAAATTATTGTAATTATTTTCAATATGTTCTTCTATCATATTTCTCCACCCTTAATCAGAGCAAAAAGAGTGTGAACGTAGTGTGGGAAGGATGAGACACCACAATTATCGTGTAAAATTAGAGAATGTGCTTAGAATGGCTCCTTCACGCTAAAGCACATTTACTGGTTTTGACTTACGAATCAGTAAAAATTAGATTCAAATAACTTTTTTTCTGAAACAACGAGATAGCACATTTAAGCTTATTAAATAAGGCAACCTTTAAGACGGAAATAAAACCTGTAAGTCTACAAATAGCTGATCAAGAAAATATTGTATAATTGAAGAAAACACTAAAATCAGTAGTTCACATCTATATGGCTCTTCTAATTTACAAGTCAATATTTCACTAACGGGTGTTTCTTATTAGGGAAATATAATGTAAATCCTAAAAATGTGGTTTTTAGTTACGATAAGATAACCAGAAATCCGTGTTTTGTTTTTTTTTTTGTTTTTTTTTTTAAGATAGACAAAATGTTCAGATAGAACGTTCATTTCTGCTCCTCTGAACTACAAATGAGGTGCAGAATAAACCCCTAAAGTTATGACATCTCAATGCGGGACACCCTACAAAAAGAGACAGATGTGTGAAAAAAAAAAAAATTAATCGGACCGGGTTTATTTTTATTATCTGGTAGAAAGGATCGATGCAGATTTGAAGAACTTTTTAAAAACGTCTTTCACGAGAAGAATCTTAATTAAAACGTTCCTTATAAAAGTGCTAAAAGACACATAATAATAATACACAGGTCGTAAAATAATATCAGAAAAATACCTTTTCGATGTATGTTTGAACGTAAAAAATGGTAGAAACATCAGTTTTGCGTTAGTTTGAATTTTAAAAGGTTAATCCGTCGTGTTATATAGTTTAATCCGCAAACGTGAAGGCAAATACCTAGAGACCTTCATTTGTAAGATATCAATTTTTCATCAGTTCTACGTAGGTGAAGGATATTTATAAAAAAAAAAAAAAAAAAAAAAAAAAAAAAAAAAAAAAAAAAAAAAAAAAAAAACTTATGTAGTATCTTGAGGCTATTGTAGCAACGATGTTTGGAAACGACTGGAGCAATAAATTTGTGATTGTTCTCATTCCAGAGCAACAAATTATGGCACCAGTCAAAATTTCGTCGGACAATTAGATCAAAATTTACGGGGGTGGCTGTGCTGGCGTAATATTACGCTAGCACAGCCACGTTTTCACGGAAACGGCTGGAGCGACAAATTCGTGATTGGTGTCATTCTAGAGCAACAAATTAGCAACAAATTCTGGTACCAATCTGAATTTCGTGAGACAATTAGATCAAAAGTTACGGGGGTGGCTGTGCTGGCGTAATATTACGGTAGCACAGCCACGTTTTCTCGGAAACGGCTAGAGCGACAAATTCGGGATTGGTGTCATTCTAGAGCAACAAATTCTGGTACCAATCTGAATTTCGTGAGACAATTAGATCAAAAGTTACGGGGGTGGCTGTGCTGGCGTAATATTACGGTAGCACAGCCACGTTTTCTCGGAAACGGCTGGAGCGACAAATTCGTTGTAGGTGTCATTCTAGAGCAACAAATTCTGGTACAAATCTGGATTTCGTGAGACAATTAGATCAAAAGTTACGGGGGTGGCTGTGCTGGCGTAATATTACGGTAGCACAGCCACGTTTTCTCGGAAACGGCTAGAGCGACAAATTCGTGATTGGTGTCATTCTAGAGCAACAAATTCTGGTACCAATCTGAATTTCGTGAGACAATTAGATTAAAAGTTACGGGGGTGGCTGTGCTGGCGTAATATTACGGTAGCACAGCCACGTTTTCTCGGAAACGGCTGGAGCGACAAATTCGTGGTTGGTGTCATTCTAGAGCAACAAATTAGCAACAAATTCTGGTACAAATCTGGATTTCGTGAGACAATTAGATCAAAAGTTACGGGGGTGGCTGTGCTGGCGTAATATTACGGTAGCACAGCCACGTTTTCTCGGGAACGGCTGGAGCGACAAATTCGTGATTGGTGTCATTCTAGAGCAACAAATTCTGGTACCAATCTGAATTTCGTGAGACAATTAGATCAAAAGTTACAGGGGTGGCTGTGCTGGCGTAATATTACGGTAGCACAGCCACGTTTTCTCAGAAACGGCCGGAGCAACAAATTTGAAAATAGTGTAACAAATTAGCAACAAATTACTGAGTATGTTAGAAGTTGGGGTTGCAATGTTGCTGTTCCAGCGTAATAGAGCTGGTCCGCCTAGACCCCACCTGGTCGAGGGAGGGTTAAGTGAAGTAGAAATTCAAAACGTTTGAATTAAAGTTAAAGAAAGATCTTCAAGTGGGAAAACCATTACAGGGATATGACTTTTTCATTTTTTCAGTCCACAATCAACTGATGAAATAATAGCAAAATGCTCGAGTCTGGATCATGACATACGTATTCGATGGAATTATATTAAAGGCATAGAAAGTTAAACAATTTTTCGGCGCTTAAAACCGTATATTCATCATTTTACTGCCTGTGTTCATGAAGACAACTGGTGGATTGGACTGGTCAGCCAACTGACCGAAGAAAAAGGTAACTACAAAATTGTTTTTATGCATCCACATGGGCCTTCTAAAACATTTTACTGGCCTAAACAACAAGATGATTGTCCTGTTCCTTCTGAACATATTTTATGACTGATTGAAATTATTAATGAGTCTTTTTAAGTAAATTAGAGGCTCTACTAAAAATCCAATTCATCACAAACTGTTTTTCCATGACTTTTAGTATGGCAAGACCCACAAGCATCCATCTAGAAGTCTGTTTTGTGATGATACAAATTCATAATGCTCTTAAAATGTTTGTATTGGGCACTACACCCCCCTGTAACAAACTCTATTCTGTTTATGTGTGGAAATTGGGTTTTAATAAAATCCATTGTCTTAGGTGGTGAGATATAAAACAGAAATTAGAGGTTCTACTAAAAATTTCAGAGACTGTATTGAACAGCCAGTATTATGTATGGAAGGATACTTGGCGGCCTCTGACTACTATGTTGCCCCCCCCCATCCGGTTAAGTGAATATGTTCTGTCTGTTAAATAAATATCACTATCCAAATCTGAATTTTCTTAATTAATCCTGGTTCAGACATTATTTTTCTGACATAAAGTGATTTTTATTTCAATCTCGTATTTTTTTTATTATTATTATTATAAAACCCTAATTTAGGCCCTACATTATCAAGAGGAATATTTTTGTTTTACTTTAGTTATTAATATCATACAAATAGCCAGCAAAATTATAATGGTACTTTTCTATGTATTAGTGGGGTATTTTTAGAGTTAATAGAGGCAGTCTAATAGCGGATATATGTACTTTTTCATAGTATAACTTTGATCAACTCTTAACTTATTAAAAACTCAAAAGCCCACTAATTTTATTACACCATTTTTTTGCAATTTTAATCTAGTTTTTGGTGATATAATTGATTTAGGTGTTCTTGGTGGTAGACTCATGGTATTAAACAATTTATGGATGCATATCAATGTTCAGATCAATCTCAATTTTGCTATTCAAGAATTTTTTAAACTATTTCTATGGCTCTAAATCTTGTATCTAGCAATATATTTCCATTGAAAATTTAATGCCGAACAAATTATAAAAAAATTAACTCTCTATCATTAAAATTAACAGTTTTAGAGCAAAAGTTGTAAAAGTATAGATTGTTGCCAGATGTATGATCAACGATATTTTGCACATTTTAAAGAATTTTTAAAGTGCTGCATTTCAGAAACTAATGAACAGAACAACATAAAATATTATATTTGTACTCATGTCCATTACTAGAATATACTCACCAAGTTTCATTAAAATCTGCCAACCTTGGGTGTCGACCCCTGGATGATTTGGCTTGGAATGGCCCAGAACGACCCTTGGCTCGGAGTGTTAAGTGCTCATGCCTTAACCCTCACGGCCATCGGGCCTCCAAAAATTTATTAAATGTTCATTTTCATCAATATTTGCAACAAATAAATTCCTAAGATAGGTTAGTTTTATGGAGACCAGTATTTCATTTCATGTCCTTCTTTGCACTTCCTTACTGCTGGGAGTTTCCCACTATTTACGAAGAATAATCGCGCCCTATTTGCTACTTTGTAGTTTTCGTATAAATCAAAAATATTTTTCATATTTATGATCGTGTTTATAGCGTCACTGGAATAATAAATTTATAATATTATTATGATAACATATGTTCATGTGATAACAGTAACAGTTACTAGAAAATCACAGGCGGGGCTGTTAAAAAAAATACCCAAATCCACCATCACAAAAACAGCCATAAAATATAGCAATAACACTGAAAGAAAAGTTTATGTTTTTGTAATTCATTCAAAATATTTGCGTTTGAGAGAAGCGAAACCATAATTCCTGTCAAAAGGAAGTTTTACTTCGCTCGATTTCGCAATAAACAATTATGAAACATAATTGTTTATCAGATCATAATTGATAAAAGAGAGATTAATACACGAGAACTTCATATCTCGTTTGCTTTAATCTCAGAGCATATCCTACTTCAAATTCAGTTCGTTTATTTATTCAAGTAAATTTGTTTATTCGCTTGAGAAGTAAAAGTATTATCCATCCTTAAAAATTGTTTTAAAATGAATTTTTATCGCCACATTTTTTAAAGATGTCTGTTTCTATAATATATAAATATATATATATATATATATATATATATATATATATATACACAATGAAGTATTCGCTTCGTTGAAGGCTTGTGCTCACTTCAGGGATACTTGTAGATAGAAAGTGCTCTCGTCACCCTGACTCTCTATGGAGTATGGCGTACAACTTTAATGTACGGAAGACGTAAACGTTTTAGGCCAGTCTCCATAGAGTACATGGTGACGAGAGGACTTCTTAACAAGAAGAGACCCAGAGGAGGTGCGAAAAAAGACTAAATAATAAATAAAGTGGTTAAAAACAAAAGGTTATTGCTTTACCCTATGCCTTCAATGACGTGAAAACTATATATTTTGGATCATACTCAAGAATAGAATATATATAAATATATATATATATATATATATATATATATATATATATATATAATATTTTAGATCTCCTGAAGATAGACGAATAGTCCGAAACTTTGTGATGTTAAAATAAAAGTAATTTTTGGAGCTTTGAAGGGTTATTCCTCACCTTGGTTGGTAATATATATATAAATTGGTTTTTGTCAGCGGAAACAATTGTTCTGCAAACTATTCACCTTTTTATTTAAGTGTCGTTGAATATTTACCTGTGGCCACAATTTAATCAATGTAATCGTAAAATTAAAGCAAACCAGTAGAGCATCAGGCAGCTGTAGTCGATTACAACCTAAAACTGTCGTGTCTTGCATCTGTATTTTCAAATGTTGATATTTGTTTATAAATCCTTGTAGATATTTGTAACTTGGTAGTATGTATAATAACTTGATTCTTTCAATTAGGCATTTCAAAAGTATATTAGTATTGTCTTAGAGGAATTATATCTTTGTGAGTTATTGTTGAAATTCAGCCCTTAATAGCTTATTTTGGGGTAGCTTTGATAGTTACCTTTCTTTAACCAATAGTTTAATATAAGTAGTTAATGCACCATAAGAATACCTTACCCACTCAATGAAGAAGATATGTAGAAATTCATTTGAAAATTGAAATTTATTTTATTTTATAACCCTTGCATGTTTCACTTTTTAAAAATAATTAGAATTTCTTGTACCTATATAACTATTGCAGGACATAGCGCACGATGATTATTGTTTATCAAGAATACCTGAATAATTGTTTTGATGTAGTGTCTACTAATTTCTCTAAAAATAATATTACAATTTATCATTGAGCTATTATATGTGGAATTGATAATGACGTAGAGTTTAATTAGATTTCATAAATTTATCATAAACATTTTGGATAATGTAAATTGATTACCCGAAGTTAATTAGTTAAACGTTTTGTATTCCATATTATTTGCCAACATTTTTTTATTATTAGAATCTCATCTTCTTTAGTCTGTTCAGTGCTGTCAAGCAACCTTTTTTATGATTGGAAACATTTTATTCGATTTACAATCATTCTTCAAGAAATATTAGATGATTATAACCGTGGTAAATCAACATAGGCCTAATCTTAGAAGCCTTTTCATTTTCAATGACTAGAGAAAAACTCAAAGAACACATGTTTTTTAATTTGTAAAAATCTGAGAAAATGACAAAAAAAAATTAGTTGCCAATTTTTTCTCAATTTCATCAAGTATGAGCCAGGTTACAAAATTAAATATAAAATTTAACGTGCACTTTACACTTAAACATGATAATTAAGTTATAATATTGATGTATCAGCGACATTCTTCTTTTTGCATAGCTAGGATCAGTAAAAAATGGCTGGCAGAACATTTTCTTTTTTACCCACTTCATTTCAGATTTTACCCGACATGTTTCGTGCTATATCAATGCCAGCTCTTCAGGGACTATCAGAACCTGGCATTTTTTTACTTAGTTAGATATTTACAGAAAATAATGTACATTTAAAAAATTAGTAAATGTCAAATTTATAAATCTTAAATTAAAATTCACTTATTTGTTAGTCATTATACAAAATAAAATGACTTGTCGAATGGCATAAAATGACAATGTCCCCAATATAAAACTTTTAAAGCACTTATATTTAATTTGATAGCCCTTTTATTAAGTTTGTTTTTAATTTGACTCAAATTCATTTCTACAGATTGTCCGGAGAGTTCGTAGAGTAATTTAGGGAAAAGTTGATATTGATATAAATTAAATTTTATTGCTATCATTAGGGATTACCTTTCCCAACGGAATGGAATTAATGGACAGGACTTGAAAAAGTTTATTCATTTATATATTTTTGTAGCATTAAAGGTTTCCCCATTGCAATGAAGTCTTCCCCATTAAATGGAAATTATATATCCCTTAATGACATCATTCTAAATAAAATTCACTCTATATAATATTTCATTAATAAAATATTTCCTTTATAATTAAAATTAAATTATTTTTAATTTATTTTATACAATTCAAGCGAAATTGTTTAATTTATACTACTTATGGCGGCATTATTATTATAAAATAATTTCCTATTCAATTTATTTGGTGAGTGAAATTATTTGTATTTTTGAAACACTCTATTTACCGTGTACATCTCAAGTCATTCTGTTTCCGTCTTATACTTGGACTTCTGTAAAAATAATTCAATTTAATTCGACCACTTGATGAATTAAGATATCTCCAAAAAAGAGCAAAATTTGAGACTAACTCTAGTATGGATTGTTGCAATACTAATATATATCTTTGTTCGGTAAATTAATTACTATTCATTAGTCAATTCATCTAATTACGCTTAGTATTTGTTAGTATGGTTAGTGAGATAAACTCCTAAGTCGGCTCTACCATGAAGTTTCTTCTTGAATCTAGCTGCAAATAGCTCCAATTTCTATTCCAGCATATGTTTTAAGCTGTTCATGAAAGATTCGTACCTGTTAATCTTAAATCTTCTGGGTCTTAAGCCACTCAAAGCTGCTTGATATTTGGTTCCTTCGGCCTATATTTACAAGTGGAGGTAAGCTTCTTTTTCGTCTCGGAAATTAGTGAAGATTCACAGATCAAGTTTTTGCCTTCTCCATCTTTAGACATGCCTTTGATGTTTGTCTTGGACCATTCTATTGCTTCTTGAAGAGTATAGGTTCTCCCTGCAATGATTAATTTATCCTGGATTAGCTTTGCTGGAATATTCTCCTTCCTTTCAAGCTTTCTTCAAGTACGGTAGAAGTTCTCTTCTTATAATTCTCACATCTTTAGAATAATCTTCAGATATAACTATAGATTTTCCTCTTAATGTTTTTGTTCCTCTCAGTATTTCTTGTTTTAAACGGAGAGTAGTAAATTTAATTAAAATTGGTCTACATTCGCTTTCCCTGCTACCAAGAAGCTTTATGTCGTCTATTTCCCGCAGACTAACAGAAACATTCATTGTATCATTAAATATGTTCAATACTGTTTCTTCCGCATCTTTATAGTTATTTAATTTTACGTTGTAAATAATAATATTTTTCTTTCTCTCGTGAGTCTCAGTGTAATTTTTAAAGTCATCTTCTATTTTTTTATATTTTATTTCCAATTCTTTAATCCTATCTTTTAGGTAACACATATCTTCTTTTATGAGTTCAGTTATTCTGGTCATATCATCTATCTTCTGTTCTGAGATTGTAAAACGTTCTTTAAGAGATAAAACTTCCACTGTCAGCTCTGCTAGATTTGCATTCAAAGAGATTTTCAAATCTGTAATAGCCTTTGTTAGTTGATCCATTGTCGTAAAGCAGAGTTTTTAGAAATAGAATATTTTATGCATATTTCTGACTCCAAGCAGCTAATGCTCTAGCAAGAAGAGATTACTTACAACCTTTTGCAGTTCTAAAGATAATAAACTTAATCCCAACAGTTTGAGCGACACTCGGTTAGTGATCGGTGCTTTATCATCCACTAGTAGGTAATCAGCTGTTGTATTGCAGTCAATGAACTCCAACAGTTATAATGATGGAACTTAGGACACGTCATAGTGACGTCATGAAGCACGTGTTACTAACTATGCATTCAAAATGGCTGAATAATTTGTACTGAAATAGGTTTTCTTATAGTTTATATTCTGATGTGAACATCTTGTCTATGTTTTTGTGCATTATGGGAAATAAGACATCAATAGCTTATGGACTACTACCTTTTCTTCTGAAATCCTGCTGTAGAAACTCTGATAGGTGAGTACTAGCTAGTTCTTATTGAAATCAGCAAATTCTTCCAAATGTAATAACACAAGCCATATATCCCATTACATACAAACTCCTTGCTCTTTAAAAAAACACTTTTTCCACTCACTAATGAAATATTTCACTTTTAAAACACTACAAATTCACGGAGGACAGATAACGAAATGCTTTCACCTTATAACCTTGATAACCTCCGATGTGCTGCTATAACTAACGAAGAGGATATATAAAAAGTCTGACTCACAGGAACTGCGTCGTCTTTACATGTTTCCACGCAATCCTTATTCCTGGTGTAATTTGAAAAGAAATAATATTTTGCTCCATTCTTGTTTTCCAATTCTTGCTGCAACCCTATATTATATATATAAATTCATTTTAACATTTTAAGCGAGATATTTGGCGCTAAAACGGTCGTAATTGGTGTATTAGCAGAATGGAATAGTGCCCTATTTATAGCGGATATAACTTTATCCCCAAAAAAACATAAATGTGAAATAGAGGCCAAGTTCCTGCCCCCACAAAGAAACACTCCCTTCCTCAAAAATATCCCCTCCTAAAACCCCCCAAAAACGCCTTGCCATTCTACACTCCAAAAAAGTAGTATGAGTTGGTGTATTAATTCAACCAAAAATATTTGCCAATACAAGAGATGATACAAGAAAGAAATGTCCAAGTTCATTACTTGGAAGACCTCATAGTTACTTACTAAGAACAGTAAAGACACTTCAACTGACCTTTAAAAACAACAATAAAAATACTTATATCCAGTTACTAAAATATCACTTTCCTCAACCAGGTATATTCTTAAACTTGGCAATGTTTTTTTTTTTTTTTTGTGCCGAAATTATCTTTAGACAAAAACTAAACATTGCCAAGTTACAAGGAACAAACATACAGACAGACAGCTGAAAGACCTTTTTTACCGTGCATTCCCCGGACCAAGGCCTACCTGTGTGCCAAGTTTGGTCAAAATCGGTCAAACGGTGTGAATTTGTGTAAGGAACAAACATGCAGACAGACAGCTGATAGACGATTTTGACTAGCCTATGACACTACCCGGATAAAGACCGACATGTGTGTCAAATTTTGTCAAAATCGGTCAAACGGTGTGAATTTGTATAAGGAACAAACAGACAGACAGACAGACAGCTGATAGACATTTTAACCTAGCCTATGATTCTCCCCGTATCAAGACCCATCTGTGTCCCAAGTTTGGTCAAAATCGGTCAAACGGTACGGATTTGTAAGAGGAACAAACATACAGACAGACAGCTGGTATAAGATTTTTACCGAGCCTATATGCGCCTTATTGTTTCTTAAAACATCAAATATAGGTTCTTCATACCGAGACAATTCATTTGATACCCCACATCATGGGTTTTGGACGGAATGATGGGTTTCCGAAGGAAGTACAAAACTGGAACGCCCCCACCCCGGAAGCGGAGTCAAACACAACTTTTCGCGATTTTTCGATTTTTTCCTTTATTAACGTCTTCATATCTATCTTCATGCAAAATTTCAAGTCTCTAGCATCATGGGAAGTGCCTAATAATTTTGATGAGTGAGTGAGTCCTATAAATCCCGATTTTCGATCGCTTATATCTCAGAAACTATTCGATGTAGAATTATGCAAATTTCCAGTTTTACTCACATCTAGTAGTATAATACCTGTGTAAAATTTCATAACTTTATCTTTACCTGGTTGAAAGTTATGAGAGGGTAAAAATCGGCTCTAAGACCGCCTGTAATATACACACAGTATGCTTAGGCCGGAACTTGGCCTGACGCACTACCGTGCGCCTAGATCTCTCCCTCTGTTTTGCGCTTCTGCAAATTCTTAAGGAAATTTTCATTTTTGAAGCCTAATTACAGGCTCATTTTACTAATGAAATCATTAAACTTGCTTGGAAAAGTATGAAACAAATCTTCTAAGGATACATTGGTGGCAGAATGGACTGATAAGGAGGTGAAATTTAGCTGTTACTAAATCAGCTAGAGAAGGTTTGTGTTATTTTAGCGATGAGCTAATGACTAAAGAAGCCTATGAGACGTAAAAAAATCGAGTTGAAGAAAACAGACGAATCTTAATACCATAAATTATTGTTTTTAGCAATACCATAGTTGTTTACATCATTACCTTTTTTTTTTTAGTAAAACTATTATATTTAATATCTAATAACATCTATTTTAGTAAATTGATTTTTTTAACCATTAACACTAGATTTACCAGACCAGTCATTTTGACTGGTCGTGCAATTTCAATTCAATATTCCTACTACATATAACATTTGCTTTCCGAGTGAAGTTATGACTTTTGTAGCTATAAGTAGAGAATACATTTAATGAACTTAATATTACTTTATATATATTAGTAACAAATATATTTTTTGTTATTGACATTTATACCAGTACCAGGGGTGGTAAATTCTAGTGTTAATATACAATTATTATTCAACCCATTTTAAAAGGTCGAAAACCCTTCACGTAATATGTATGCCTACACAAAATGTCATTGTTTCATGATCAGTAGGTTTTGAAAATAATGCTTATAGTCACTGTTCAAAGCAATCAGATTTTGATAAAAATTGGTAACAAAAATCCTTTCAGGAATAGTAGAATCGACATCCAATGAGCTTTGGAACTGTCGAGAAGCCTCAACAGAAACTTTTGTTTTGCAGAAATGTTGCGTGAAAAAAAAAATTATAATGGAATTCCATTCATAGCCCTCTGAGTTCACCTCATTTTATTTTTATGTAGGGAATCAAATAAAATAAGTTTCAGAGCAATAAGTTTACAAAAAAATAGTTTTTTTTATTCTGGTGTTGCATATACCATGGACCAACTTTTATTTATTTTTATTTTATATCCATACCCGAAATAATGACCATAATTTTTCATTTCCTTCAAACAAAACTAATTGGACAAAATTTAAACTTGAATTTTTGTAAGCAATATTTTTTGTTCTGCGTTATTTTCAATAATTTTAAAACTCCGAAAATATTAAATTCATGAAAGGAATATCAAGAATATTTTTAATTTTGTTATTATTTCTTATTTGACATTTAAATGGAATAAAGTACTTACAAAATGGGAGAAATGCTTAAAGATGTGGAAGGACGTAAGATTGGGGAGCATGTAGGAGCTGCTTAATGGTTAATGTCATTTCACATTTTCAGTTAAAATATGAGTAAAAATAAAAATGATTCATTTTCTAATTCCATACAGGAAGTCAAGAAATTAAATGCTTTTATAAAATTTGTTAGGTACTTTCCCCACGACTCCCCATGAAAGTTTAAAATTTAATTTACCAAACAAATGCAGCTTGCCAAAAAGTATTAAATGTTTATTTGTTTTATGAAGTATTTAGTAAACAAATTAAAATGAAGCAAGATATTCCATTTAAACAGATGTAATGGCTTAATCCCTGCTCAAGAATCACGGCATGAATTATATTTAATTTTATTGAAACAAAATTGATGAGATTGGAGCCTGGAAAATAAAGAAAAAAATCAAAATCATTGGCTTCAAGTGAATTTATTATATTTAAAAAAATCCCTTGGGTTCATCGAACATTATAATATCAAGGAAATGTTCTTTACAAGATCAATCTAAACACACGAGTTCGTTTTTGTCTAATCTTCATTAACACAGATTCCATAGTTTTGCTTCATGCACTCTTCTGCTGGCACAAAAACTGAATAATATGATTACTTTCTACTTGTGAGAAAAAGAACTTTCCTTGAGATGTTCCTGGTAGCAGAAGGAACCCTCGCTGACAAGTTGGTTTGTAAATAGTTAAACTTATAATACAGTTTTGAACTCCTGAAGGGGCGCCCATAAGATTTAAAACTAGTTGCCCAATTTAATAAGCATTTAACACAAATTAATTTGTGTTCGTTTTGGACCATAAGCCTTTATAAAAAAAATTAAAAAAATATCCAAACCCTCGCAGCTTCTGGAAGTAGATAAGCTTTTCAGTTTCCCCTGTATTCTGAACTACTTTTTTAATAATGGAAGAAATACCATACTATGGCAATATCCAATTAATAAGATATAGATTATAAGATTATAGGTGTATTAAATATTAAGTTGTAAATGTATCGCTTAAACTTGCAACTTAATTAAAATGGATGAGGTAGAAAGCTAAACAAAGGTATCAACTGTTTATATCAACTGTGATCATGTTCAGCTAAATACTTACATATTCATTTTAATGCCTCTTCATGGGTTTTCTAGTTCAATTCCACCTTCCTACATAAAAATCCCCTTATACCCAGTCGCATTATGTTAAAGCAGGATTAAAACCATATTAAAACATATAGTTGAACATTTTAAATATGTATTTTGATGAGTAACTAAGAAGAAAAATCAATGAATTTTTTATGGCAAGGTTCATCATAAATCACATTCATCTACATACAATAATCTTTTTAATCTACAGAAACGAATATGACATACCATCACAGTCTGTTCATGCTTTAACTACCGTGTGTGTCATCTAAATGTGTAAATAAAAAAACTGACCAAATTCATAATTTTCAGAATGTGTGAGATATGTGTGTGTGTGTGGTTGTTTTATATGTCATCAATGGTGAGAATAAGTGTGTGAGTGTTAATGTGTGCATGCTTGTGTGGATGTTCTAAGTGGTTAATTTGCCTTTTAGCTAGAGAATTTTAAAGTTTTATATGTATTAAAATGCACTTAATTCATTTGAGAAAAACTTTGGTAGACATTTTATTTGTTTTTTTTAATTGCGGCAAATCAGTAATACACTTTGTACTACAATTACTTTAAATGGCCCATTTATTCGCTGAGTATTTATGTACTGTATTGGTTGGAAGTATGGCACACCTACGCATGTATAACTGTCAACGCTTCAAATCTTCAAGTAGGTATTAGCATGATTTTCTCTCTTCTAGAGTGGTTTGTAGATAATAGTATTTACAATTTTATTATTTTATTTAGAGCACTGAGATGGATTTGCATGAATTATTTCATAAAAGTTCCTTGACTACTATATATTTTCACATTCATAAAGAAATACATATATATATATATATATATATATATATATATATATATATATATAATTTTAAGAAATAAACGTATTAAGCAATATAATACTGTATTGTAAATAACTAGCCTTGTCAATTTCATACTCATTCATTAGTTATGTTTGTCAAATATCCCAGCTCATATTACCACAACTAATGGAAATAAAGCTATTAAATAATACAAATCTGTCTTTCAAAAGGTTTTTGTTGCAATTAACTGCATATTAAAGAGAATGTTGAAAAATGAGTGAGCTGACAGTAAAGAGAAAAAAATATATTTAATGAAAAAATACAGCAACTCACTGCGACTGCTTCATTTTATTGTGGTTCTCACCCCTTTGCAAGCATATATTTGTAAAGCATTATTTTTGAATAAAATAGTACCCAAAGGACAAAGAAATAAATTCAATTATATACAAAAAATATTCGTAAATATATATATATATATATATATATATATATATATATATATATATATATATATATATATTTACAAAAAAAAAGTGCTTACTGCCTAGCAAGTGAGTTTTTGACTATACTTGAGAGTGATACTAAATAAAAGTTTGTTATCACATTTTGAAAAGTTATTATGATGTTTCATGATATAATCTAGCTGTACGGACAAAGTTAAAAGGCTCGGAAAAGAATACCATTCAAGAGGGTACCTCAAATAATTGCAAAAACATTGTCTTATTAAAAAATTCAGGAATACCAAATTAATTAAATTACAGCTTCTAGCACCTGATTTGCACTAACCAATGTTCAATAACTAATAAATAAATAACCTCCATAACCAGTTTGGATGCGAAGGTTCTCACTTCTTTTGAACAGAATTTGAGGCAGCATTTAACTTTCTTTGGCACACGAGTACATCATATTTTTTCTTGATTAATAAACAAAATGCCAAAAGGCTTCACGAAAATCATTATCGAAGTATAATTATTACGAGAGGCACTTCTCTCGTTCAACAATCCAAGGGTGCTACCTTCCTTGGGGCAATACACAGCTCATTTAACTCGAAGCATCTTTTTTTGACTCTTGAATTTGAGCTGGTTCCTTAGAAGCGTTTTGGTATTTTATTTATTAAATCAATTTGATTGTAAAAAGTACGCACTTTTCACAATCAGAAGATACTTTTACCTATTTTCATAAGGATATTTATTTTGGGAGAACTCTTAATAATATAGATCGAGATTTTGGTGTATGTATTGAGAAATGTTCTTCCCATTCTGTATTGAATCCTACAGAAACTACTATTCTCAACTCATTGTCTATTCTAGTCAGCCTTGCCAGTTGAAAACTTCTAGGGTTTTGTTTCATAACTTATCTTTGGTTCGTTCAAAAGTTAAAGTTTCTATCCCACTGGATGGGGAAATACTGGGTAATGAGACACCATATCCATAGTTCAATAAATAAAATGCCCAAACGCTTCTAAGAAACCGCCTAAAATTAAAGAGTCAAAAGACAATGCCTCGTCTTGGATAATGTATTGCATTGACTTAAAATGGCACTCTTTAAGTGTTGAAAATTGAATTGCCTCGCATAATGCTTATACTCTGTTAAGGGAATATGCGATTACGTGTACTTAATGTTAGATTTAAGTAGTTGAGTTATGTCTGCAAAGAGACCTAAGTCAACGAAGCCGTCTGCAAATGGATGTCCTAACATGGTGTCTGGTCAAAAAGATCCCATGTTACTAGACAGGAGGATGAAGCCCTCAGAAGAACTCAACTTCAGGGATCCGGACTGGAGGACTTGGTACAGAAGGTGGGAGCGAGCGCTTCAGAATCTGTACGGGACTGGACCGCATGACGGAGAAATTCCAGGTAAATGAATTAATTTATTACCTGGGTGAGGAGACTGAGAACCTTTTCGATCACTTCAATCTTAGCAGAATTAAGAGCGAGTCTTATGATGTTGAGATTGAAAAGTTCAAAAACTATTTCGAGGGGCAGAATAACCTCATTTACGAGAGGAGTCGATTTTTTAGGAGGCTAACAGAGGAAGGGGAGCTGATTGATAAATTTCTTTCAGCGGTTCATGCTATAGCGAGGAATTGTGAGTTTGCTGCACTCAGAGATGAATTAATCATGCACCGAAACATAGATGGCATGAGTGGTGTCAGCCTGTCGGAGAATTTTCGGCGGAGGACTGAGCTGTCACTAAAGCAGGTAGAGGGAGGTCCGGGGCGATAGGTTAAACCTCAGTCCTCAGGCTGTTGAGGCTGTAGTTAGAAAAAATAAACCTAAATCTCGGTTTGATCAGTGTGGTCTGCCTGAACAAAAAAACGATAAGAGAGGGTGTCCGGCGAAAGGATGAATCTGCTTTAAATATTCGAAGCCGGTCGACGAGTTCAAACAATTCATAGGAATGAATCGGAATCTGATGGTTATCTAGGCTTATTACAAGATATTGTTGAGACCGTGGAAAGAACTGATTCTTTTAATGTGACTTTAAAAGAAGGTATGTCCTTCATGATATTTAAAATTGACACGGGAGCAGACATTACCTTAATCTCCGAAGCATCGTTTCATGCGTTGGTAGGACAGTGTGCGCTGCGCCGGACAACTACGAAGTTATTGCGGCGCACCGGGGGTGGCCCTGGGGGGACACCCAATCCCGTTAGTGGAAAATTTTACAGCCCAGATCTCCTATAAAGAAAAGACGGTAACACAGGAAATCTATGTATCGGAGAATGACATTTTTCCGTTGCTAGCCCGACCAGCGATAATAGCATTATTGTTAATATAAGTAATAGGAGAGCTACTCCAGGATAAGTCGATAATTAAGAGGTACCTAGAGTTATTCAAAGTTTTGGGGTGTATTAGATCTGAGCCGTACAATATAGTATTAACGGAAGGGACTGAACTAAAAACAGTTAAGGTTTCTAGGCTGATTCCAGCTAATTTGAAAGAAGCTGGAGCTGGAGAAACTCGAGAAAGAGGGAATAATTAGTATGATCGATGAGCCGACGGATTGGGTCGCGAATATGGTCGTTGTTCCGTAATCAAAGCCACGCGAGGTTAGAATATGCATGGACTACTGCCACCTGAATCAGGCCATTAAAAGGGAACGATTATATTACTGATGCCATCGGTGCATGAGTTGCTGGCACAGGTGAATCGGACAGCATATTTTTCAAAATTGGATTGTCGGAGTGGGTATTTCCAGTTACGAATCGAAAAGGTTCACCACACTCATTACTCCATTCGGTCGGTTTTATTTCAATAGGCTTCTAATGGGTTTATCTAGTGCTCCGGAGGTATTTCATAAGAGAACCTCGAGCATGTTGCAAGGCATTCCAGGAGTGTTACTCCTCTTAGACGACTTCTTAGTGTACGGTAGGACTAAAGCAGAGCACGATGAGAGGCTTCATCGTTTTCTGGTGACGGTGTCGGGAAATGGTGTTACCTTAATTAGCTAGAAATGTGTTTTGGAACAACAGAGGTGAAATTCTTAGGTCATAAGGTTAATCGGTTCGGGATCGCAGTAGACCCGGAAAAAGGTGCAGCAATAATCCGAATGGAGCCACCGAAGGGAGTTCCAGCGGTTAGGAGATTTTTCGGGATGTGCAATTATTATATAAATTTTCTTCCTCAACTTTCAGAGATCACGAGACCACTCAGAGAGCAGGCACAGGGAAGAGGTTTTAGGAAGGTAGAGGAATTTCTGACTTCCGCGCCGGTGCACAGTGGGGTATTTGCCCTGAAATGCTGGCCAAAAGTTCATTTTGTAAAAGTTATCCCAAAAAAAAACATAAATGTGAAATAGAGGCCAAGTTCCTCCCCCACAAAGAAACACTCCCTTCCCCAAAAATATCCATTCCTAACCCCCCCCCCCCCAAGAACGCCTTACCATCCTACACTCCAAAAAAGTAGTATGAGTTAGTGTATTAAGTGCACCAGATTTTCAACCAAAAATATTTTCTAATACAAGAGATGATCCAAGAAAGAAATGTCCAAGTTCATTACTTGGAAGACCTCATAGTTGCTTACTAAGAACAGTAAAGACACTTCAACTGACCTTTAAAAACAACAATAAAAATACTTATATCCAGTTACTAAAATATCACTTTCCTCAACCAGGTATATGCTTATACTTGGCAATGTTTAGTTTTCTCTCTAAAAATAATTTAGGCACAAATACAACATTGCCAAGTTTAAGAATATACCTGGTTGAGGAAAGTAATATTTTAGTAACTGGATATAAGTATTTTTATTGTTGTTTTTAAAGGTCAGTTGAAGTGTCTTTACTATTCTTAGTAAGTAACTATGAGGTCTTCCAAGTAATGAACTTGGACATTTCTTTCTTGTATCATCTCTTGTATTGGCAAATATTTTTGGTTGAAAATCTGGTGCACTTAATACACTAACTCATACTACTTTTTTGGAGTGTAGGATGGTAAGGCGTTTTGGGGGGGGGGGGGGGTTTAGGAGTGGATATTTTTGGGGAAGGGAGTGTTTCTTTGTGGGGGAGGATCTTGGCCTCTATTTCACATTTATGTTTTTTTTGGGGGATCTCATTACTTTCTTCTAAGTATTAATTAAAATTTAGTTGCCACATAAGTATTGGCTTTTGTACTTCATATAAAACCAGGGTCTTTGGATTCTCCATAAAGTTCTCCTTACTGCTTGATATTTGATACCAATAATCAACCTACATACATCTAATCACTAGACTAGAAAAGTTAGAAGCTCTTCCAGATGACATTACTCTAGAGGACAAATTGATTGCTCTCTTAACTAAACTATTACACTGTAAAACACAGAAACCTCATCCCGAGGATAAAGATCACAATAGGGAAAGTGTAGAAGGCCTTCAAGACAAAGATAAGTACAAAGACGATACATTTTGGGTTTGTTATCCTAAACTTTGTAATTTAGATGGCTCGACTTTGAAAAACTTAGTATCTGCTTTCAAGTACATTATGCAGTTAACCCCTACGACTTTATTTACTACATTTAAGAAAGAAGTCACAACTGTTGTTGTTAAGATGCATCGAAGTGTTTCTTAAAACATCAAATATAGGTTCTCCTTACCAAGACGATTCATTTGATACCCCACATGATGGGTTTCAGAAGGAATGATGGCTTTCCGATGGAACAAAAAGTACAAAACGTCATAGGTAATATGACACTCCCGTATCAAGACCTACCTGCGTGCCAAGTTTGGTCAAAATAGGCCAAACGGTGTGAATTTGTATAAGGAACATGCAGACAGACAGCTGATAGACGATTTTGACCTAGCCTATGACACTACCAGGATAAAGACCTACCTATGTACCATATTTGGTCAAAATCGGTCAAATCGTGTGGATTTGTACAAGGAATAAACAGTTAGGCAAACAGCTGATAGGCGATTTTGAACTAGCCTATGACACTCCCCGGATCAAGACCGACATGTGTGTCAAATTTTCTCAAAATCGGTCAAACGGTGTGTATTTGTATAAGGAACAAACAGACAGACAGGCAGCTGATAGTTTATTTAACCTAGCCTATGATTCTCCCCGTATCAAGACCCATCTGTGTCCCAAGTAAGGTCAAAATGGGTCAAACGGTACGGATTAGTATAAGGAACAAACATACAGACAGACAGCTGGTATAAGATTTTGACCGAGCCTATATGCGTCTAATTATTTATTAAAACATCAAGTATAGGTTCTTCATACCGTGACGATTCATTTGATACCCCACATCACGGGTTTCGGACGGAATGACGGGTTTCCGAGGGAAGTACAAAACTGGCACGCCCCCGCCCCGGACGCGGAGTCAAACACAACTTTTCAGGATTTTTTCCTTCAATAACACCTTCATATCTATCATCATGCAAAATTTCAAGTCTCTAGCATCATGGGAAGTGCCTAATAATTTTGATGAGTCAGTGAGTGAGTGTGTCCTATAAATCCTGATTTTCGATCGCTTATATCTCAGTAACTATTCGATGTAGAAAATTTCCAGTTTTACTCACATCTAGTAGTATAATACCTGAGTAAAATAACTTTATCTTTACCTGGTTGAAAGTTATGAGATGGTAAAAATCGGCTCTAAGACCTCCTGTAATATACACACAGTATGCTTAGGCCGGAACTTGGCCTGGCGCACTACCTTGCGCCTAGATTTGAGACGAAAAGAAATTAGTGCTAAAAATAGTTGGATAGTTTCTGCACAACATGTAAGGCTAATCTCTGTCCTGGGATTGCCTCTAAGCCTGGTGTACCACAACAAAGTCTACAGTTATTAATCGGACAAAGACTTGTTAACTTTCCTCGGTATATTTATCTCTGTAAAAAATTAATTTTTCTCGAGTTTGGAATTTTTATTGCAATTTTGGTTATGGATCACTCTGACGCAGGTAATCGAGAGTACATTTATTGCTTTTCAGCATTAATTAGTTTGGCCACAAGGGAAAATATAAAATATATTGGTCTTTTTAACGTCGAATTTGGCAGAACTCGAAGGTTTTTGTAATACTTCCAAGCATTTCCAACCTGTTGTTTTTATATCAATATTAAAAGGAATTATTCAGCTTTAAGAATATATAATCAGAAATCGCGGATTCGCGCGGATGTGCGTGTACATGCCATATAATGTCATAGTTAACGAATGCATTTCTTATGTTTGTTGTTTTCCGGAGTCAAAATAATGACTAGACAAAATGTAGTTGACATCATGCGTCAAAGAAAAAAATCTTAATTAGAAAGAACAACTTGATGTGCTAATGGCGTCCACAAAAAAAAACAAAAAAAACTAGAATTTGCCTAGAATTCTCTGTTAAGATGTGACGATTATTCAGAAAAACAAATAAATTAAATCAAGCACATATTTTCTCGTTTCAAATCACAGTTTAAATAAAAATGGATGGCAGGACATAAAAAAGAATTACAACAAAAATTAAGTGTGGCTTCAGGGTACATTATTGTTACCAAGGGCAAAAATGAGACATGGCCGACTATTTTATAGATTCGAAGAATCCAGTAAGCGGAGTCGAAGACAGTAAAAGGGAAAAGTTTCATACTACTACGGACGGCAATGGAATTGCTGATGCTACACAAATGCAATTCTGAAGGTAATCCTCAAGCTGGTGATATATTGAAGGATATAACTAGCTCCCATCCCGTGCAAATAAATACAAGGATTATTATTCAAAATTGACATTACTTTCTGAGTGATTTCAAGGAAGTGGTGTATGTGTACGTGTGTGTGTTCGTGCGTGGGTGGGTGAGTGTGTGTAGGCGTGTCTGCGTGTGTGTGTGTCATCTGTTAACATTGATAGTAAATGTATAAAAAATATGCGCATTATACCCCTAACATTAATAAAGTATTTAAAACAAAAAAAATCCTATTATTGCCTTATAACCCATTACTGAAATCATATGTTAACCATTTTTCAGAGTACATGATCAAAGAAAATGGATTAAGCATCAAAATATTTTTGGCCAAGAATATCAGTCCTATACCCCACTGTGCGGTGTTAACTATAATAAAACTTAATTTTTTTCTTTTCGGTTTTGGAGCTAAACTTTCTTAAAGTTCACACATATGGATCTGATGAGAGAAGGTGTATTTTCAATTAATCCATATTTGTATCAACAAGTTTTCCTCGGATTGTATTCTCTGAGATACCTTATGTCTGTGTCGGCCTTCCAATTGGTGTAATGAAAAACGAAATAATATCAGATCCATGTAAAAGCAGTTTATGCAAAGACACTGGCGTATAATACTATGAATAATGCTTCAGATATAAATCTTCGCCAACTAAGTCTGACCAATTAATTCAGTTAATTAGGGCATAATAATTGATTTACCACCACTAAAAACCAGTTTCAAAATGGTGTCCAAACTGATTATTATTGTTATCTCATAATTTCGATTGCCAAAAAATTGTGGGCGGTATTACCGTCTTCAGTGGAAACAAAAGAAGGTTTTGGTGCATCGATTAATAAGCCTATTTTCACCTTGAAAAGTCCTTAGAAGTAAGCTTAGCGGCAAACTCTATTTCATCCGGATATTTCGTAGTTACTATGTCCGCAACTCGTCTCTATTTTTTAGAGTATGATGCCTTCACAAAACTCATTTGCAGTCTTCCACATAAAGGACCTGCTTGATTATTATCTCATCTACATATTTCAAAAACGTGCTTGGGAAGATGTTTTACTCAACCAATCTTCGTATTTTGTTTAGAATTTCCTGAAAACCTGAAACAGCGATCCCACTTTTGTTGAATATCCAGGCAAAACAATCGTAAAAATGTTCTTATATTATCGTTAACTTTATCCGAACATAGAGATAAATTATATTCTTGCACGATTCTATTAAATAAAGCATATTATCAGGTGTTTGGTTCATTACTGTGGCAGACTTAGTACAGTTGTGCTTTGGTTATGAAATCTAAAACCATAAAATCGCTGTAAGAAGCATCCAAAAGCAGGTAAACTAGGTATCAAAATAATCATGAACCAATTTACTATTTATGGTTAAAGTATGAGGAAACCGTTATTTTACGTTTTTTTGTAAAATCACTTCGAAAGTTGAAAAAATTATGATAATTTCTGACATAATTAAAGCACTTGAACTTCCCCATTTTTGCACTGTTGGCAAAGATTAGTCAATCAACGAGTCACTTAGGTCTGACACTTGCACAAGTTAAAAGAAGAATGAAAATGTTTAAGTAATAAGATTGGAACAGCCAAAGTAAATATTTACTAACCGAACCAGTTTTGATATTTGTATTTGATTCAACAGTTCAAATTAATACTTAGCTTTTAGCTTTTGTTTTTATATTCTAATTTTGATGTTTTCATTCTGTTCTAAGACTCTAATTTCAAAATTAACCTATAAAAAAATGTTTTTGAACCTTTATTTTTTCTATTTATGAACACTGTTCGTGACACTGTGCGAAGGTGAAAGACGTGCTAGTCGAGAAGTTAAGGATGGGGCAGGAGGAAGATGACGTTATTCCGATGATTCAGGAATTCTTAATCAATGACTGGCCACATAAGATTTGTGAAAAATTTCGTCCCTACGTTCGATTCAAAGAACAATTTTACGAGAGTGGATGTTTGCTATCGTACAGGGTGTCACAAAAATAATGGTCATCCGTTGGCCAGATGATTCTCCAATGCGAGATCGGAAAAAATAACCCTCATATTAACCCCCGCAAAATGGACCTTGAAATGTTATTCAAGGTCAAATTTTTTTAGTGCATATTTTGAATCTACGAGTCATGAGGAAGAAAAATGTCATCGGCACCATAGGTCAGAAATGACTCCTTATGGTCAAAGTGACCAATAACAACGTATACGTGGACCATTCCATTCCAATCGACAAATGGTGGCCGATTATGATATTTTTTTTTTTTTTTTTTTTTTTTTTACGTGTTCTACTAACATTGCCTTACACAAAAATACCTCGTTTGATTTTTTTTTTTAAGCATCTTCCAGTATAAAAAATATATATATAAGTATATTGAAAAACGAGCGCCCCAGCGGCATTAATTGGGGGATAATAACTCATATTTTACATTTGACAGAAATGCCTATAGACCGTTATCCTCAAAGCTTATCAAGAGATCTTTGCCATAAGCTTTAATCAATCATTGAAATTACTCATTAAGAATTTCACAGGTCATGTATGGATTTCTTGAACCAGCCGGTCTTCGAGTCCCTCCCAGAATAGAGTACAGAATAAGTGCCCTCGTCCGTGGGCAGAAAAAAAAATTTCTCATAATTCTTTCAAATGCCCACGTTATTCTCGTCCATTTTACCTGCTGTGGACGATGACTCTGGAAAACGAACTTTCGTCAGCCCACAATACCCGCTGCAGGAAGTGTGGAGGACGTTCCAATATGTCCAGCATCCACCTGCAAAACAATGATCTCTGCTCCTGATCCCCGGGCCTCACTTATTTCTCTAATCAAAACTTTCTTCAGAATCTTTTTTGTAGAGCATTTAGTAAGCTTTCGAATGGTAACCTTCCGCTTACCAAGATTTCAACCGTCTTCTAGATATTAAGGAAAATGTACAAAGTTCCCAAAACCTTTTTATGTCTATTACTAAAATATTTTAGCATAAATATGCTTTAGCGGTGACTAAACTGAAAAAAACGTTACAAAAAGTGTCCGCTGCGCAGTTGCGTTCGCGTATGCGCTGTTGCCATACGAAGAAGAAGACTATATGTTATACAGTACATTACATAAGTTTATCGGGTGGAACTAAAGCATATTTATGTTCCTGAATTTGAGCAGGAGGCTCTAAGCGAACAATTATTTTTTTTTTATAATGTTAAACTTCTTTATGCTTGGGAATTGACTCCAAATTAAACAAATGTGGTGCTCTGTAAACAAAGAAACGACATTTAAAGTTATTATTTTTTTTATTCTAATCCATCTGTAACTCCAAATGTAACCAAAATTTACATACCTTTGTTCATATGAATTTTAAACATGCAGAAAATATTTTAACTTAATCTGGTGATTCTAAGTACCCTAACCAAAAACTTTATTCGATAACTATGTTTCCATTTTTCTCAAAAACTGTTAATGCTATCGCCTTAAAAATGGTTTCATTCGTTTTTCTATGCCTATAAACCGAAAAAAACGAGTACTTGCAAGCATATGAGGTAAGCGTAACGATTTTTTTCGCGCGAATTTTGCTCCAAAAACCATGTTCCGGTGGGATTCTGCTGGTTAACAAACTTGACCTTTCAAATTAGACGGAAGATTTTTGTTCCAAATTTCATCAAAATCGGACCATTATTCACGATATAGATAGAGCGCGAACTGACAAATATATATATATATATATATATATATATATATATATATATATATATATATATATATATATTGTAATGATAATTTTATATATATATATATATATATATATATATATATATATATATATATATATGTATATATATATATATAAGGAAATAAATTATTTATATAAAATTTATACTTGGAGAAATTAATTATTAGGATAATCATATTATAATAAGAACATAATCTCAGGGATAAAAAGTTCCGAGTGAATGAATATGAAACAATTACGTATTTCCAAACAATACTGAAATGCAATCACCAATACAAATGTATTATCAAACAAGTAATAAAAAAAAATCAATAAGATTACAAAATTTAATTCTTACCTTTGAATAAATAGGGTCTTTAAACATGAGTCCAAATGTTCTGCACTTCAATAAATTTTCAAATATTCCTTCTTCAGCAGGACACGTATTCACCATTAGTATTCTTGCTTAAGCCAGTAAATAAATTCACACATATATAAAAACACCATATGAGAGGGTTCGCAATCTGTACGCTGTAAGACTCCTTTCTCCGTTGAGGATGGACATAGACCTGATGAGACTCCGTACTCTGTGGTGGCTAGACTTCGACTGAGAGCTGTTGGCGGGAAGAAAAGTCGACGTTTTTCTCCCACCACCTTCTGCATTTTGTCGGTTTATAATTTAGATAACAATTATTATTCTGTAATTCTAAAATGATTAATTTATTATTGTTTGAATGTACATGTAATTTACACCTATTGTACATCAGTATGGTCCAGAAATATTATAAATTTAGATCGTATATAATACGATGTTATTAGTATATTAGGATTCGCGGGCCTTTCAAGCTCTCAATGGCTATTTGAATTCAAAGAGGTTTTCGTGAATGTAATATATCATTACAATATATATATATATATATATATATATATATATATATATATATATATATATATACAAATTTGAACCACCGTTAATTCTTACTTTTGAATAAATATAGTCTTTAAACATGAGTCCAAATGTTCTGCACTTCAATAAATTTTCAAATATTCCTTCTTCAGCAGGACACGTATTCACCATTAGTATTCTTGCTTAAGCCAGTAAATAAATTCACACATATATAAAAACACCATATGAGAGGGTTCGCAATCTGTACGCTGTAAGACTCCTTACTCCGTTGAGGATGGTCATAGACCTGATGAGACTCCGTACTCTGTGGTGGCTAGACTTAGGCCGGGCGCAAATTGAGCCCAGCGCAGACGCAGCACAGGGGCTTCAGAAATAGCGAGAAAACAAACAGAGGAGGTCCGTAGGACCCAGTTCAGAAACGGTAACGCAAATTGAACCCAGCTCAGTAACTTGCCTAGTTCCGATAGAAGCCACGCGCTGCGTTGCTGAGCCTTGAGTCCAAATCTGACGATACGAAAACAGTACGCTTTTTTATCGTCTGTATTTTTTAAAAAAATGAAAGAGAGGGAAATCTAGGAACTTTTTGAGAAAAAGAGAAACTCATGGCGAGTTTTATATTTTAAAAAAAGATTTCGGCTATATTGCTCGAAATATTAAGTAGATTTAAAAATATAGTGAAACAAAAACATTATCTTATAATATCCTCCAAAAGAAAATTCTGAGGTCAAGCTAAATTAAAAACACCCCAGTATGATCATCACATATTCCATAAATATTTCATTTATTTATTTCCTCTCCTTACAAACAGGTTTTGGCCTTCAGGCCATTTTCAAATCACTAGAAAAAAAATGAAGTGTTAACATCTCATTGGACCCTCAAAGCCATTTATATTAATATAACTTTAGATTTTTTTTTTTAAACCTAATTTTAATTTTTAAATCCTTCTCCCAAATTTTAATTAATTTACCCAGTTAAAAACATTTTTTCTTTCTTCTCTAAAAAATTTCCAATTTTCCTACTTATATTATTTCTAAGGCTATTAAAATGGTTTTTACAAGTATCTAATGATTTTAAAATACACTCTACATCTACTATTACATTTATTATATCTATCTGGGCATTCGTCAGAAACAAATCTACATTTTCATTTGATTAATTACTTCCTAAGGGATTTTTATATCAGTTAAATTCACAATCAGTTCTTTCTTATAAATACTCATTATACTTCTTTATTAGTTCACTATCCGCATCATTATTTCTAAATAATAAATTTTCTCTTATATTCTTACAATCTACAAAGGTTATATGTTTACCATTTTTATACCTTTTTATTATTATGGTGCATCGATTGCTCCGATCATTAGCGCCATTTTATATCTATTATCACATTTTAGTTTTATTATTTTTATTCTCTGGTATTTTTGTAATTTATTCCTTAATTTACCTAGATTTAAGTTATTTCCTTATCATTACATAATCTATGAAAACATTGAACTCTTCTTAACATTTTACCTTAGCATTAACATTTAGTTTATTAATAATAGAATTTAAATCTTTCTTAGTACTCCCAACAAGCCAGTATCCTTGATTAATATCAAAACCAATTAGTTCTTCAGCAGATTTATTAAAAATATCAGTATTTTTTAGTTTCTTTAAAACGTTAGGCTGACAACAATTTTTGAACCATACAGAAAATGTGGTGGAATTTAAAAATTATTTTTACATTCTTTTAAATAATAAATTTCCCCCAGTGCCTTAAGGTGCTTTTTACTTTCTAAAAACAAATCCTTTACTCAACTTTAATCCACTAAAAATTGTTTACACTCCTCCTTTTTTCTTTTTAAATACTCATTCATCGAAGCTCCTTTTTGATCTGCTTCCATTCTAATTATATTATAACCGATGGACCCTTCAAGGGAAGACTTAGGGAAAATGTACTCCACCTTCAAACACTGACAAATGCACGTGGAGTAGAACATGAACTGGCACAAGCCAGCAATTTTGATTTGTAAATTTTCTTTGGGGGTAGGAATAAAAAAAAAAAATTATCTCATATCCTTATTTACTCCAGAAGAAAATTCCGAGGTCCAAGCTTAATTAAAATGTGATGTTAACACTTACTTTATTTTTCTTCTAGTGATTTGAAAAAGGCCTAAAGGCCGAAATGTTGCGTGTAAGGAGAGGAAATAAATAAATAAAATATTTATGGTTTGAGGTGGTGATCATAATAAATTTGAGGTGTTTTTAATTAAAAATACCATTAACATAACAATTGAATTCATACATTTTGAAGGGAGATTAGACTTCAAATTTATTCTCAACGAAATTTGAAATTAAAACAATTGAATTAACCCCAAAAAATGAAATGAAGTGAATGAAACTTAGGCCATATTAAAAACCTACCAAATGTGTGCCTATTAATGTGTTTAATATATTTTTAAATGAGTATTTACTTTAAAACCGAATGAGTATTTACTTTGAATTTCTAATATACAACTCTACAACAATTTTATAAAATACATGAGATTATTAAAGTGAAATTAAAGGAAAGAAATGCAGTGCTCAGAGGCCAATTGGAAATAAAGTGAGGGTTGCAATATGTCTTAGGCAAGCATAGTTTTATTTTATGTACATATCATATTTAACAATTTTATTTAAAATAACAGAAAAAATGAGACAAGAAAAATAATTAACGAACCGGAGAATGAACTAATACAATAAGTAAAATGAGTAAATAGACAAAATAATTCAATCTCAATGAAGGTTTGTGTTGTTTCTTCCTCATCATGTTAATTGATAATAGTGGGCGTTAGTAAATATGATGGATTATCAGCTAATTCTCAACCATCGTTCCGAGATTGAGGATAAATTTTGTCTTCAGCTTCCGTAACTGCAACAAATAGTTTTCTTCTTCTTAACTGTTGATATTGCAAGGGCATAACTTTTGTTAGATTGTATATCGAATTCCGTTGGTAGTTTATCAATTTTGTCTATTGGTCTTCAGCCTTCTTTCCTATAACAACATTTATTAGATATTAGAACACAAATAACATAATGCAATAGTATTTCCTTTCAAATACTTGGCTACTGGGGATATGTTTAAAATAATAGCTATAGGTTGGGAGAAAGGACTGTTCCTCACATTATGTCTGAAGTATGCCAGGCAATATGGACACACTTGCAACCTATTTAAATGCCTGAACCTAATGTCAAAATATGGGAAACAATTACAATAGAGTATGAGAGAAAGTGGCAATTTTATACAATTTTTTTTTTAGCTATTCACGGTAAACATGTAACCATAAGAAAACCAGCTTTGAGTGGTTCTTCATTATTTATCTATAAACAATTTTCTCACTTATTTTTGTTCACTTAATACAATTTGCTTTAATTCAATTGTAATCTCAATAATGTTTTTAAGAGTTACTTTATTTTTAAATCTACTTAATTAAATAAATATATTAAAAAGTAGGTAAAATAACCTGAACTTACATAATTCAATCTTATAATACTCACTATTTTTCTTTACTTAATTTATTTTTTTCAATTCAATTGATATATTAATAATATTTTTGAGTGTTACTACATCTTTAAATGTAAATCTACTTTGTATTTCTATTAAAATAACGAAAACAGGCAAAATAACCTGTACTTATATTATTCATTTTGATAATAATACTATTTTTCTTCGCTTGATTTATTAGTTTCAGTTCAATTGTTATATTAATAATATTTTTGAGTGTTACTACATCTTTAAATGTGAATCTACTTTGTATTTCTATTAAAATAATGAAAACAGGTAAAATAACCTGTACTTACACAATTCATTTCTATAATAATACTCACTATTTTTGTTAACTTAATTTATTTGTTTTAACTCAATTGTAATCTCAATAATATTTTAAAGAGTTGCAACGCTTTTAAATATAAATCTACTTTGCATTTCAATTAATATATTAAAAACAGACAAAATAACCTGTACTTACCGTTGTCCGTGTTTAATTCTTTGGCGATTCAATCCCATGTCTGGTCTTTACTTGTCGTCCTCATATAATTCAGAAGACATATCGCACAACACAGTAAAAATTTCCACTTCACATATAAAACTTTCCATGATTAAATGGATTGGCGGGCGAGCCAGTACCGACAGAGGACGTAGGAATCTGTGTGAAAACACAAAAACGCCGAGGGACGACAGAGGCCCTTGCCGCGCCTGCGCCTGCGCTGGCTTCAACACGCGGCAATCCATTGAAACCAATGTGTTGCAGAAACGCCGAGGCCTGTGCTTCGTCTCTGCTGCGTCTGCGCTGGGCTCAATTTGCGCCCGGCCTTAGACTGAGAGCTGTTGGCGGGAACAAAAGTCGACGTTTTTCTCCCACCACCTTCTGCATTTTGTCGGTTTATAATTTAGATAACAATTATTATTCTGTAATTCTAAAATGATTAATTTATTATTGTTTGAATGCACATTTAATTTACACCTATTGTACATCAGTATGGTCCAGAAATAATATAAATTTAGATCGTATATAATACGATGTTATTAGTATATTAGGATTCGCGGCCTTTTCAAGCTCTCAATGGCTATTTGAATTCAAAGAGGTTTTCGTGAATGTAATATATCATTACATTTGCACTCCTGTCTAAAAAAAAAATGTTTTTAGTCCGATATAAAATATAAATTTTAAAATTGAAATTTTTAATTTGGTTAAAATTGTTATTTATTTTATATCAATTTTACACATTATCAAAAATTCTTTTATTTTAAACAAATACGATTTCAAAATGTATACTAATTTTTAATTATTATTCTTATCAGTTTAATCTAATACTAAAATAAATCTTATTTAATTTCAAAATTACTTAACTAATATTAATTTTATTTAAAAACTCAAAACTAATACTAATTTTATATAAACACACTAATCTAATGCTAATTTTAAACCTTTCATGGATTTATTCTTGGTTGTTAATATTTTCCTTTGTAGCTGTCCAATTTCTGTCTAGAGAATTGTTTTATTCTTTTCCTTGGAGGCCGATTTAGCTTTGAAATTTTTTCTATCCCAAGTTGTCTTTTATATTTATAAAGAATTTTTATTTTATTTCCAAATTTGGCATTCAAAATCTTTAGATTATTATCATTTTTAATAGTCCTATTCAGTTTCTTCATCGGTATATCTCCACTTCTTTTATTATAACTCTTTTCATTTATTTTAAATTTATAGTTATCAGATAATGTTTTAATTTTATTTTGTTTCATAATCTTGTTTATAACTTCTGTCCTTATTTTATTTTTGAAATTTTCATTTATTAGCTTATATTAATTCTATTATTCTTAACCTCATTTTCATTACTTAATTCACTTAATAATTCTTCTTGAATTTTATTATCTTGATAGGTTAAACAATTATAGACATTTTTCATTTTATTTTCACTCAATATTTTATCTTCTTCAATTATTTGGTCATTAATGCCATCATTACTATTTAAACTGTCCTTTATTGATTAATTTAAATTGTCATTATTAATTATTGTACCGTCATTTTCGGTATTTTTAATTAAATTTTCTTCATTATTTTCATTTATCTCTATAATTTCTTCACTACTTATATTATTTTTATTAAAAAATTTATCATTCGATGTTTCCAACTCTATCGCCTCTTCATTGTGATTTTCACCTATATTATTTTAATATGCACATAAATCGTCCACTTTTTTATTTTGTTCAATTTTTTATGCGTCTAATTTGCTTTCCAATATTTTATTATTTTTATTTATGTTGTGTTTTAATTCGTCAAAAGTTTTATTTAATTCTGATATCAGTTCTTTATTTAGTTCGATCATATTTGCTTCCATTTTACTTTGCAATATTTTATTTTGTTCTAACAATAGCCTCATCAAATGTTCTAGGCCTTGAGGATGCATCTCGTTAGTCCTTTCCGGAGTACGGTTCCCGCCATTCGCTAGAATTCCTGCTGTTGCTACGGCATCCTCTGACAATTCTCCGAATGATACTGCATCACCCGCTTGCAATTCGTTCTCACGTGTTTCGACTATTATATTTATTTCTCCTTCTGGTGTTGTAAAAACTACGAATTCCGGTGATTCAGCACTATTTTCTTCTCCGTTATTTTGAATTTGTTCTATATTATTTTGAGACATTTTTATTTTTTATAAAAAAAAAAATTGATTTATTTTTAATATTTATTTACTGTTTTTAACTTTAGTTCACTCGGCCGTCTACGTTGGGCGCCATTAAATGTTAAGATTTAATTTATTTAAGGGATGCGCCACGTTGGGTCGCCATTAAATGTTATGATAATTTTATATATATAAGGAAATAAATTATTTATATAAAATTTATAGTTGTAGAAATTAATTATTAGGATAATTATATTATAATGAGAACTTAATCTCTGGGATAAAAAGTTCCGAGTGAATGAATATGAAACAATTACGTATTTCCAAACAATACTGAAATACAATCACCAATACAAATGTATTATCAAACAAGCAATAAAAAAAATCAATAAGATTAAAAAATTTAATTCTTACCTTTGAATAAATAGAGCCTTTAAACAAGAGTCCACATGTTCTGCACTTCAATAAATTTTCAAATATTCCTTCTTCAGCAGGACACGTATTCATCATTAGTATTCTTCCTTAAGCCAGTAAATAAATTCACACATATATAAAAACACCATATGAGAGGGTTCGCAATCTGTACGCTGTAAGACTCCTTACTCCGTCGAGGATGGACATAGACCTGATGAGACTCTGTACTCTGTGGTGGCTAGACTTCGATTGAGAGCTGTTGGCGGGAAGAAAAGTCGACGTTTTTCTCCCACCACCTTCTGCATTTTGTCCGTTTATAATTTAGATAACAATTTGTTAAAAAAGGTAAGTATTTATAGGAATAAGCACTTTATTATGCAGATGAATACAGATCACGTATGGTTCAGGACACTGCACTGGTAGGGAGCTTACAGGTAAGAAAAGAAAGGGTGGGGAGCGCCTGACCACACCTAGCAATATAGTATCGATACACACAGAAATATAAATAATATTTACATTCAACACTCCTCCTTAAATATTATTCCTATCAAAGCTACAAAACTGATAGAAAATATATATATATATATATATATATATATATATATATATATATATATAATACACTATTAAATAATACACACAAAAACAAAAAAATAGTACATACATACATATTTCTCAACATAAATGGTTTAGTCCTAACATTTCTCTAAATTTAACAAATTTTACTTGCACAAGAGGCTTTGTGAATATATCAGCAATTTGTTGATCCGAAGATACATGTTGTAATGAAAAATTATTTACTATATTATCAATTACATAACGATACTTAACTCTAACATGTTTAGTACGGTTCAATATTTTCCCATTATCTCTGTTAATTATGTGAATAGCACTCTTGTTATCAACATACAATGGTGTTGAGTTATGACACATCTTAAGTTCTAAAAGCATATGATTAATCCACAATGTTTCTTTAATACCTTCACAAGCCGAAACAAACTCTGAGTCAGCAGTAGACAGAGCTATCTGGCTTTGCCTTTTAGAACCCCAAGCTACAGCAGCTCCTGACAACATTACTACATAACCACTTGTAGACTTACTGGTTTCCCGTTCTATTGCAAAATCTGCATCAGTGAAAACTTCCAAATCACCATTCTTACAATAAGACAACCCTAAATTCCTAGTACATTTCAAATATCTAAAGATTCTTTTTAACTGATTCCAATGTTTAATTAGTGGTTTTTCCATGAATCTACTTAGGTAATTTACAGAATAAGCTATGTCGGGCCTAGTTTCATTTGATAGATACAAAAGACTACCAATAGCTTCCCTAAAAGGTTTGTTCACTGCACTGTCAGTTGCAGTATCATCATAATTAGGAATCATAGGAGTTTTAACAGGAATACAATCCTTCATTTTAAATTTAGCAAGTACTTTATCAATATAACTAATCTGATTTAATATAATATTATTATTTTCAATTTTAATGTTTATACCTAAATATATTTTTGCTAACCCATATGTGACTTTAAATTTTTTATTTAATTTTATTAGTAAATAATCAATTTCAGATTTTGAAGCACCCACAATCAAACCATCATCTACATATGTCACAATTAGTAAATTTGGATTAAATTTAAAAAACACACAGGGATCTGCTTCAAGAGAGCTGAACCCTTCTTCTTTTAGAAAACTAGTAAATTTAATGTTCCAATTTTTCAGAGCTTGTTTAAGTCCATATAGACTTTTTAATAATTTACAAACTCGGGCAGTACCATCATGAAAACCCTCAGGCTGTTCCATGTAGAGTTCCTCTGATAAGTCCCCATTCAAAAAAGCAGTTTTTACATCAAATTGAAAAACATTTAAGTTTTCTTTTGCAGCAATAGCCAATATCAGACGGATACTAATATAACTAGCAACAGGACTAAAAGTTTCTTTGAAGTCAACCCCTGGCTTCTGTTCAAAGCCCCTGACAACTAATCGAGCCTTTTCTTTCTCACCTTTATCAGTGGTTTTCTTCCTGTATACCTATTTGCAAGTAAGAGGTTTCTTATTATCTGGTAGCTCAACCAAGGACCAAGTCTTGTTATCCATTAGAGCGTCCATTTCTTCTTCCATAGCTTTCCTCCAGTTAGTATCAGCAAAAGCATCTTCAAAAATTATGTCTTCAACATCACAGAAATTGGCTGTAATTTCATAATCATCAAGTCGAGAAGGTTTCTTTAAGTCTATTCTTTTCCTTAAAAAATATCTTTCTTCATTTGTTTCTTCTTCGGGTGGTGTATTCTCCTCCTTTTCTGTTACTAACTCATCATTGTCCTCTTCAAGTTCTTCATTAAGACAATAATTCGGAAATAGGTTTTTATAGGAAAACTTAGTGTGGTCTGGATCCATCGCTGGTCTAAAGACCACATTTCTCACTACTTCAATTTTGTTCTGTTTGGGAAAATAGACTCTATAGGCTTTCGAATCCTCTTCATATCCAACGAAAAAGCCTTGTTTTCCTTTTGGATCCCATTTCTGATGTTTTTGATTTAGGATATGAGCATAAACCTGACTGCCAAATATTTCAAGTCCTTTAAAATATTTAAATTTATTTCCAAACCATAGCTCCCAGGGAGTTTTACCTTCTACAGAACTAGTTCCCGAACAATTAAGTATATACACTGCTGTGTTTGTGGCCTCAGCCCAAAGACTTTTATCTAACTTTTTCGCATATAACATAGTCCGAGCACATTCAACAACAGTACGCATTTCACGTTCTATACAGCCATTTTGAGGTGGACAATAAGGAGTTGATTTTTGATGTCTAATTCCAAAATCCCTCAACACATTCTGAACATCCTTATTCATAAATTCAGTACCACGATCGGATCGGAAAAATTTTACCTCTTTTCCTGTATCACGTTTTGCAAGAGTAAAGAATTCTTTCAATTTTGAGGAAATGTTATCTTTATTTTTAAGGAAATATATTTTTCTAAATTTACTATAGTGATCCTTTAGTAGCAAAAAATACCTAGATACCCCTAAACTATTTATTTCCATGGGACCACACAAATCTGCACTAATTACTTCACACACATCCTTAATCTGAGATTTGCTGATATGATAAGGAAGGGTATGTTGTTTACCGAGACAGCAGGCATCACAAAATAAAGAATTTTTATCCGTAATATAATTTATATCAGAATTTTTAAGAATTTTCTCAACATGGTTAAAATTTTGATGACCTAATATACAATGCCACTCAAGCAAAGTTTTTGACTTGCAGGAACTAACAAAATCAGCACTACTATTATCCCTAGTCAAACAAAATTTATATAAATTACCATAACGTTTGCCTAAAATCCAACATACATTATCTTTATCTACAATCTTAAACATATTACCTTCCATCAAAAATACATGACCCTTATCAATAGCTGAAGTTACAGAGAACAGATTAATTTTTAATTGAGGTACATAAAGAACATCCTTCAAAATAGATGACACCCATTGTTTACCATTGAATGTTTTGACAGAAACATCTCCAATACCTGTAGCTTTTAACAAGGTTCCATCACTAATTTTAACATTTTTAGATACATCATTTATAAAGTCAAAATTATTTAAATTAAATGACATGTGCTCAGTAGCACCACTGTCAACAACCCATAGATCCTTTGAATCATTAATCATTGGTAACGTATTTGTCATAAAAGCATGTTTATAGCCTTTATCATCTAACTTTTTATTTCTACCTTCTTTTTCAGCAAGAGCTTTACAATTTTTAATATACTGACCTGGTTTCTTACAATAGAAACATAATGGTTTACTAACCTTGTTTTTCGAAATACAATTGGAAGCATAATGGCCTACCTTACCACACATTTTACACTTCACTTTGGTAACAAACGCACACACAGAAGCTTCACCTTTTTTCGAAACTAGACGTTCTTCTTCATTTAGAAGGCGGGATGTCAATTCGCTGAGCGTCTGCGTAGAGCTTGACTCCCAAGCTGACTGAAAGTATTTATACTCCTCTGGCAGAGACATAATAATTTTGGTTATGAGCATTTTCTCTGAAATTTCCTCCCCCAGATTCTTAATTTTAGTGGCTAAATCCTCTAGGTTTGATAGGTGACTAGATATTCCCTCATTTTTATACTTGTATGCAAAAAACGTTTGTTGTAATACATGCAAACTAACCTCTGAAGTCCGGTCATAGACTGTCAGTAGCTTTTTCCACATTTCATTCGCAGATTTACAAGACAGTAGATGGCAAAGTGGCTTTTCTTCCATCCTAGAAGTAATGATTTCCTGGGCTTGGCGATCTTTAGTATTCCAGTCCTTCTTAGTTTTTTCATCAGAGTCGGCCGGTGGCTTAATGTCATCAGTGCACACATCATAGCAATTTTTGTTATTTAAGACAATGACTAATCTGAACTTCCAAACTTCCCAGTTTTCTGATCCACTTAACAGGATTTGGTGATGTGAATCCATATTCCAACGAACGAACGAACGAACCACGTGCAACTGTTCGAAAACTAACCTGACGGTTGAACTTATTCCGGAGAAACTAAAATAACGAAAGTTCATAAAGATTGAACACACAACCGAGTACCGCTGGGCCCCTGTTAAAAAAGGTAAGTATTTATAGGAATAAGCACTTTATTATGCAGATGAATACGTATGGTTCAGGACACTGCACTGGTAGGGAGCTTACAGGTAAGAAAAGAAAGGGTGGGGAGCGCCTGACCACACCTAGCAATATAGTATCGATACACACAGAAATATAAATAATATTTACATTCAACACAATTATTATTCTGTAATTCTGAAATGATTAATGTATTATTGTTTGAATGTACATGTAATTTACACCTATTGTACATCAGTATGGTCCAGAAATATATAAATTTAGATCGTATATAATACGATATTATTAGTATATTAGGATTCGCGGGCCTTTCAAGCACTCAATGGCTATTTGAATTCAAAGAGGTTTTCGTGAATGTAATATATCATTACAATATATATATATATATATATATATATACAAATTTGAACCACCGTTATTTTCGTTCTCTATGGGTTCTGAAACGTAAAATATTTTAGTCGGTACTTCCGGATTGCGTCATGAGGTCAACCTTATAAGCTGGGCTACTCCCTATGGAGGGGGGAGGGAGGAACCACGCTAAAATGAATAACACATTTTACCAGAGGCATAGAGTCAGAAATCGACATACGTTGGAGAAAGGTGACTACGTTTGGATCCAGGATAGGAAAGAGTTTGGAAGAGTTTTGAAGAAGTGTAAAGAAGCATCCCCCCGTTACCTGGCCAGGAACCGAAAGGCGCTGGTCATAACAAGTGAGAGGGGGACTTTGGACAGGGGATGTTAAGGGAATATGTGATATATTTGTATCACCTGTAAATATATTACATGTTTAAAGTTGAAGTTTTGATGAATAAAGTCTTAGTCTTGTTCTTGGTTTGAACAAGTGTACTTAACGTTAGATTTAAATAGTTGAGTTATGTCTCCAAAGAGACGTAAGTCTACGAAGCCGTCTGCAAGTGAATGTCCTAACATACTCAAATAACGATTTTTGTGAGGCATTTTGTTCATTAATTAAAAAAAAAAAACATGATAAAGTACTCGTGTGCTTAAAAAAATTAGATGTTGCCTCAAATTCTGTTCAAAAGAAGTGAGAACCTTGAGAATCTTCACATCCAAACAGGTTATGGAACTTCTTTATTTATTGAATCCTAAGTTATTGGTCCATATAGGAACTAAGCATATACCAATCAAGGGATACGGTGAGCAATTTCCGAGATAATGTACCATTGTCCAAAAAAACATATTGGTTTTGACCTCTTCCACATTCTTGAATTTTCTCTTAAGAGTACCTTTTTTTAAGCCATAATTTTGTTTTTAATGAACAACTTGTCAACACTATTGAGTGAAATTATTGAAGATAATTCAAATGCATTCAAAAGTTCTACATGCTTAATTGAATACTTGTCATTTATTGTTGTGAATGGATCTTACCTCTTTAAAATTTTATAGACGTCAAGTTAGTCAAATATATTAAATTAATTGGTATGCATTAAGCAGTGACATAACAACTAAAAAAAAATATAAGAAAAGCCTACTTCTATAAATGTTCAAAATTAATATTGCTCTTTTGCAAGAGCTCCCTTATAGCATATAATCTGTAATTCATTGATACATTTTGTTTTGTTTTAACATAATTCAGTTTTGACTTTTTTCATTCACTTTATTCTCTATTAAATGTTCAAGGAGTGGAATGACTACAATCTTCGATGGAATGAATCTGAATTTGGAGGTGTGAAAGATTTAAGAATAACACCAAACAAAATATGGAGGCCTGATGTCTTGATGTATAACAGGTAGTACTGATTTAGAAAAAAAAAATTATTAGGTATATAATGCACTTGTTTTCACTTGCAAAATTGTATGTCCTCATAACTTTGGTGAACTCTTGGTTAATACTATCGTTTACATTACTTTATATTATGTTAAAATGTTAAGTGATTTAAAGAGGAAGATGAAAGGCAACTTTAGGATAGTGGAGTTAAATGCAAAAAGATCCCAATTTGAGAACAATGGATTCGATTGGAAGGTAAATGAGGGTAATTCTATAAAATATTACCTTTATTAACTTAATGCATGATTAGTCTAACCCAAACATTTACATTTATAATAGTTTTTCATTTGTATTTAACAAGGGAAATGATGATAAATGATTGTAACTGATTGGGTAATCCTTTTATTATTTTTTTTTTCCAATACTTAAGTATTCATAATAATTAATGGTGGCAAGGATAGGCAGTATACCGTTACTGTTGTCCATCACTGGGCATGCAGCTCTAGAATTAGCTGTACACTTTCACTGATGCTAACCACTCTATTTCATTTGCAAAATTACTACTGTACTTTATTTTAAATGCTAAATTCATTGATCTAGCTGTCAACAGACATTAATATGGAAGAGAGAAGTGTTAGCTCGATGAAAGAAAATGG